>JAHLJT010009436.1:211951218-212313735 GCA_031308135.1 Acheta domesticus | reverse complement strand
GCTCGAGACTCTCGGGATCCGCGCCGACGCTCGGCGAGGAGGGGAAGATATAGCTGTTTACGGACATTTAGACCGCCGCCTTGCGGCTCCCGCTCAGCTGCAGAACACTTGGTCTCGGGAGAGCTAAGTGAGGAGCCACGAATGTCCACGAAGACACCGGAGCGGAGTCTAGCGATCGGGTGCTTGAGCTTGCGCCGCTGATGTTGCTCTGTGCCTTCTGTTCTCTCGAGACAAGCTATTTATATTAAGTAGCCCATTAGCAAATAATCAATGTATCTTACTGATATTTTAATTAACTGTTTATTTTACGTGTTTAATAATTATATGTTTGAACTTGCAAAATATATTTATTAGTATCCGAGAAAATTTTTACTTTTGGTAAGTTATTGTCTATCACACCAAAATAAATTAAAAATAACCAAAGAGTTTTTAATTCTAAAAGTAATGACTTAAGACAAAAATACTACGATAATTATATTAATCTACAATCTCTTACAAGTTCCTACATTATTACTTAATTGATTGAAAATTGTGAAAGTTGGAACTTTTTAGATTGGGATAATGTAAGGAAAATCAATTACCAAATGTGAAAAAGAAAATTTAAGATAGTGCATTTACAGTTTATTAATAAAATTTTTCTTAAAATTGCCCAGAAGCATAACATGCATCTTCACATCTTTTTTCTTTACTTCTTTATTGACTTGACAAACCTTTTCTTCTTTGATTGACTTGGCTTTTTTTTAAGCACTTTTAAAGTCTGGTTGCAATGCCATTTCACTTTTGTGGAGACGACGTTTGTCTCTCATATGTTTATTTTCTTAGGAGATGTCACTTTGATTCCTGAAGCATGCTCTTTGACTCTTCAACTGGCCTCACATCCCATATTGAACTGGGACACTGCTGATGTCAGCAATTTCAATATTTTTCTGGAAAGAAATGTTTCTTTGGGCACTTGCTCCAACAAAACTATGCAAACTTTCATTTGCATTCTGTGTTTTCCCATATACACATTCAGTAATTCATTTTTTGCACCTCTGATACATAGGAATTATTTTACAAATAACACTGGGAGACTACAGTTTTCAGTATTTGCCACGTTTTGAAATTTCATTCCCATGAGCTCGATTGTAGAAGCACCATGAATTTCTTCTTTAGGGCATTTAAAATGCAATGGCTTCAAGTCTGTTGGCATTGCATGGTATGGTGGCAAGTATGGCAGACTTCATCTTCTGCACATCTGGAATATTCTTCTGGATGGCATTGCGATAATTTGCTAAGACAAATAATTATGTCATCTTTAAATTGACTTGCTTTTTACCAAGTGTAACACCCTTCACATTCTATTCTTGGATTATTTTTTGTAAGCCTGTTTTAAATCTTTACATCACATGTTTTATACATTCTTCTTTTCTAATAATAAAGTTGTCTCCATAGATGTTTAGTTTCAGATGGTGATTGAAAGTCTTTGCATCATCATCCGACAGTATTGTTGTATATCTAAAATGATGAGACTGGACCTCTTCCACAATACCTCACTTGCAGCTACATTCATTGCATTTGAAGATCCTTAAAATTACTAATTATGAATTTCTTTCCATTTTTTATATTCACAGCTTTTTGTCTCATAATTTGCTCTTGTTATTTTCACAAGTGCAAGTATTTTGACAAAACATGAGAATCAGCCACAGACCAGTCAAGATATCCATTTCATAACGAGTCAACAATTCCCATTTCATAAAGAATGTAGTGCCTCGTTTATGCCATGTTCCATCATACAATACTAATAATTTATAACTTCATCACTTACTGCTAGAACATCTATGTAAGTTTCATGTATGGCTGCATATGAAAGCCTCAAAATTTCCTCTTATTTTTACATTATTTTTAATAACAGAGAGAACATGAGAATTGTAAATTGAAACATTATTCATGGTAAACCAATTACCATTGACTGCTCTATTGCTGAATGGCCCCTACCTATTTGCAAAGAAGCATCCACAATTTTCCTATTCACTTCAGTGGTGGCCTACTACAAGATGATGTTACAGGTACACGATGGCTATTTGAAATTTTATTTAACAATTGTTCACAATTATTACACTTGTTCACTAACTGAAAAGCAAATTACAGTGATGTTGTACTTCAATGCATACATTTGAGGATCAACAGACAGCACTCACACATATCCTTTCAGTAAATGTTCCCAACACACTTGTGAGTACATGTAAGTGCAATTCTCTTCTTCGGATGTTTTTTTACTGTTCAGCAGGAAAAACATCAGTGAACATTGAAAGATTGTTCGCACTGGCTGATGGATTGACGGTGAGATTTTGGCAGAAAATGAACAATGCTTGATATCTGATACTAAAAAGTTTCTACTTCCTCAGCACTGGCATTTGTGACTGCAATCTCCTGCCGTTTCTTCATACCAAGCTGCATTTTTATTACCACTGCATTCTTTTGCACCGAAATAATTCTAACCTGAACTAGCCGACGGAAAATAAATTGAGAATATTAAACAACACCTACCAAATAACTATGTTATAGAAAAGTTAAATAAAGAACTAATGTGAATAATAGTTTGGAATTCTTCGTTTAAAACGAAAGTTCGCAACAAATCTTGTTAATGGCGTTAACGACCACTTAACATTAGAAACATTAAATTTCTGACAGATTTCGAATTAAAGATTTGCGCCATGGAAGTCCGTCGGCTCGCGCATGGACTCGCTCGACTCCGCTCGGGTGTCTTCGTGTACGTTCGTGGCTCCTCATTTTGCTCTCCCGAGACACAAGTCTGCGAACAGGCGAGCGTCGCCGAGACTCGGGAGTTGCCGAGCGCTCGAGCGCTCGCCGCTCGACCGACGTGACCGGACTGCTCGGTAGCTTCGCCGCTCATCTGTACGGGATATAAGTCACCGCGCGTAGTGAATCGCAAAACGCTTTCAATTAATGTAATCGAAAGAAAAATACAATTTCAATTAAACGATTAATTGGTTGAAAATAACAATTTATCATTGACTGGAATAATTTTATAGAGACACAACATACATTTGTTGAAAAAATTAAGGCAAACAAAGAGACTGAAAAGAAATTTAAACCTTTATTGCATGATTTTGTATTGCTTTTTTATATTTATATTGGTTAAGGGAATAATTCGTTCGTACCAATTGTAATGTCTTTCGTTTCTTACAAATACATATAGGCTTACTTATTAACACAATAAATATTTAGTCATAATTTCATTCGCGATTATAAAGAAAACCGCATATGCTAAACAAAAATGAGTGGTACGCGTGTATCTATCTCGATGGCCCCCACGCAACGCGCCATCGTCTTTGCGACGAAATTTCCCCAGAAAGTACAGGAAGCAGTTGAAAGAAAGAGTTGAGATATGTGCACAAAGCTTTCCTCGAAAGGAATTGAGAAGCTCGCAAGAAAATATTTGTTTATTTTTTTTTTTTGTGTATTGTTTATTTGGTATTTGTGTATTTGTGTATTTGTTTACTTGTTTACTTGTTACCTTGTTACTTGTTTACTTGTTTACTTGTTTACTTGTTTACTTGTTTACTTGTTTATTTGTTTACTTGTTTACTTGTTTACATTGTTCTTGTTTACTTGTTTACTTGTTTCTTGTTTACTTGTTTCCGCTTGTTTACATTGTTCATTGTTTACTTGTTACTTGGTTACTTGTTTCTTGTTTACTTGTTACTTTTTTTCTTGTTAGCTTGTTTACTTGTTTACTTGTTTTACTTGTTTACTTGTTTACTTGTTTTACTTGTTTACTTGTAATTACTTGTTTACTTGTGTTACTTGTTTACTTGTTTACTTGTTTACTTGTTTACCATTGTTTACTTGTTTACTTGTTTACTTGTTTACTTGTTTACTTGTTTACTTGTTACATTGTTTACTTTTACTTGTTTACTTGTTTACTTGTTTACTTGTTTACTTGTTTACTTGTTTACTTTGTTTACGTTTACTTGTTTACTTGTTTACTTGTTTACTTGTTTACTGTTTTACTTGTTTACTTGTTTACTTGTTTACTTGTTTACTTTTACTTGTTTACTTGTTTATTGTTTACTGTTTTACTTGTTTACTTGTTTACTTGTTTACTTGTTTACTTGTTTACTTGTTTACTTGTTTACTTGTTTACTTGTTTACTTGTTTACTTGTTTACTTGTTTACTTGTTTACTTGTTTACTTGTTTACTTGTTTCTTGTTTACTTGTTTACTTGTTACCTGTTTACTTGTTTACTTGTTTACTTGTTTACTTGTTTACTTGTTTACTTGTTTACTTGTTTACTTGTTTACTGTTTACTTGTTTACTTGTTTACTTGTTACTTGTTTCTTGTTTACTTGTTTACTTGTTTACTTGTTTACTTGTTTACTTGTTTACTTGTTTACTTGTTTACTTGTTTACTTGTTTACTTGTTGACTTGTTTACTTGTTACTTGTTACTTGTTTACTTGTTTACTATTGTTTACTTGTTTACTTGTTTACTTGTTACTTGTTTACTTGTTTACTTGTTTACTTGTTTACTTGTTTACTTGTTTACTTGTTTACTTGTTTACTTGTTTACTTGTTTACTTGTTTACTTGTTTACTTGTTTACTTGTTTACTTGTTTACTTGTTTACTTGTTTTACTTGTTTACTTGTTTACTTGTTTAATTGTTTACTTGTTTACTTGTTTACTTGTTACTTTTTACTTGTTTACTTGTTTACTTGTTTACTTGTTTACTTGTTTACTTGTTACTTGTTTACTTGTTTACTTGTTTACTTGTTTACTTGTTTACTTGTTTACTTGTTTACGTTTGTTACTTTGTTTACTTGTTTACTTGTTTACTTGTTTACTTGTTTACTTGTTTACTTTTTACTTGTTTTACTTGTTACTTCTTTACTTGTTTACTTGTTTACTGTTTACTTGTTTACTTGTTTACTTGTTTACTTGTTTACTTGTTTCTTGTTTACTTGTTTACTTGTTTACTTGTTTACTTGTTTACTTGTTTACTTGTTTACTTGTTTACTTGTTTACTTGTTTACTTGTTTACTTGTTTACTTGTTTACTTGTTACTTGTTTACTTGTTTACTTGTTTACTTGTTTACTTGTTTACTTGTTTACTTGTTTACTTTTACTTGTTTACTTGTTTACTTGTTTACTTGTTTACTTGTTTACTTGTTTACTGTTACTTGTTTACTTGTTTACTTGTTTACTTGGTTTACTTGTTTACTTGTTTACTTGTTTACTTGTTTACTGTTTACTTGTTTACTTGTTTACTTGTTTACTTGTTTACTTGTTTACTTGTTTACTTGTTTACTTGTTACTTGTTTACTTGTTTACTTGTTTTACTTGTTTACTTGTTTTACTTGTTTACTTGTTTACTTGTTTACTTTTTACTTGTTTACTTGTTTACTGTTTACTTGTTTACTTGTTTACTTGTTTACTTGTTTACTTGTTTACTTGTTTTTTACTTGTTTACTTGTTTACTTGTTTATTGTTTACTTGTTTACTTGTTTACTTGTTTATTTGTTTATTTGTCTATTTATTTATTTGTTTTTTTGTTTATTTGTTTTTTTTGTTTATTTGTTTATATGTTTATCTGTTTATTTGTTTATTTGTTTATCTGTTTATTTGTTTATTTGTTGATTTGTTGATTTGTTTGTTTGTTTGTTTGTTTGTTTCGTCAAAAAACAGTTAAAAGTGTATGTGACGTGTGGGGAAAGAGTTTAAATGCAGTCAAAACTGCGTTTATTCTCTCTTGATTTCCCAGGGCATAATCTGTTCCGAAAATTTCGATGAATTTTAAACGCAGTGCGGTTGTCACCAAGCTTTGCGCCCGAACATAAGTTCAAATGTGACTCGTGCATGCAGTCTCGTGTTGGTAAGTTCAGCGAAGACTGACATAACAGATACATCATCCGAATGGAAAGATAGACCCGAACATAGCGTTGGCCGTGCGGCCGACAATGGGCCCGCGGACCTAGTTGTGTGTAACACTGCATATCCGTGCTGCAGTAGCTCACTGTTGGAATTTTAATTAGACAATAGTGAAATATACCCTTCATCCTTCACTTCGTAATACGTTGTCGTGAGTTTGACCTGTTCCGAATTTATAGAAGATGTGGGCGCCAGGAACAGGTGACATAAACTAATACTAACTTTTCCCTATTTAATTCTGTCAAAATTATATGGGTATCCAGCTAGCTTGGGCCGATGGATTCGGATTACATGTATTCGCTATCGCTAAGATAGCCGATATACCTGATCTGCCGACTGTACAGCCTGGCGTGGAATCTGAAATATGGAAATTCTCTGCTTCCAACTAATTAGAAGCTTATGATTGACAAATGAACAGACTCTTTTCTTTTTCCAAAGAACAAAATTTAACAATTTATTCAATGTTAATTTTAACAGATTACTTAATGGCCATGACCCCTTTTAAAAGATATTATTTTAATATACTGCAGTATATGTTACCGTCTTGCCGACCCGCTCGTTCCGAAGACGCTTCTCACTTGGCCGATGAATCCGCGTCGCTCTTCTGTCTTCTGATCTTGCGCGGTTGCTGAAGTATCCAGTCCACACTGCATAAAATCTAGCTAAGTCTTTCCGACGCTTTAGGTTTATAATCTTTCACACGAGTTTAATAAAATACTAATGTTCGAACTATCGTCCGGTGAACACCCAAACTGCCCAAGTCCGCGGATGTACTCCGGCAAATAATTTCTAAGTCCGATGACGACTGTTACTTTTCGCACGAAAATGTATAAGTCTCACTTTCAACTACAAGGTCCGCACACTATTTGCACTCCACGAAACTCAAGAGCCGAGTTCACGACCTACACTCCACCCACTCTGAGTCAGACTGTCACGATCTGCACTCAACGAAGCTCCAAGTCCGAATGAATGTTTTTCTGTATTTTGCAACCCTTGATGGGTCGGTAGCGTCCACGTTCTATTTTTCCAAAACACGGCGGTAAACACCAGAAGTCTAATTGCCCCCCGCCAACCCGCTCATTTCTTACAACCCCATGTAGCCGCGCCTTCGTCCGTCATACGTTTTTCGACCAATCACATATTCTTTATTATATCGATCTAGCCAGCGTTCCGGCACCTACGAGGCTTGCAGCTAGTTTATTTACCTGCCCTGCACCATAGCAACCCTCTGCGCTGGCGTTACTAGGGCCGGATATCGCCATTTTACAAGTCCATTTAGTCGCTCCGTATACAACTAATATTATGAATAAACCATGTCCCGTTCTGGTATATCACAACATCCCCTCTCCAAGCGTCATTTTGTTTGCTACCACCTAACTAAATGACAAGACCATATTAGAACTTTCTTCATGCTTCGTCACGCTGAACTCACTGACACTTTGCACTGTACTGACACTGAGCACTGCACTGTACTCTTGCAGCCTTACAACTATTTACATTAATTTTGAAACATGCCAACATAGTTTTAACCATTTCATGCGTTATCGCCTTATTGCCTATTATTAACATATTAATTGAAATTCCTTGCACGTTCCAACGACAAACACACAACAAAACAAACAAACTATTATACACTACTATATACAAAACTATTTACAATGACACAAATCTTCAGTCGTAGTATCGTCCCTTTTTACGGTTTGATATTTCTGTAATTATAGGTCCCCATCTGTTTGCCGTTTTCATCTTTTAGAATTACCGCGTTTTACTTAATACCTTGACAATTCGGTACGGTCCTTTATACAGAGGGAAAAAATTTATAAATAACTTTTATCCACCGAAGATACTTGAGGCACTCTAATCAATACTTCGTCATTTTCTTTATATTCGCCTTTAAAATATTGCTTCTGCTTTATCTTCCTTCTTGCAGCTGCTTCCTTCAAGTTATCATAAACTATGCTTATGTTATTATTATTATTTGAAGTCCCACTGATTTCCGGAGGTACTTCTATCCCCTTGAACGGGTATTTTTCTCCTGTTCTCCCCATATGAATCTCTATCGGCGTATTTCGCGTACTTCCATGAGGAACATGATTTAACACATAATTTAATAAAGGAACGGCCTCCATCCATCGGTTATGACATTCCGAAATGTATACTCTAAATAGTCGTGAAATTTCTTTCATAATTCTCTCACTGGGGTTAGCTTGAGGATTCCGTACCGTTGTATAACCTACTTGCACCCCACTTTTTCCCATCTCTTGTTCCCATTTTCCGCTAGTAAATTGCGTTCCCAAATCACTAATAACTTTTCTCGGTACACCGAATTCTTCAAAAAAATTTGCGACATTGCGTAATGCAACTCTGTGCATTCGCCTTTCTAATGGGATATAATTTTACTATTTTGGAAAAAACATCCATTATTACCAACAAATATTGATTTCCAAATTTAGATTTCGGCATCGGCCCATAGAGATCCACGGCGTATATTTCCTTAGGTGACATAGGTATTATCGCTTCTCTACTTCCTTCATACTTTTTATTGGGCTGTTTAGTTTTTTGACAAACGTCACACTCACTAATCTGCTTGCGAATTTGTCGCCCCATGCCTTTCCAATAACATTTTGATCGAAGAATAATTTCAATTTTGTTACAATCCGAAATGGCCGAAATGTTGATGAGTTGATCGAATAAGCTCTCGCCTATGTGCCTCGGGTATCCAAATTTGATACTGTGTTCCCCGATTCTTAATTCGATGTAGTAGTATCCCTTCGTACATTTTCCACATTGAAAATTTCGGATCATCCCGTCGTCGGTCGTAATCTTCCGCTAAAAAATGCTCAATGATTCGTTTCCCCATAGGATCCTCCCTTTGAATTTTTGATAATTCCTCCTTCGTCCATTTCGGTTGTATTTTCGTTAAATGCTAGCATTTATATCCGATTCCGTACTATAATCCATTTTCTTAAATTTTATTCTCGACAAATAATCTGGCAAAACATTGTCGCGACCTTCACAATACTGGATGTCAAACTCAAATTGTTGAAGCCATAGTGACCATCTCAACAATCTATCATTATTTAAATGGCTCCTCATTAGGAAAATCAAAGCCTTATGATCAGTGATGACGGTGAATTGTTGTCCAATCAACATTGTTCTTAACTTTTGCGTAGCCCAAAACAATCCCTAATGCTTCTCTTTCACTAGTAGTAAAATGTCGTTCACTAGGGGTCAACACGCGGCCTTTCTAGGGCGATTATTTTCTGCTTATTATCTTCATCGAGTTGAAAAAGTACCGCTCCCATTGCAAATCCGCTACTATCTACTTGTAAATACATTCTTTTGTCAAAATCCGGATAGCTGATCAGGAACGTCTTATCAAAAAGTTTTTTCAATTTTTCAAACGCGTCTTGACATCTGGCGTCCCATACCCATTTCTTCCCCTTTCTTATAGTTCTATTATTGGGTGTATAACTTCTGAATATCCTTTACAAAACCGTGAATAATAATTACACACCCCAATTAATCTCCTAACTTCCCTTACATTCCGTGGTCGTGGAAGATTCTTGATCAATTCTCTTTTCCGATCTTGTATGGACATTCCCTGATCGGATATGACGTGCCCATGAATTCAATGCTCTTTCTACCGAACTGACATTTCCTAATATTCAATTTAAGGTTATGTGCCCGAAAGACTTTAATAAATTTTTCCAGTTTCCTTAAGTGTTCGCGGCATTTTGCTAGAAAATAACACAATGTCGTCGACATACATCAGAGTTGTTTCCTTCAGTTCAGCCGGAATCACATCATCTAAGTAACTAATTAAGGCTGCGCCACTATTCTTCAATCCGAAAGCCATCCTTTGAAAACTATAAGTATTGCCTTCGAATGCAAAACTAACAAATTTTTGGGATTCTGGGTGTAATCCAATTTGCCAATACGACGCCGTAAAATCCAGTCCTGTAAATATCCGGGCTCCTTTTATTTTCAACATCATCTCTTCCAATTTTGGCGGTTTCTCATGACGAGCAATGGTTTTGCTATTAAGTTTCCTAGCATCGATACAGAATCGGATCTTATTATCTTTCTTTCGGACTATTACTATCGGGCTCACATACGGTGTCATAGATTTTTTTATGATACCATCCTCAGCATCGCGTTGATTTGTTTCCGTACCTCGGCTTTAAATATATGTGGGATCGGGGTATTGCTTAACATTGAAGGGTTCCTCATCATTAATTCAATTTTAAATTGATATCCCTTTACAGGATCCTTCGAACCTTCGAAACATCTCGATATTTGCTCACTAACGTCTCAACGGAATGGCTAACATCTACACCATTTTCATCGACCGCATTCTCGGCTGCAGCTTGAATCTGGTCCCTGGTCTCTTCGATTAGTTCCGCAACATCACAAATACACAAATCTTCGCCCTCCTGGTCCTTGATCCCTAAACAATGTTGTTGCCCTTTGTCAGTTCGTAACAATATACTCCTGTTACCTACGTCGACCTTGGCGTCACACATCTTCAGGCCATCAATCCCCAAAATGATTGGACGAATCAAATTCTTTATAACTATTGCAGGAAACTGTATCGTCACCCCTTGGACTTCCAGCTCCACCCAAATCTGCTGACTTCTTGTCTCGATGCGCCTCCCGTTAGCTGTACGGATATTCAATTTCCTAGTAGGTAATTCCTCCATCTTATTCCCTTCTTTCTTTAGTTGTTTATACAATTCCTCCGATACCGCACAAACATTGGCACCTGTGTCAATCAAAACGTCTACTGGTATATTCCGGAATGTCCCCTTCAACACTAAACACGTGCTATTTTCCGCCCGTTCGTCCGTATCTTCTCTTAATAAATCATCCGCTGATACCTCGATGCTATTCAACTCTGTAATCATCGTCTCATCAGTCTTATTGTTCGAAATAACCCGCCTATTTACTTCGAACAATGGGAGTTTTTCCTGTTCTATGACATTAATTTCTACATGTTCGTGTTTCTTGTCATCCTTAAATCGTCGCGGATAACCATTTCCGGACTTTTTGGACTCTATCTTGGTCTCATTTCCCCGCTCGCCCTTCCCTTCTGAGCTATACTTTCCTTGGCAATTATCACTATCGGCTTGTTTTCCCGTTCCATTACTCTTTCCATTTATATTATCATGATATCCGTCGCCATTCAATGTCCGATCAAAGAGCTAAGCCGCTCCACCAAATCTTCGTAATCTACGGGCATCGAGTTCCATAGTAAATTTTGGATACTAACTGGCAACTGTCGAATAATAATTCTAATTAAGTCATTATTATTTATTCCTTCTTCGCAAGCCTTAAATGCTGCAATTTTGCGTGTCGCAAAATCGCACATGGTTTCCGCCCCGCCTTTCCTATATTTCTCACTCATCAATTTATACTTTAAATCAAATTTATGGTTTTCATTCCAATAACGCCTTAAAAATTTATCTTTCCACTCTTTATAACTTGTTGGTTCTGGAAACTAAAGATGTCCACCAATGATGCGCTTTCGCTGACATTGCTTGCTCGACAACATGTAATTTTAACCTATCCGGAATGTTGTTGATCGTAAAGTAGCTTTCTAATTTTGAAATGAATGACCAAGGTTGTTCCTTAACATCCCCATGGAATTTCAAATAGCTTGGTAAAACCAACCGCGGATGCGGAAGTTATTACATTTCCCTGCGCGCGTGTTAGGACTTCATTTTCCAATTGATCTATTTTTCCTTGATATTAGCTAACTGTTTTTCCGATTCGGACTCTTGCAAGGTTTTAATACTCCTTAGCCCCTCTTGTATCTGCTGTTCTACCTTCTTGTCTGTCACAACCATTTTTAATTCAAGATTATCTATTTTATCGCCATGTTGTTGCGCTATATCATTCAAACATTCTAAACGCGATTCAACGTTTGTCATTTTTTTCGCATTGTTGAGTTTGTAAATGTTCTAACGCGGTGACATTTTCCCGTAAAGCTACAACTTCCGAATTCATTTTATTCAAGCATTCCTTTTGTTCTTCCTGTATTTGATTTACTTGACAATTCAATGAGTCTATTTTTGAATAAATATTACTGAATTCACTAATTGTTTCGGTCCGTATGAGATATGTGCACAAAGCTTTCCTCGAAAGGAATTGAGAAGCTCGCAAGAAGAATATTTGTTTATTTGTGTATGTGTTTATTTGTGTATTTGTGTATTTGTTTACTTGTTTACTTGTTTACTTGTTTACTTGTTTACTTGTTTACTTGTTTACTTGTTTACTTGTTTACTTGTTTACTTGTTTACTTGTTTACTTGTTTACTTGTTTACCTTGTTTACTTGTTTACTTGTTTACTTGTTTACTTGTTTACTTGTTTACTTGTTTACTTGTTTACTTGTTTACTTGTTTACTTGTTTACTTGTTTACTTGTTTACTTGTTTACTTGTTTACTTGTTTACTTGTTTACTTGTTTACTTGTTTACTTGTTTACTTGTTTACTTGTTTACTTGTTTACTTGTTTACTTGTTTACTTGTTTACTTGTTTACTTGTTTACTTGTTTACTTGTTTACTTGTTTACTTGTTTACTTGTTTACTTGTTTACTTGTTTACTTGTTTACTTGTTTACTTGTTTACTTGTTTACTTGTTTACTTGTTTACTTGTTTACTTGTTTACTTGTTTACTTGTTTACTTGTTTACTTGTTTACTTGTTTACTTGTTTACTTGTTTACTTGTTTACTTGTTTACTTGTTTACTTGTTTACTTGTTTACTTGTTTACTTGTTTACTTGTTTACTTGTTTACTTGTTTACTTGTTTACTTGTTTACTTGTTTACTTGTTTACTTGTTTACTTGTTTACTTGTTTACTTGTTTACTTGTTTACTTGTTTACTTGTTTACTTGTTTACCTTGTTTACTTGTTTACTTGTTTACTTGTTACTTGTTTACTTGTTTACTTGTTTACTTGTTTACCTTGTTTACTTGTTTACTTGTTTACTTGTTTACTTGTTTACTTGTTTACTTGTTTACTTGTTTACTTGTTTACTTGTTTACTTGTTTACTTGTTTACTTGTTTACTTGTTTACTTGTTTACTTGTTTACTTGTTTACTTGTTTACTTGTTTACTTGTTTACTTGTTTACTTGTTTACTTGTTTACTTGTTTACTTGTTTACTTGTTTACTTGTTTACTTGTTTACTTGTTTACTTGTTTACTTGTTTACTTGTTTATTTGTTTATTTGTCTATTTATTTATTTGTTTGTTTGTTTATTTGGTTTTTTGTTTATTTGTTTATCTGTTTATCTGTTTATTTGTTTATTTGTTTATCTGTTTATTTGTTTATTTGTTGATTTGTTTGTTTGTTTGTTTGTTTGTTTCGTCAAAAAACAGTAAAAAGTGTATGTGACGTGTGGGGAAAGAGTTTAAATGCAGTCAAAACTGCGTTTATTCTCTCTTGATTTCCCAGGGCATAATCTGTTCCGAAAATTTCGATGAATTTTAAACGCAGTGCGGTTGTCACCAAGCTTTGCGCCCGAACATAAGGTCAAATGTGACTCGTGCATGCAGTCTCGTGTTGGTAAGTTCAGCGAAGACTGACATAACAGATACATCATCCGAATGGAAAGATAGACCCCGAACATAGCGTTGGCTGTGCGGCCGACAATGGGCCCGCGGACCTAGTTGGTGGTAACACTGCATATCCGTGCTGCAGTAGCTCACTGTTGGAAATTTTAATTAGACAATAGTGAAATATACCTTCATCCTTCACTTCGTAATACGTTGTCGTGAGTTTGACCTGTTCCGAATTTATAGAAAGATGTGGGCGCCAGGAACAGGTGACATAAACTAATACTAACTTTTCCCTATTTAATTCTGTCAAAATTATATGGGTATCCAGCTAGCTTGGGCCGATGGATTCGGATTACATGTATTCGCTATCGCTAAGATAGCCGATTACCTGATCTGCCGACTGTACAGCCTGGCGTGGAATCTGAAATATGGAAATTCTCTGCTTCCAACTAATTAGAAGCTTATGATTGACAAATGAACAGACTCTTTTCTTTTTCCAAAGAACAAAATTTAACAATTTATTCAATGTTAATTTTAACAGATTACTTAATGGCCATGACCCCTTTTAAAAGATATTATTTTAATATACTGCAGTATATGTTACCGTCTTGCCGACCCGCTCGTTCCGAGACGCTTCTCACTTGGCCGATGAATCCGAGTCGCTCTTCTGTCTTCTGATCTTGCGCGGTTGCTGAAGTATCCAGTCCACACTGCATAAAATCTAGCTAAGTTCTTTCCGACGCTTTAGGTTTATAATCTTTCACACGAGTTTAATAAAATACTAATGTTCGAACTATCGTCCGGTGAACACCCAAAACTGCCCAAGTCCGCGGATGTACTCCGGCAAATAATTTCTAAGTCCGATGACGACTGTTACTTTTCGCACGAAAATGTATAAGTCTCACTTTCAACTACAAGGTCCGCACACTATTTGCACTCCACGAAACTCAAGAGCCGAGTTCACGACCTACACTCCACCACTCTGAGTCAGACTGTCACGATCTGCACTCAACGAAGCTCCAAGTCCGAATGAATGTTTTTCTGTATTTTGCAACCCTTGATGGGTCGGTAGCGTCCCACGTTCTATTTTTCCAAAACACGGCGGTAAACACCAGAAAGTCTAATTGCCCCCCGCCAACCCGCCTCATTTCTTACAACCCCATGTAGCCGCGCCTTCGTCCGTCATACGTTTTTCGACCAATCACATATTCTTTATTATATCGATCTAGCCAGCGTTCCGGCACCTACGAGGCTTGCAGCTAGTTTATTTACCTGCCCTGCACCATAGCAACCCTCTGCGCTGGCGTTACTAGGGCCGGATATCGCCATTTTACAAGTCCATTTAGTCGCCCCGTATACAACTAATATTATGAATAAACCATGTCCCGTTCTGGTATATCACAACATCCCCTCTCCAAGCGTCATTTTGTTTGCTACCACCTAACTAAATGACAAGACCATATTAGAACTTTCTTCATGCTTCGTCACGCTGAACTCACTGACACTTTGCACTGTACTGACACTGAGCACTGCACTGTACTCTTGCAGCCTTACAACTATTTACATTAATTTGTGAACATGCCAACATAGTTTTAACCATTTCATTGCGTATCGCCTTATTGCCTATTATTAACATATTAATTGAAATTCCTTGCACGTTCCAACGACAAACAACACAACAAAACAAACAAACTATTATACACTACTATATACAAAACTATTTACAATGACACAAATCTTCAGTCGTAGGTATCGTCCCTTTTATACGGTTTGATATTTCTGTAATTATAGGTCCCCATCTGTTTGCCGTTTTCATCTTTTAGAATTACCGCGTTTTTACTTAATACCTTGACAATTCGGTACGGTCCTTTATACAGAGGAAAAAATTTATAAAATAACTTTTTATCCACCGAAGATACTTGAGGCACTCTAATCAATACTTCGTCATTTTCTTTATATTCGCCTTTAAAATATTGCTTCTGCTTTATCTTCCTTCTTGCAGCTGCTTCCTTCAAGTTATCATAAACTATGCTTATGTTATTATTATTATTTGAAGTCCCACTGATTTCCGGAGGTACTTCTATCCCCTTGAACGGGTATTTTTCTCCTGTTCTCCCCATATGAATCTCTATCGGCGTATTTCGCGTACTTCCATGAGGAACATGATTTAACACATAATTTAATAAAGGAACGGCCTCCATCCATCGGTTATGACATTCCGAAATGTATACTCTAAATAGTCGTGAAATTTCTTTCATAATTCTCTCACTGGGGTTAGCTTGAGGATTCCGTACCGTTGTATAACCTACTTGCACCCCACTTTTTCCCATCTCTTGTTCCCATTTTCCGCTAGTAAATTGCGTTCCCAATCACTAATAACTTTTCTCGGTACACCGAATTCTTCAAAAAATTTGCGACATTGCGTAATGCAACTCTGTGCATTCGCCTTTCTAATGGGATATAATTTTACTATTTTGGAAAAAACATCCATTATTACCAACAAATATTGATTTCCAAATTTAGATTTCGGCATCGGCCCATAGAGATCCACGGCGTATATTTCCTTAGGTGACATAGGTATTATCGCTTCTCTACTTCCTTCATACTTTTTATTGGGCTGTTTAGTTTTTTGACAAACGTCACACTCACTAATCTGCTTGCGAATTTGTCGCCCCATGCCTTTCCAATAACATTTTGATCGAAGAATAATTTCAATTTTGTTACATCCGAAATGGCCGAAATGTTGATGAGTTGATCGAATAAGCTCTCGCCTATGTGCCTCGGGTATTCAAATTTGATACTGTGTTCCCCGATTCTTAATTCGATGTAGTAGTATCCCTTCGTACATTTTCCACATTGAAAATTTCGGATCATCCCGTCGTCGGTCGTAATCTTCCGCTAAAAAATGCTCAATGATTCGTTTCCCCATAGGATCCTCCCTTTGAATTTTTGATAATTCCTCCTTCGTCCATTTCGGTTGTATTTTCGTTAAATGCATAGCATTTATATCCGATTCCGTACTATAATCCATTTTCTTAAATTTTATTCTCGACAAATAATCTGGCAAAACATTGTCGCGACCTTCACAATACTGGATGTCAAACTCAAATTGTTGAAGCCATAGTGACCATCTCAACAATCTATCATTATTTAAATGGCTCCTCATTAGGAAAATCAAAGCCTTATGATCAGTGATGACGGTGAATTGTTGTCCAATCAACATTGTTCTTAACTTTTGCGTAGCCCAAACAATCCCTAATGCTTCTCTTTCACTAGTAGTAAAATGTCGTTCACTAGGGGTCAACACGCGGCTTTCTAGGGCGATTATTTTCTGCTTATTATCTTCATCGAGTTGAAAAAGTACCGCTCCCATTGCAAATCCGCTACTATCTACTTGTAAATACATTCTTTTGTCAAAATCCGGATAGCTGATCAGGAACGTCTTATCAAAAAGTTTTTTCAATTTTTCAAACGCGTCTTGACATCTGGCGTCCCATACCCATTTCTTCCCCTTTCTTAATAGTTCTATTATTGGGTGTATAACTTCTGAATATCCTTTACAAAACCGTGAATAATAATTACACACCCCAATTAATCTCCTAACTTCCCTTACATTCCGTGGTCGTGGAAGATTCTTGATCAATTCTCTTTTCCGATCTTGTATGGACATTCCCTGATCGGATATGACGTGCCCCATGAATTCAATGCTCTTTCTACCGAACTGACATTTCCTAATATTCAATTTAAGGTTATGTGCCCGAAAGACTTTAAATAATTTTTCCAGTTTCCTTAAGTGTTCGCGCATTTTGCTAGAAAATAACACAATGTCGTCGACATACATCAGAGTTGTTTCCTTCAGTTCAGCCGGAATCACATCATCTAAGTAACTAATTAAGGCTGCGCCACTATTCTTCAATCCGAAAGCCATCCTTTGAAAACTATAAGTATTGCCTTCGAATGCAAAACTAACAAATTTTTGGGATTCTGGGTGTAATCCAATTTGCCAATACGACGCCGTAAAATCCAGTCCTGTAAATATCCGGGCTCCTTTTATTTTCAACATCATCTCTTCCAATTTTGGCGGTTTCTCATGACGAGCAATGGTTTTGCTATTAAGTTTCCTAGCATCGATACAGAATCGGATCTTATTATCTTTCTTTCGGACTATTACTATCGGGCTCACATACGGTGTCATAGATTTTTTTATGATACCATCCTCAAGCATCGCGTTGATTTGTTTCCGTACCTCGGCTTTAAATATATGTGGGATCGGGTATTGCTTAACATTGAAGGGTTCCTCATCCATTAATTCAATTTTAAATTGATATCCCTTTACAGGATCCTTCGAACCTTCGAAAACATCTCGATATTTGCTCACTAACGTCTCAACGGAATGGCTAACATCTACACCATTTTCATCGACCGCATTCTCGGCTGCAGCTTGAATCTGGTCCCTGGTCTCTTCGATTAGTTCCGCAACATCACAAATACACAAATCTTCGCCCTCCTGGTCCTTGATCCCTAAACAATGTTGTTGCCCTTTGTCAGTTCGTAACAATATACTCCTGTTACCTACGTCGACCTTGGCGTCACACATCTTCAGGCCATCAATCCCCAAAATGATTGGACGAATCAAATTCTTTATAACTATTGCAGGAAACTGTATCGTCACCCCTTGGACTTCCAGCTCCACCCAAATCTGCTGACTTCTTGTCTCGATGCGCCTCCCGTTAGCTGTACGGATATTCAATTTCCTAGTAGGTAATTCCTCCATCTTATTCCCTTCTTTCTTTAGTTGTTTATACAATTCCTCCGATACCGCACAAACATTGGCACCTGTGTCAATCAAAACGTCTACTGGTATATTCCGGAATGTCCCCTTCAACACTAAACACGTGCTATTTTCCGCCCGTTCGTCCGTATCTTCTCTTAATAAATCATCCGCTGATACCTCGATGCTATTCAACTCTGTAATCATCGTCTCATCAGTCTTATTGTTCGAAATAACCCGCCTATTTACTTCGAACAATGGGAGTTTTCCTGTTCTATGACATTAATTTCTACATGTTCGTGTTTCTTGTCATCCTTAAATCGTCGCGGATAACCATTTCCGGACTTTTTGGACTCTATCTTGGTCTCATTTCCCCGCTCGCCCTTCCCTTCTGAGCTATACTTTCCTTGGCAATTATCACTATCGGCTTGTTTTCCCGTTCCATTACTCTTTCCATTTATATTATCATGATATCCGTCGCCATTCAATGTCCGATCAAAGAGGCTAAGCCGCTCCACCAAATCTTCGTAATCTACGGGCATCGAGTTCCATAGTAAATTTTGGATACTAACTGGCAACTGTCGAATAATAATTCTAATTAAGTCATTATTATTTATTCCTTCTTCGCAAGCCTTAAATGCTGCAATTTTGCGTGTCGCAAAATCGCACATGGTTTCCGCCCCGCCTTTCCTATATTTCTCACTCATCAATTTATACTTTAAATCAAATTTATGGTTTTCATTCCAATAACGCCTTAAAAATTTATCTTTCCACTCTTTATAACTTGTTGGTTCTGGAACTAAAGATGTCCACCAATGATGCGCTTTCGCTGACATTGCTTGCTCGACAACATGTAATTTTAACCTATCCGGAATGTTGTTGATCGTAAAGTAGCTTTCTAATTTTGAAATGAATGACCAAGGTTGTTCCTTAACATCCCCATGGAATTTCAAATAGCTTGGTAAAACCAACGCGGATGCGGAAGTTATTACATTTCCCTGCGCGCGTGTTAGGACTTCATTTTCCAATTGATCTATTTTTCCCTTGATATTAGCTAACTGTTTTTCCGATTCGGACTCTTGCAAGGTTTTAATACTCCTTAGCCCCTCTTGTATCTGCTGTTCTACCTTCTTGTCTGTCACAACCATTTTTAATTCAAGATTATCTATTTTATCGCCATGTTGTTGCGCTATATCATTCAAACATTCTAAACGCGATTCAACGTTTGTCATTTTTTCGCATTGTTGAGTTTGTAAATGTTCTAACGCGGTGACATTTTCCCGTAAAGCTACAACTTCCGAATTCATTTTATTCAAGCATTCCTTTTGTTCTTCCTGTATTTGATTTACTTGACAATTCAATGAGTCTATTTTTGAATAAATATTACTGAATTCACTAATTGTTTCGGTCCGTATGAGATATGTGCACAAAGCTTTCCTCGAAAGGAATTGAGAAGCTCGCAAGAAGAATATTTGTTTATTTGTGTATGTGTTTATTTGTGTATTTGTGTATTTGTTTACTTGTTTACTTGTTTACTTGTTTACTTGTTTACTTGTTTACTTGTTTACTTGTTTACTTGTTTACTTGTTTACTTGTTTACTTGTTTACTTGTTTACTTGTTTACTTGTTTACTTGTTTACTTGTTTACTTGTTTACTTGTTTACTTGTTTACTTGTTTACTTGTTTACTTGTTTACTTGTTTACTTGTTTACTTGTTTACTTGTTTACTTGTTTACTTGTTTACTTGTTTACTTGTTTACTTGTTTACTTGTTTACTTGTTTACTTGTTTACTTGTTTACTTGTTTACTTGTTTACTTGTTTACTTGTTTACTTGTTTACTTGTTTACTTGTTTACTTGTTTACTTGTTTACTTGTTTACTTGTTTACTTGTTTACTTGTTTACTTGTTTACTTGTTTACTTGTTTACTTGTTTACTTGTTTACTTGTTTACTTGTTTACTTGTTTACTTGTTTACTTGTTTACTTGTTTACTTGTTTACTTGTTTACTTGTTTACTTGTTTACTTGTTTACTTGTTTACTTGTTTACTTGTTTACTTGTTTACTTGTTTACTTGTTTACTTGTTTACTTGTTTACTTGTTTACTTGTTTACTTGTTTACTTGTTTACTTGTTTACTTGTTTACTTGTTTACTTGTTTACTTGTTTACTTGTTTACTTGTTTACTTGTTTACTTGTTTACTTGTTTACTTGTTTACTTGTTTACTTGTTTACTTGTTTACTTGTTTACTTGTTTACTTGTTTACTTGTTTACTTGTTTACTTGTTTACTTGTTTACTTGTTTACTTGTTTACTTGTTTACTTGTTTACTTGTTTACTTGTTTACTTGTTTACTTGTTTACTTGTTTACTTGTTTACTTGTTTACTTGTTTACTTGTTTACTTGTTTACTTGTTTACTTGTTTACTTGTTTACTTGTTTACTTGTTTACTTGTTTACTTGTTTACTTGTTTACTTGTTTACTTGTTTACTTGTTTACTTGTTTACTTGTTTACTTGTTTACTTGTTTACTTGTTTACTTGTTTACTTGTTTACTTGTTTACTTGTTTACTTGTTTACTTGTTTACTTGTTTACTTGTTTACTTGTTTACTTGTTTACTTGTTTACTTGTTTACTTGTTTACTTGTTTACTTGTTTACTTGTTTACTTGTTTACTTGTTTACTTGTTTACTTGTTTACTTGTTTACTTGTTTACTTGTTTACTTGTTTACTTGTTTACTTGTTTACTTGTTTACTTGTTTACTTGTTTACTTGTTTACTTGTTTACTTGTTTACTTGTTTACTTGTTTACTTGTTTACTTGTTTACTTGTTTACTTGTTTACTTGTTTACTTGTTTACTTGTTTACTTGTTTACTTGTTTACTTGTTTACTTGTTTACTTGTTTACTTGTTTACTTGTTTACTTGTTTACTTGTTTACTTGTTTACTTGTTTACTTGTTTACTTGTTTACTTGTTTACTTGTTTACTTGTTTACTTGTTTACTTGTTTACTTGTTTACTTGTTTACTTGTTTACTTGTTTACTTGTTTACTTGTTTACTTGTTTATTTGTTTATTTGTCTATTTATTTATTTGTTTGTTTGTTTATTTGGTTTTTTGTTTATTTGTTTATCTGTTTATCTGTTTATTTGTTTATTTGTTTATCTGTTTATTTGTTTATTTGTTGATTTGTTGATTTGTTTGTTTGTTTGTTTGTTTGTTTCGTCAAAAAACAGTAAAAAGTGTATGTGACGTGTGGGGAAAGAGTTTAAATGCAGTCAAAACTGCGTTTATTCTCTCTTGATTTCCCAGGGCATAATCTGTTCCGAAAATTTCGATGAATTTTAAACGCAGTGCGGTTGTCACCAAGCTTTGCGCCCGAACATAAGGTCAAATGTGACTCGTGCATGCAGTCTCGTGTTGGTAAGTTCAGCGAAGACTGACATAACAGATACATCATCCGAATGGAAAGATAGACCCCGAACATAGCGTTGGCTGTGCGGCCGACAATGGGCCCGCGGACCTAGTTGGTGGTAACACTGCATATCCGTGCTGCAGTAGCTCACTGTTGGAAATTTTAATTAGACAATAGTGAAATATACCTTCATCCTTCACTTCGTAATACGTTGTCGTGAGTTTGACCTGTTCCGAATTTATAGAAAGATGTGGGCGCCAGGAACAGGTGACATAAACTAATACTAACTTTTCCCTATTTAATTCTGTCAAAATTATATGGGTATCCAGCTAGCTTGGGCCGATGGATTCGGATTACATGTATTCGCTATCGCTAAGATAGCCGATTACCTGATCTGCCGACTGTACAGCCTGGCGTGGAATCTGAAATATGGAAATTCTCTGCTTCCAACTAATTAGAAGCTTATGATTGACAAATGAACAGACTCTTTTCTTTTTCCAAAGAACAAAATTTAACAATTTATTCAATGTTAATTTTAACAGATTACTTAATGGCCATGACCCCTTTTAAAAGATATTATTTTAATATACTGCAGTATATGTTACCGTCTTGCCGACCCGCTCGTTCCGAAGACGCTTCTCACTTGGCCGATGAATCCGAGTCGCTCTTCTGTCTTCTGATCTTGCGCGGTTGCTGAAGTATCCAGTCCACACTGCATAAAATCTAGCTAAGTTCTTTCCGACGCTTTAGGTTTATAATCTTTCACACGAGTTTAATAAAATACTAATGTTCGAACTATCGTCCGGTGAACACCCAAAACTGCCCAAGTCCGCGGATGTACTCCGGCAAATAATTTCTAAGTCCGATGACGACTGTTACTTTTCGCACGAAAATGTATAAGTCTCACTTTCAACTACAAGGTCCGCACACTATTTGCACTCCACGAAACTCAAGAGCCGAGTTCACGACCTACACTCCACCACTCTGAGTCAGACTGTCACGATCTGCACTCAACGAAGCTCCAAGTCCGAATGAATGTTTTTCTGTATTTTGCAACCCTTGATGGGTCGGTAGCGTCCCACGTTCTATTTTTCCAAAACACGGCGGTAAACACCAGAAAGTCTAATTGCCCCCCGCCAACCCGCTCATTTCTTACAACCCCATGTAGCCGCGCCTTCGTCCGTCATACGTTTTTCGACCAATCACATATTCTTTATTATATCGATCTAGCCAGCGTTCCGGCACCTACGAGGCTTGCAGCTAGTTTATTTACCTGCCCTGCACCATAGCAACCCTCTGCGCTGGCGTTACTAGGGCCGGATATCGCCATTTTACAAGTCCATTTAGTCGCCCCGTATACAACTAATATTATGAATAAACCATGTCCCGTTCTGGTATATCACAACATCCCCTCTCCAAGCGTCATTTTGTTTGCTACCACCTAACTAAATGACAAGACCATATTAGAACTTTCTCATATTAGAAATATAGGTCCTAATGATCGGTCTACACTGTGCCCTTCTCAGAAGAACATCTTGCACGGAAAAATATTCATGTCGAAAGTCGGAATCATCGCCTTGACCTCTGACATAGGAGTGCTTTGATTACATCGCGAATCTATGCTCAGCGTTCACCTAAGCGCCCTCCACTGAACCAAGTGCCCAGAAACCACCGCTTGCTTCTTTTTTAGTGTGTGCAAAGAAATGCGATTTGAAGGCACAATGCAAGCTTTTCGGCTCAAAAAATTCAATGTGATATGTAAACTCAAATGAAAGCTTCTGTCTAGACAAAAAATAGAGATTCGTTAGCAGTAGACAATGTGGCGTCGTGTAATTACTCAGACACAGACACGTAGGATTCGTAACAAAACAAGTTTATTTGTAACTAAAGAAATATATACGATGTTGCACAAGTTCATTTACACTTATCCGTGCTTTACGGAACTCTCCTAAGGACAGCTTATCTTAGCCGCCACCCGCGACTGCTTTGCGAGTCCCCCACCCGCCCTTGCTTGACCGCAAGTTACAGCGAACGCTTGACCGCGTCGCTAAAGATGAGACTGACGTCTCCTCGGACAAGTCCGGCCGCTCGCCCCGGAGCGCAGTGCGTGAGCACTTAATGAAGATACCACTCGGCTCCGTGCCGCAAATGTGCCCTGGCTAATATGCCCTTACCTCACCTTATATAGATTCGGTCACATGACCGACCGATCACATGATCTACTCCCACTCTGTAACTAAAGTGACGTGGGTACCCCACGTGACCTCCCTCTCTCAGAGCTTGGTAGGCGACGTCTGTGACGTATACAACCGACCACTGTGACGTGTCTTGCCGCCCCCTGGCGCCTCCGCGCCCTTTCTACTTCCTGGCTCCGGCCTAAACCCATCTTAGATACGCCCCCTTCCTGCTCAACCTAATGGTCTGTCTATTTGTGGCTTCCATAGACAAATACAGAAAGAAAAATACATACATTTTAAAGGCAAAAAAGCATTTATAAAGGAAAAATGTGCTTACAAAAGGCATTTACGTGATACAAGACCAAAAAAGGCAAAATTCGTCATAATGTTTAATTTTCCATAATTCATTAATTGCCTTCAAATATTTTTATTAGAACCAAATAGGCATTTTCATAAACATCCAATGTCTAGTTATTACGTAACTATCCTAGCTCCTTCTACGACACAGATAAAACTTTGTATCGCTCTTTACTTCTTAACCCATTATTTAGTGATGTAGGTTATGAAACAATGTTAATACTGTTGTTGTCGATGAAAATGGACTGATATTTTGGGAGTGATATAATGGGTGACAGGTTCGGCTTGACTTGAATAATACAGTGTTTGGTATCAACATACTGTTGACATAGGTGTTGTGGCAGTGATGGGGACGAGGATGGCGTTGTGACAAAATACGGTGTAGTGGAGGGCGGAAATAGTAGCGGCGTAGTGGGCGGAAGACAAACTGGTGGTGTGCAACACTTGCTGTGAGGATGGGGCACGCGATAATAGCAACGCTAGATAGAGGCTGCGAATATATTTCCTACTTCGATAAACGGCGAGTAAGCGACGGAGCTAAACGAAGATAGAAGCCGCTCAATCGTCTTAGTCACAGCAAACGGCAAAAGCACAGAACATCACACGTCGAATCTGAGAAGAACAAGTAGAGGGTAACCGAAACATGACTTACTGAGATAGGGAGGGGAAATAGCAGGTTTAATTAATTAATTTCCCTATTTAACAACTGTGTGTAACAAAAACATTAAAAACTGTGTGTAACGTTCTATGGGGGGAAGTGTATTCTGTGCACATTTTCTTGAGTTTTGTGATCCCAACTCTAACTCATTGACAATTTGAATTATGAGTACAGGTGGAAACGAGCATTTCTGGCAAGAATTTGTAAGAAAACATTCGCTCCCGTTTAATAAAACGAATTTGCAAAGGCCGATCAGATACAGATTTTGGCTATTATCCCTCATCCTGCCTTTCGTGAAGGCATCGACTTTCTGCCGCGAGAAATTGGAGAACAATTACCTGAATAACTATATACCCCAATGAAGTCTAGATAGTGAAGCTTCATTTATGTCCCGAAGTAAAACAAGGGGCCATCTCAGCATTGGCTCAAAGGATCAGGGAAATTGGGTGAAAAACCTGGTCGAGATGGGGTCATTGGTATACAATTGTAACAATTCTTCTTACAGGCATATTTAGACTTCTAGAATTATACTATCCAAATGCTAAGTAATACATTAAATATTGTTAAAATCAATGTGGTCTTCTTTTTTGATGTTCGGTAATCTCTCATTGTATAGAAACAATTATTAGCGGAATCGATGGGGAGCAATAAGGGTGACCAACTTGAAAAAGATGGGGTAGATTTTATTTATTTTATTTTTTATATTTGTATTAGTAAGAAACCCTAAATAATCTCGAAATGCTTCGGGAACAGTTTTGGTAGTCAAAAAACACTATTTTTTCGGGCATTTTTTGGTTTTGGCGTAATCGTCTCCTGTATTATTTCAGTAGTATACCTTTGGGTTCCAGCTCTCAAATGCAACCAATCTTTATAAATGAGGACTTTAAAGAAAGAGAATTTCAAGGAGACTTGACGAGTTCCATTTTGACTTTAATAATATGGATGATTTCTTTTAAAAAAAACGCATAGAAATATTCATGTAAAATGCAACCCGCATCACATGTCAACCTATATCGGCAAATAACTCATAAACAAAGCGTTTTAGAGCTTTAAAAAGTAAAATTTTGAGGCCAAAGGCCTCAAAGAAACGTTTCTTACATCATAATCTACAAGATGAGACATTTTCCGATCCATTCAATTAACTTTTCGGTTCTACGCTTCAATACTATCAAGGTCACCTCAATACTTTAATCCTTCCTGCTGGTAGCAATTTTTGTGGCGACACGCTTAGAAGGCTTAGATTCGACAATTTTTATTTACGCTTTCTGTTAACACCGTAGTTTGTGCAGTCTGACGAGGTTTATTTGCATAATCATTAATTCAAGATTTGCTCTCCAGCAACAACTAGAAGTACTATTATAGTTGCTTGATACCTATAACTATAAAGATTGTTTCTTATGCGTGTAGTGAAACTATTCAATTAACGTTTTTTCATGGTCTATAAGTGCTGTGGACTTAATTGTGGAAGGATGTGGGTGTTCAGTGAAGAGTGAAGACTGTGTTTGTGTTTTACCTATACCAATATTTTCGTTATCATTCGATGAAATTTTCAAGTTAACGGGCTCAGACACGTAGCTTTCTCAGAAGTAAAAAGCTAATATTTTTGTGACTATCACGAAAACCTAATTGACAAAGAACATTGAATAATTACTTCAAATGTCTTTAAGTAAGTGTTGGGAATTGTTCCAAGCAAATTCTCCATGATATTGAATAAATATTTATTGAAAATTTCTTTTACACATTAATTGCATTGTTTTCATTTTATTTGTAATTGTGTTAGTACATTGCAAGTTACCTTTATAGATTTTAAACAAATAAACACGTTTCATTAACTACTTTCCCTCGTAGAATGAAAATAGAAGGATATGGATGAGTGTGGGATCTAACATGCGAGAGTTCTCGCACGGGTACGCAGAGGTAGTGGGGGAAAGCTTGTGCTATTCACAACACAAAGAACAAACTTTTTAAAGTAGCTAAAGTAAAATAGCTTGAAATAAATGGAAAACAAAAATCAAATCGCGCTAGCTTACAATACTACGTGAATCAATTAAAAAACAACTAAATTTAAAATAATAGAAAGAATAGTGCTAGTCACCAGACAACTGCCAACGATCGCAATCCAAACGCACGATTTAAATGTTGGCGGTATCTGGAAGTATGTACACCAACGCCTAACTGCAAACTGCAGACTGCAGAAAATAATTCAATACCTTTTAGTAAACAAATAATTTTTCAATTTTCTCACTCCAGCAATCTGGCACCCTGACTCTCCAAAACCCACTCGGTTCTTGGTAACAAATCAAGGAAAGTTAAATAATATTGCAATGAGTAGGTCTGTTCTTGCCCGATCAGCTATTTTCGCAACTTTCGCAACTTTTTACTTGGCTTTCTCAAGAGTAAAAACCTTTCTATTATTTGACTATCAAGGAAAGCGAAAAGCTAACTCTCAAGGGAGATTGAAAAATTTCTTCAAATGTTGTTTTTAAAGAAGTATGAATTGTTCCAAGAACATCTCTTTAGAATGTTGAATAAACTTTAATTGAAATTTGTTTCAAACATCAATTGCATTGTTATATTGTTTGATATTCTGTAAGTACATTAGGAGTTCCTCTCCTTTATGGAGAGGATAGACAAATGGATAGGGAAAGGGTGGGATTTAACATGCGAGAGTTCTCGCACGGGTACGCTAGTAACGTTTTAATGGTTGATCTTAAAGCAAAAATGGTTATGTACAATTATAAAGATCATAAAATTCTCTACAAGTTTGCTTTATAAATTATTTTTCTTAACCAAATAATAACAGAGCTATGAAGTTTTGAGAATTTTACTAAATTTTCGATTTTACATCCACCCTCTCTCGTTTACATTTCTAAGTTTCTCTCCTCCATAAAAGCAACAGTATTTTTTTAATAGGTTCTAGCGGAAACGAAGCTATCGCAGTGCTGTTTGAGGTGTGGGTTTGAAAACGGACGCCACGGAACCACCTTCACGTTTGGAGCAGCTACATCTATAATTCAGGCCCTAGAAGGGGTAGAAGGCGGGAAGCGTACATGGGGGGGGGGTTGTAGGCGCAGGGAAAAGGCCGGCGGCGGGGCGGATGCCTGGGGCGTATGAAACGCCGAGGGTGGTAGGCCCTGCTAACACACTTCTCGTGTTAGGTCGATACTGCGTGTCAACGGCCTCCCAGGGTCGCATTATGCCAGTGGCGGCGAACGAGTTTCGCCACGAAGAACGTTTTACTGGCACCTGAATTACGAAAATGGGCCATGAAAAAGTGGTTAGGAATCTCGACCATTGCAGTAGTTGCACACATACATGTACACACATACACAAAGTGTATACATGGAAATCTGTGGTCGTAATAAAATAATAGTAATAATAATAATAATAATAATGATAATAATAATAAATAAATAATTAAAATAATTTCTGAAATAAAATTCTGAATAAAATAATTTTGAATGATGTAAAGGAACGAAAACGTAATTTGAGCATGGCTTGGATTGACTACCAGAAGGCCTTTGACAGTGTACCACACGATTGGATTTTGAAGACCCTGGAGATCTATCGATCTCATCCTAGACTAGTTGAGTTTTGCAAGGCTAGTATGAAGTCGTGGAGCACCAGGTTACTAATCCACAGCGGAAAGGGAGTAGTAGAAACAAGAAGTATTTAGATTAACAGGAGAATTTTTCAAGGAGATTCACTATCCCCTCTGCTGTTTTGAATTAGTTTGATTCCTCTATCGAGACAGTTGTCGCACACTGACTTTGGTTACAAGCTCCAAGGTGATGAAAGGCCTGTATCACATTTATTTTACATGGATGATCTTAAAGTGTTTGCTAAGAATGAAGCGATTCTCTCCCAAATGCTGTTTGTCATCAATGATTTTAGCAATGACATCTGCATGAAGTTTGGTCTGGACAAGTGTGCAAAAGCCAACTTAAAAAGAGGCAAATTGACCACGTCAGAGAACATTGAAGTTGATAGACACACTGTGATTCAAGATCTTGAGCCAGGTAAAACTTACAAATATCTGGGCATTGAAGAATGTGAATCCATCTCGAACGATACAATGAAAGAGAGAATTCGCAGGGAGTATTACAGAAGAGTGAGACTTGTCCTGCAGTCCGCTCTGAACTCAAGGAATAAAATATCAGCAATAGGTAGTTTGGCGGTGCCTGCAGCCGAATACAGTTTCGGACTAGTAGACTGGACTGAGCAGGAAATTCGCATCATGAATCGAAAAACCAGAAAACTGCTTACAATGCATCATGTTGCCCACCCCCGAGCTGATGTACATAGACTTTATGTGTCACGTAAGGAAGGAGGAAGAGGCCTCAGACAAATTGAAGCCTCCTGGCACAATGCAATAACCGGGATGGGAAAGTATGTAGTCAGCCATCAAGATGACCCACTAATGAGGCAGGTCATGAAATCTGACCGAAGAATGGGAAACAGAGGCATTGTAAGTGTAGCAAGAAGCATTGCGAACAAGACTATGCAAGACACCCAGAATGACAAAGACACTGAACTTCTGATGCTACTTAACATGAAATTTGAGACACAAAAAATGTTCAAGAAATCGTGGAGAGACAAAACACTCCACAGACAATATTTGAAACGAATGGACAAGGTGCAGATCAATAAAGATCAATCATTTATGTGGCTTAAAAGGGGAAGAATGAAGCCAGAATCGGAAGCACTTGTAATAGCTGCCCAAGATCAGGCCTTAATTCAGGAGTATAATAATAGTAACGGACGCCAGTTGCGTAACTTCAGTTGGTGCCACCCGGGGTAAAACTAATGGCATTACCCCCCTCTTTAAATTAAATGTAATAATATCTATTACTGAATAGTTGATACATTATTTAATGAAAATACAAGTATCTTTGCACATGACACTTATTTATAACGTATTAAAAAGCTGTGTGTAATCCAGAAGAACTTAAAACAATATAAATAATCTACATAATGTTAATAATCTTCAATAATCTAAAACTGAGTATATTTAACAAATCCGTTTTCATAAAAACACTTTTCGAGATGTAAGGCTGGCAAACTTATCTATAATTTCAGCAAAATCTATAATTTTGAAATAAATCATTAAAATTTATAATTCTAACTATAACATTTTCTAAATGGTATCACCCAGGGAATACCGCTCCCCCTGCTGCCCCTGATTACACCATTGTGCTATATGATTTGCAACGAGTATATGATGCATATTGGAATATGTACACTTCACAAAACAATAGTCGATTTAAAATGTATATTCTGTGCACTTGGGCAACGTTTCTTTTTCTTGTATTATAGGGTAATCACTAGGGAGCGGATTTCCATGATTTTGCAAATTTTTTTCCGCTGCTTCAGTGCATAGCTAAGTGAAATTTCTTGACATTTGGTTAGAATTGAATACTTCTTCTACACTTCACGGGTTAGGCTTGCGCCGTTCTGTCTTCACTGTATCTTTCCATCTTTTCTTGGGTCTTCCCATAATTCTTTTCCCTCTTGGTTTGTAAGCATTTTGTAATCTTGACAGTTTTGTTTCTTCTATTCTTTCTACATGCTGCACCCACTGTTTATGTTTATCTCCGTTATATTTTTTATGCTATTCACATTCAATTGTCGCCTGATTTCTTAATTTCTTATCTGATCTTCTAACTTGCAGCCTTTTGTCCTTCCAAGATGGATACTTTGTAGATTAATTTGAAGTGCATATCTGTGCATATTTGATGGATTTCTTCTGTTGAGGAATATTCGCGTGATGATAAGCGCATATTTTGCATATTTCGTTAAAATAAAGGCTTATCTCTAACCCCTTTCATTTTTTTCATAGAATATGTTTGTGAGCGTTCATTGATTAGAAAGAGCTTGACAGGGTTTGCGTTGTTATTATATTCTAAAGATGATAAATTATTTGGGCAAATGTAGAATATTACTAGATATAAAACTTTTAAATCAGACAAAAGAAATGTAACAAGACATACTACAACATAGTTTACTGAAGTGAATATTTATTTCAATTATTTCTCCCGCGAAATAAGATAGACAATATTACGCTTGCACAAAAATATATATTTTCACACCAAGCTTGCTTCTTAATTTGATCAAAAGTTTCTGCAAGAAAGGAAATATTGTTAATTTTTATTGCATATTCAAAGGCATATTTCAGAAGTTTTAGGCCATGAATGCATATTTTTAAAATCATATTTCAATCTTCTCCTTAGTAATTACTTTCGCCCCCATCTGCATGTTAAATGGTGAAAGACGCGACCCCAACGCTGCAGAAAATGAAACTATAAGCTACATATAGTAGAGCCACGTATGCTAATCTTAACATTAGGCCACGCCCGATTTTTCGCTGCTATAAGTATCATAACTTGTGCATCAGAATTATACACATGGCCTTGCCTGGCGGAAAAAATCTGTTTGATACCCATGGCAGTCTAATTGTCCTACGCTCAATGGAATCGTTTGCGTGCACTGGACTCTCCACCCTTTATATTTGCCGTTGGCATCTCTCTCCACAGGTTGCAACAGGACCCAACATCTCGTACTTCGCTGTTCTTGTTGTCTGGATTTCCATTCGTAACGGGAGATCTGGCGACCCCAAAATTCTACTCAGACAAATAGCAGGTCCTGCACGTTGCAGCTGTTTGTCACTGGCAGTGGTGGATTGAAGGCGTCTGGGCCATGACTGCGCCAAATCCAATATTTTTTAGTAGTTTTACTCTGAAATTTGTTTTAAAACATCTCTTCAAGATCGCACCGCATCAAGGGAGTATTCCCATTGTAAACATATTCCTTTCTTTTCAAAGAAAAAATTAGTATTTAAAACTATTTGCTTAATCCAATAGCAGAGGAAAGTACCCAAACCCGGGCCCGGTTCCTAATGCGAGCACTTGGATTTACAGGGATGCGAGCCCCTCTTACCTATTGGAAACGTACTAAATAAGTAGTTCTTTGCAAGACTGCAACCCAGGCAAGCGGTAGTGGGAACAATGAAAGCTAAGCTTTTTCAAGTGCTTATTCTCAGTTGCTTGATTTCGCTTCTTCATCGGTAAGTCTTCTATTACATTATTTTGAAGGGGACACTACAAGCTACTGATGCAGAATAATGTATTTTATTTTACATACCTTGTAAAAATGGTATTGGCATTTGGAATATAAACGCTCCGGTGCCTAACCCTAACCCCCGAAAGATTCCTAACGCGGGTCCCCAACTTTTTATCTCATAAAATAACATCAATTATGGTATTTGTCACTCTTTGTACCTTAGGAGTCATAAAAAGCAAGAGCATACTCATAGGTTCGAAAGGGCAGGAAGAAGAAGGAGGTCAAAAGTTTCAGAATTTAATCCCAGAGAAGTCGCAAAAAGAGATTTAAGAAAATTCTGAAGTTAAACAAAAAGCAAAAGGAAGATTCCAGGAAGAATTGATACAAAGGTCATCGAAAGGCATTTGAGAATAAGAAATTAATTGATGGCGAAATTAAAAGTGAAACAATGCACGCCAAAGACAAACGGAGAGTCGGTTGACAGGGAATTTCAAATTATTCCAATCACTTTTATCATGCTTTAAATTAAACTGGCAAAATACCCACATTTAATCCAAGAATAATTCATATACAAAATAATATTTCGTACATAGAAGTTTCGAAATACACTTTTCTTGAATTCTAGCAACATAAATAAATGTTCATGCAAATTTTCTTCAGTGGGTGGAGAAACAAACTGCCAGTATGTCTGCCAATATATCTGTAATGAAAGGGAACCATTTCTACAAGTTACTACTCACCAGCTACTCCTCCAATATGATTTGCCAAGAACGATTATCAAAATAATCGTTGACACGAGTGAACCGAGTAGTATAGAAAATATATGTTAAAGTTAACGTCCAAATCTGGCTAATTCATGAATTAAATGGTTAAGTACATTATGGAGACATATATTAGGAGATATCATGTGACAAACAGGAATCAGACTGTTGATGTGATCAGACCAACATCTGAAGGCAGAGGAGGTCCATTGGGTCGAGTTTTTACATACAGTACATAGAGTCTGTACATACAGAACATAGAGGATGTAAGTCAAAATACATCTCGTGGATACCCAAGAATCCACAGATTCCGCTAGTCAGCTAGCTTACTTTTGATAGTCCTGTGATAAATTCGCGAATTAATCGGTTGATGTCTGAAATGATTGGATCATCATCACTCTTACAGCTTTATCCTAACCATGTGGCTAATGTGCGAATTGACCATTTTCATTTTGATTGATTGGTGTTATCTAGCGCATCAACTGCTATGATCGTTAGTCCATGAGTAAATGTTTTATCTCGATGGAGATGGAGGTGCCTCTCACCCCGCTGACGCGTGAGATCCGGCGCCGACCTACACGTCGGCTTGGGAGGTTTCCTTCTTTTAGTATCTCCCCCAGCGGGACACGGCCTCAGTCGGGACAAGCTCTGGACTCCCGACTGGTCTCCAGACGTGTGTGTGTGTGTGATTAAGAGGAGAGGATAAGATAGGATAGGAGAGGATAAAGAAGAGGAAGGAAGCGCGGTCCGTGACCCGTTTATTAGGGTACTACTCCGGCGTTCGCCTGGTGTTGATCGAAAAAAAAACACGAAAAAATACCGATCAGAGAAGCCGGCCGCTAGAAATCGCCTCCAGACAACGGCTGAATTCGACCAGGCTACCTAGTTAGTGTCGAAAATACTTTCACCGCCGGAACTCGAACAGTATACTTGGGTTCTTATTTCTTGGCGCGTGAAGGCCCTGTCTTCACGATGGAATATCTCGCGGAATTTCGCGCCTTTCTTGGTCGTGCCGCTAGATGCCGCACGTTCGCCAGCACTGCCCGAAACGGTCGCGATCATGTGCCATCTAGCGGCACGACCGAGAAGACGCGAAATGCCGCGAGACCCATCGCCAAGACAGGCCCTCACGCGCCAAGAAATAAAACCCCTAGGTTAGGAGCCGCCAGTCCCAGAGCGGCTGCAGCAGCGGATGGCGTGCGCGCCTGCGTGCGTGCGTACCGTTCGCGCGGCGCGGTGCGCGGCGAGGGCGGCGCCGGCCAGCTGCAATGGCAGCGCGGCGCACAGCGCGGCGAGCGGGCCCACGCCCGCCGGAACACGCCCCTCCGCCACCGCCGCCGCGCCCAGCGCCGCTGCCGCCAGCGTCAGCCGCGCGAACGCCAGCGCCAGCTGCGACGCCGCCACGGGCGCCAGCGCGGTGCCCGTCGCCGCCGCCAGGTCGCGCAGCTGCAGCCACAGGCGCCGGTGCGACCGCAGCGCTACGCACGGACGAACGGCCAGTTACTTTCCGCACGGGTGTGTGGTGAAAGTTTTATTTTATATTTGCCATCGTTATTTGGCATGATGATGGGGGCAATAATAATGAATCGAGGTCAACGAGATGTGATTTCCAATAAGCATAGTTTTTATAACTTGTTGGAGAAAGAAATAGGTGACGACATTCAGACAGAATAAATTCGAACTGTAAAATATCTTACAAGAAAAAGTAGTGTAACACAGTATAATCTATTCTATATATAAATAAAAGGGAATGTGCGTATGTGTGTCGCACATAAACGCAAAATCTACACATCCAATTTCGCTGAAATGTTCACACTTTGTTCTTATTAATAATGGGAGTGTTTAAAGAGAGGTTTGAATTAAATTGGACATGTGGAGCCTTGTTGATGATGATTTATTAGTATATTACGATTCACGCACCCCTGAACTCCACGCAACCCATCGCACAATCAAGGATTAAGCACGACTTCACTGCATATAAGTATTCTACCCCTGCGATTGTGAAATATTGACCGGAATTATTACTTGAAGCTCCAAGAAGTGAATCAAATTTCTCCAGGATAGTGACATAGCGAATGCATATCCAGATTTGAGGGAAAACGTTTTAACAATAGGATACGTGACTACCGTGACCAAATCAGTACATAAAACCAACCCATATTCGCGCGGAAGACTTGCATCTGTAAGAATTTTTGCACAGCGTAGCGTAAAAACGTAATTAATAGTCACGTGAACAGTGGTGTGTGATATGTAATACACAAGAATAACGAAGCATTGCCGGGTCCACTAGTCTTAAATAAAAGAAAATTGTAATGCCGAAGCCAGTTATAGGAGTGACAAAAACAATCAAGCAAACCTCAAGGAAAGGGAGAACATCATTACGGAGATCAAAAATAGGGCGAGACCTGCCAATTTATAGCGAGACGGAACGGAACATACGGCCCAATTCCTAGCGATGACGCTGATAATTGCCATTCTCAGTGCAGGTGAGGACGTGTGAGAAGGCTTGCGCCTACAAAACACACCCGTCTTTTCTGGGACACAAGTACTACTGGTGTCTTTTTTTTTCGTTTCAACTGATGGTACGGGGGAAATGAGAGATGAGCGATTATAAATGGGATAATGATTCAGATGGAAGAGTATGTGGGTTCGAGACCTGCCTCGGGCGTGGTTGTATGTATTCGTCCATTAACCCCCTAATATCACCATATCGTTTCGTCCACATAGATTCAATAACGTTAAAATCCAATAGTGGTCGCTAATGATCTAGAAGTTGATGCGACCTTAAATAACACAAAAAACAGTATCTGGTGGAATGCGAAGGCAACTACGTCACTTTCATTCATGAAAACACCCTTAGCCGAGACACAAACCCGCACCCACCGACTGCACACATGTTTGGAAGTCCCCGTGATAAGGAGCGAGAAGGGCAATATTTATTTAGTTCAGTGGTGCTGGTGTATATTCTAAGTGTCTGAAGTCAAGCCTGTATATTCTAAGTGTGTCTGAAGTCTGTAAAATTAACGAACCATTTTAGACGTAAGGAAACTATCACTTAACAATGTCCTTCAACATCGATATTTGGCGCCGTCTTCATCATCGTGAGTGCGATCAATGCAACGAGAAAGAAATAGGGGTGAAATGTCTGGTGAATGCAAGGAGTGATGTAAGAGCTCTCCGCCCACGTCCCAGCCACTCAGAACAGAGAGCCGCGTTAGCAAAGAAGAATTACTGCGCCCCGGCCGCGGCAGGCCGACGCATCGATCCTCGCTGAGTCCTAGAGTCCTTCAAGGGCTTCGCGGTCAATGGAGCTCGACGTTCTGGGCTCCTGCCCTCGCAGGGTTGGCCTCCGTGGTTGCCGAGCACCTATGCAGAAATTTCCTGGACTCAAGATTGTGGCGTACGTCAGAATCGGAGCAGACGGACAGTGACCAGCGAGATAACTTTGCACTTAAAAGTATTGCGGTTATCAATCTCGCCACTCCAATTAATTAAGCATTCTCAATCATACAACTATTAGAAAAACAGCATTGTCTTCGAAAAAGTAAAAAAGAATTATTGCTTACGCACACCTTTCGAACAGACTACAAATGTTTTCTTTTAACTTGGTGGAGTTACAGATGAAAAATAAAATATACACTGGAAAAATAACAGGGAAAAAGCCAACAAACAATCACAAGTACTTTAATTTTTTACATGTCCACGCTTAATCCTATCTGGAGTGTAGGTGTAGGCGTCATTTTTGGTGTTGTTCACTTGTAATGAAATGACCAACTGCGTTCGCCAGAGATTTCGTTGTCCGTAGCAATCAGACTCCGTCTGATAAAACGATGTAAGACAGAGAAGGATGAAGAATGTAGGCTATCTTAGAAACATACACATGGCTGGCAACATTAGAGATAGAAACACATCAAATTGAGAGTACACAGGTATTTGTGAATTGTATAATATAGATCCAGGGGAAGGAATGATGATAATAGAGCGGATCAGAATGTGTTTCGTGTTGGGAAAGAGGGGCAATTTTATTTCCGACGTAAATATTTTAGATTTAAAAAAAATTGTTTGCTTGAAATAAAAAATTACGAGTGTATTCGCAACGGGAGTACTTCTTTGGATATTACGAGATCTCTGTAGATATATAATTTAAATCAGTTATTAAAATTACTAATTAAGTTGGCTTGGGAGGGGCATGGTACTCATGCCCCCGAATCCGCTAGTGGATGATGATTGTGATGATTTCTTTGAAAGGAGGGACGAAGAAGAAACTCCTTCTGAAACACATTTGTTTCCTATCCTAACTTTTGGCACGGAACTAGTGGTGTGACAACGTAATAATACGTTTGGTAACATCGATGTTCAAAATTAAAACATCGAGCAAAAAAACGTCAATGTTGTTAAGAGACATCGGGAATATCTCGGGCGAGAGACAGTCTGCTGGATGAAGGTAGTACAGTGCTCGCTTGGTTCGATCACATCAACTTACAGTGGTACGATCAGTAGTTTTATAGTTTAAAGTTTGCAAAATTGTGATTATGTGAATTTTTCATTTACAAAACAAAAGCCTGAAAACGTAAAAGCATCGAACACAAAACATAGATGTTAAAAAAAATATCGTCTTCAATACACCGGTGTTTTTATGAAAACGTCGATGTTTTGAAAATTCGACATCAATGTCACATTTGTCCATGGGAATCATTACGCGCCAGCCCTGCTCCACTTAAAATGTTGAAATATCTCGTCTTCAATATATCGATGTTTTTATAAGACATTGACGTTTTGAAAACGTCGTCAGCGAGGTCGCATCCCTCCACAGGACTTACTTCGTTCCATCCCTTCTCTGCTTAAAATGTTAATTACGTTAAAAAATAGACGACAACATACGGATGTTTTTATAAATATATCCATGTTTTGAAAACATCACCATCGATGTCACATCGTCACACTTAACTCACATCGCACCACCAGTGCTCCGCTTAATATGTAAAAAAATATAGACCTCAGTATATCGATATTATAAAACCATCGACATATTGAAATCGACTTTTTTAAAACATTTTCTAAACATTTTTTTGCATTTTAAGCGAAGCATGGCTGGCGCGAAGTGAGTCTCATGTGACGATGCGACATTGTGGTCGCATTTGTGCTTCCAAAACATCGCCGTGCATGTCGCATCCCCCCCCCGGGACACACATGGTGCCAGACCTACTCAATTCAAAATGTAAGAAATGTTTAAAAAATCGAATTAAAATGTTAAAAAATAATAAAAATATCGACTTCAATACGTTTGTTTTTGTCGACGTGTTTGAAAACATCGACGTCCATATCGTTTCGTCACCAGGGATTCACTTCGCGCCTGCCCTGCTCTCACTTAAAATAAAAATATTTTCAAAATATCGAGTTCAACAGATGGATTTTTTACAAAACCACCGCCATCGTTGCTGCATCCCTCCGCGGACACGAGATCTCGGCTGTCCGCGTGACGCCGCGTACTAGGCTGTGTAGCCGACGTTTCGGCCATCTTTTTGCGGTCTTCATCAGGGCTGGTCTGCCAAATCAGGGTTGGCAGATCAGCCCTGATGAAGACCGATTGATTGATTGGTGTTTCCGGGCGCATCAACTACTTTGGTCATTAGTCCCATAAGTGTAATGCGTGTTTTTTCTCGGGAGGTGGCGATGATCTTTTCCCCGCTGGATGGCGAGATCGACCTACCGTCGACTAGCGAGGTTTCCCCTCAACCAGTATCTCCCACTGCCCCAGCCGGGACAAGCTGTAAGCTCCCGACCGGTCTCCCGACATGTGTGTAGTGTAGACCCTGATGAAGACCGCGAAAAAAAACGTCGGCTACAAAGCCTAGTACGCGGCGTCAGCCGAGATCTCAACTCTGGTCGCGGAAGCCCAAGACTTCCTCCGCGGACTCACTCGTCGCCAGCCCTGCTCCTCCACCGCGGAAGTCGCGCAGCACGAAGAGGTTGGGGGCGCCGTGGGCGTGGCCGAGGGGTTGGGCGGGGGCGCGGCGCAGGGCCTCCTTGGCCGCGCGCGCCGCCGCGTCCACCCCCGCCAGCGCCGCCAGCCACAGCAGGTGCTGCGCGCCGCCCGCCACCGCCAGGTAGAGGGCGAGCGGCGCCTGCCACGCCCACGCGGCCGACGCCCACGCCCACGCCTCCGCCGCCGGCGCCGCCGCCGCCAGCGCCGCCGCCGCCCCGCACGCCCAGCGCCAGCCCGCGCCCGGCGCACGCGGCGCTGTAAAGACAACTTGCTTTTATTTTCTCGCCCTTCCTAAGAAATTCTTTCTCGACTTACTTTAAGTAAGATTTTTACTACTGAAGTTAAGTAATTTAACTTAAATAACTTAATTTCACTTAAGTTAAATTATTTCGATACTCGAATCGAAACAGCACGTACTTTCTCCCCGTATGGTCACCCAAAATTACGCAAATACTTACTTAAATTTTAGAAAAAATTTATTTGACCTCAGTTCAAAATCTGTTAGTTCAAAACAGATTTTATTAAGGGAAAACGTCTCTTCCTTTAATATTTTAATGGGAGGAAGACGTCGATAAACGTTTGACCTTTTTCCTATTTCTGCGTTTTCAACTAACGTGAGACATGTACCATTCTCATAAACGTCCTTCTCACTATCCAACAAAAAAAATTAATCAAAAAACGATGGAGCCATTCTTTTGAAAATTCCCAGAGGCTTCATGTAAATACTCCCCAAAATTAAAATATCGGTTTCAAATTCAAGGGGTCGCGATATCAGCTAGATCAATTGAGGAATATCAGTTTTGGAGAAGATCGGCAGAACGGTTTAGCTGCTAGCGTTGTTCACAGACGGACAGACAGACATTTTGTCGTAATTGGTTTTTTCGTCATCAAGGACCCATAAAATATGATTTTTTACTACATCACGCGATAGAGTATTTTCTAAATTAGAAACTGAATGTATCCACTTTTTCGTTACTAGGGCCCTGTTTTAATATTTTTTTTCTGACGAAAATTCGCCGATTCTTCGCACAGCATTACATAACTTTCTCTCTACTCCGTAGGGAGAAAGTAAACTAGTGGTGCTACAGAATGGCACAAGCTTTCCCGTATTAGTTTTCTATTTCCTGGGGTCTTCGCTAGCTATTCGGAATTGCCACAAACTCTTTCTTGCCAGCCATCTATCACCGCCAAAAGTACATTTTTTTGTCATTTTCTTAATTTTCGGTTTCCTATTGGTAGAACAGAAACATTAATTTTAGAATATTAAAGAACACAAAAACCTAGCCGTAAATGGCAATTTTCTTTTAAAAATTATGTGCCGTTCAAGAGAAAATGGCGTTTTAGCGCTACTAAAAATGCGAAATTTGAAGCTCATTTTCACAGAAAAGTTTTGAGTTTTCAAAATACTTTATTTGAAGTTATTTGAAGCACTTACATTCACAAATATAATAATGTTTACTAATTGCTGGTAATGTGCATATTAACGATGTGAGAGTTCTTTCAAAAAATTTACAATTATGTAATTTTTGAAAAAACAAAAATATAACTCAAAATAAACTTTACTATACTAAACTATACTATACTAAAGAGTGTAATGATCACTATCCGCTATAAAGGTATCAAGAAAAAATTTGCAGCCGTATATGAGAAAATGGCGTTTGAGCATTTCTGAAAGTGACAAAATTTGACCTACTTTTCACAGAAAACGGTAGTGTTTTCGAGAAACTTTACTTGACATTATTTAAAGCACATGTACTCGTAAATATAATAATGTGAAAAAATCGCCGCTAATGTAAATATTGTCGACGCGAGAAATATGTGAAAAAATTTAAATATTTTACATTTTTGAAAAAACCAACTGATAGACCAATATGGCTTTTATGTCATCTGATAAAGTAAATTTACCACTATCCATACCAAAAGTTTAAAGAAAAAATTTGGAGCCGTTTTTGAGAAAATCTTGTTTTTGTAATTTTGTAATGTTGCACATATTGCACGCAATATTACACGAAAACTACTTAAATTTTGAAAAACATTTCCATGACCTTTATGAAAGAACTCAATATGCAGAACAAATTTTATTTGAAGAAAAAATCTCTATCTTCAATTTTGTAGCTGGAGAAAGACGCCGAAAAAAATTCAAATTTTCACAATTTTCGAAAATTCAGAGTTATCCGTGAAAATCGGATTTACGCCATGTTAATAAGTGTATTTTACTCTATTCACATAAGAAATTTAAAGGAAAAAATTGGAGCCGTTTTTGAGAAAATGTTGAAAATCCCCGGGGGGCTTCATATAAAGTATCCCCAAATTTTGAAGATTCTTTTTCAAAATCTCATAGCTTTGACTAGAATCAGATCGACCAGGGAATATCCATTTTGGAAGAAATCATATGGTTTAGGCGCTAGCAGTGTTCACAGACGGACAGACGGACGTTTTCCTTTCAATTGGTTTTTCGGTATCAAGGACCTAGAAAAAAAGGTTTCTGGCTACACCACGCGTTAGGGGATTTTTTTTCTTAATTTAGCAAGTGGTTTTATCCACTTATTCGTTTTCACGGCCCGGCAATTAATTTTTTTCCGCCGAAAATTGACCATTTTTTCGCGCAGCATTACATAACTTTCCCTATACTACGTATATCACTCCGTGTATACGTACGTATACGGGAAAGTAAAGAGGACTTTCATCGTATAATTTTTTCAATAACGTAAAAAAAACTATACCTTCGAAAGTTTTTCCACAAGAGCCTGTACTAATTTAAACTTATTTAATTCAAAAAGTAAGGGCCAGATTTTACTTTCATTTAAAGTAAGTTTTGAGGGGACTTCTCCATCGTCAAGCGAAGGAACATACTCCCGTAAGTTCCCAGTTTCTGGGAAATAGAAACTGGAAATGTAAGAATACCTCACGAAAAGAATACAAGAAATATATGATGAAATATAAGAGCTTAGTAAACGTGCATGAAGAGGAGTCGGAAACATTTTGGGCGGAAGGAGTAAGTCTGAGGCTGCCCGGTAAGTCCGATTCTCTTCTCTTCAGTATATAGCAGATATAGAAAATAATACGCACGGGTGGAAGGAGTAAAACTAGGCTGCCCTTAAGCCAACTCTCTTCTCTTCTGTATAAAGCAGATATAGAAAATAAAGTGCAGGACGGCCAAAGACAAGGAGTTAGAATAGGAAGCAAAAACATAAATGTGTTATCGTATGCTGATGACCTTGTATTGTTAGCAACAACAGAAGAAGAGATGTAAAAATCATTAAGAGTCTTTGAAGAATATGTTGATGAGAAACAACTGACGTTGAGTATTTCAAAAATTAAAGAAAAATTTAAAACTAAAATTACTGGCAACAGAAATGGAGATTTTAAGATCATCCAGGATATCAAAATGAGATAAAATAATAAATTTAAAAATAAGAGAAAAAAATGAATAAAGTACGGACCACTTTTGGAACGCTCCAATACAAGCAATTACAATGGTTTGGTCATGCGAAAATAATGAAAGAAAATAGAATTCCAAAAATATTTTAGAGTGGTTTCCAGTGGGTAGAAAGAAAAGAGGAAGACCTAAACACAGCTGGTTGAGAGAAATTAAGGGAATTTCGAAGGACAAGAACTTAACAGACAAGGATTATGAAGATCGGGACAAATGGAGAAATAAAATTAAAATTATGTAATCTATTAGAATTGTGGGTAACAGAAAGTTGTCGTTTATAACAACGCAAAACTGTAAAATAAATGAATTTCCAAATCCAAGATGTTGGTGTTCCAGAAAGGAACAAAGAAGAAGAAACAAGAATGGGAATGAAAAGAAATGAAATTAGAATTTAAATAATATACTTCGGTTTTTCTTTCATGGCGCAAGGGGGTGTTAATAAAATGGAATATCTCACAGTATTTCGCGTCGTTCTCCGTTGTGCCGTCAGGAGTCGCATAATCGCCAGAACTGCTCGACACAGTCACGATCATGCGACTCGAAGTGGCACAACCGAGAACGACGCGAAAGACAGTGAGATATTTCATTTTATTGACACATCTCCGTGCGCCAAGAAAGAAAAAGCAAAGTATAAGTGGTGGCGGCGCAGCTGCCTCACCTGCGCGAAGGCGTCGGAGCGTGGCGTGCGCCCTAGCCCAGAGGCAGCGCAGCGCGGGCAGGCGGCGCGCGGCCGCGCACCACGCCAACGCCCCCAGCGGCGCCGCGGCCGCGGGCAGCAAGCGGCCCGCCAGGCGCACCCCGGCGTCGAAGCCGCGCCCCTCCTCCTCGCCGCCCGCCGCCGCCCGCGCCGCCGCCCCGGCCGCCGCCCACGCCGCCGCGCCGCCCAGCGCCGCCGCCGCCGCCCACTGCGCCCACTGGCAGCTCCACCCGCACAGTGAAGTCCCCTGCCCCAACACGCCGCATAGACAAGTTAGGGGATGTGACGACACTGACCAATGGCTTCTCCATTCCCACAGCGGCCACCCCTGCCCTAATACGCCACGTAGGGTAGGGTATGTGACGTCACTGACCAATGGCTGCTCCATCCCCACAGCGGCGGCCCTTACTCCAGCACGCCACATAGACAGGTTAGGGGATGTGATGTCACTGATCAATGGCTGCTCCACCTCCGCAGCGGCGGTCACTGCCCCAACAAGCCACATAGACATACTAGGGAATGTGATGTTGCCCAGTGCGCCCACTGCCTGCTCCCCCCCCCCCGAGCGACGCCCCAGCCCCCAACATCCCACATAGATATACTATTGTCCGAATACTATTTCTGTCAACTTGACAGCTAGCGGCTGACAGTGGAGAGGGGTTTCCGTTATCCAATCAGAGGCTTGGAATTCTGATGTCACTGCAGAGTTACCGAAAAAATATTACATCTTATAACGCGAAGTAACTGTTAGCACATTTTTCCCAGCGCTATTTACAAACATTAACTTTCGCCCAGCTGGGCGCTCTTTGAGCATTCTTCCCGCCTGGTATGGGAGTTCCATGGTGTTGTAATAAATTATGGGGGCGCAAATATGAATTTCGCGCGTCCCACTTTTAAAAAAATTGATTATCCCGCTGCGACCGCCCCAGTGTCCGATGTTGCCGCCAGGCTACAACAGATTGTGTGGGACTAGGCAGTGCCTCCATCTGAAACTTCTCAGACGGAGCAGAGAAGCAGATGGCGCCATTGCCGCCGTCGCCTCTGCCTCCGCTGCGCCGCCTCTTTTGTGGTGGCGTGGAGGGGCGTGGTATGAATTGGCGCGGCACGGCGTGGCATGGCGGGGCATGATATGGCGGAGTATATGAATAACAGTGAACCACCTTCAGCTTCCATCCCCGCGGACTTGGCATGTGCTTCAGCAGAACAGCGCATCAAAGGCAAAGACGCTCCGCGGGATTTTATTTAGGCATCATAAATTCATGTGGCCCTTCGATCCCTTCTCTACTTACTACTGTAGATAAGCTGTAGGTACCGTAGATAAATTGATGTGACAAGTCAGAATGTGTAATTTGCTCCTTAACTTTTCTTTGGTAGTTCAAGAATGCTTTGAAGTGTTAAAAAGAGCTCTGCTTACCTTTTGTGATAGCTCGTAATCATTGATTCTCCTTTCAAAGTAAATACGCGTGTTACTATGCGTTTTTACCCTTCATTCCCATCACAAGTTTTTTGAAAATTGTTATAAGATTTACTTTTGCCATCGGGCGCCATTTCTTGTTTGGTTACGTGTCGAGTTTGCAGTTCTATCTACTGTTGTGTGCTCTCATTGCCTTTTGTTGCTATTGCTGCTGTTGATTTGTTGCAAGAACGAGCAGAGCCCGAATTGTGGCAGAACGATCTGCCGCCTAAGTATGTGGCAACCCATTACTATCCCACCCCGAACTGTCAAGGACACAGAAATATTATTAGGTCAATGTGACTCACAGGCTGCTCCACACCCATAGCGACGGCCCCTACCACCAACACCCCATACAGACATATTAGTGCGGGACTGTCCGACTGGTGGCCCGCGAAAGGTTTGTTTAGACAAATGTGAAAGTCCATCGCATCCATTTCGGGCGAAAATATCGCGCCTAGCGCACGCGCCCTGTCGGGGACAACAATCTCTTAATGTAAAAATACGTAGATTAAATTTAGATTTAAGTTTTTTTCCAGTAAATTCAGAAATTCAAAACATCCCAATGTGTTTCACTGCGTTACGCATGGTAGAACCTGATATCGTGCATGGCTCCACCCCTCACCCCCCGCACCGCCGTCGTTTCACAGCAGCCGGGAAAACTGCCGTGATCAATAATACTGGTTCATCTGTGGATAGCCCGAGTAATGAAAATATGGCCCCCAACCATATTAATGGTTTTAGTTGGGGTCCTTGCGGTCTTGCATGCTGGCCACCCCTGTAGCTGAAGCGAATCTTAATTGTAACCATCGTAAGAAAGTGGCGATCCTGAAGAGAATTGTATCCTATACAGCAGTATTGTCAAGGTCGATGCCACGAACGAGAGTCCCTGGCACGAGTCCTATAACGAAATCGCCCCTCCAGGCAGTTCATTACCCCGCCACCAGAGACCACGCCATCCCTATTATGAAACGACGGGGTTACTATTAGTTTCCTTTCCCGACACTAATTGCGCAGAGAAGCTCGTCGCATGCTACGGTGCCACGACGTGAGTTACTGCCACCAGTAGAAAACCTTGACATCACTGCTAAATAGGGTACGCGCACAGACCTTCAGGAAACAGTCCACCATCCAACCGTATCCAAAGAAAATCGGGAACCGATTTTTGGCGGCGATGGTGTAACGATTAGCGTATCGGACTGTTATACCCAAGTTCGCGGGTTCAAACTTAATCAAAGCCATGGATTTGTAGGGGCGAAAAAATCGTTCGTACGCCTTCGTACGTCGGAGAAGTAAAGCCGGTTGTCCCATGTTAGTAGATTTACTGCATGTAAAAGATCCTCAAGCCTAAATGACGCCTCTGAGTAAAATTCAAAATCGCCTGTTTCGTCGCCCAAGGAATACCTTCTTTCTTCGCTAGTTGATGAAAGGAGCGTAGCGAAATTTGCGTCGTCAGACGGAAGAGCAGGCCTCATGGCCTGCCACGTAAAATAAGGCATTAATTCAATTCAATTCAATTTGGAACCGATGGGTTTCATTCGGGCCTATTCTACCTGGAGCTCGTACTTTACCAGCGTTGATGCCAGTGACGCTCGTAAGGACCCGTATGAGGCGGACAAATCAAGCACACCTGAACCGTAAAAACGGGATTGCTAAAAGTTACTTATCTCGAGCGAGAGTGGTGTTGTACGTTCCCGCCTTGGGGAGTTGCCGTGACCAGCGTACCTTGGGGCGGGCAGTGGTGGGCGGCGTGAGGCCGAGCAGAGACGAGACGCGCAGCACGGCTTCCAAGTGCGTGGGCAACACACCCTCGCCCTCGCCCTGCCAGGCGCCCGCCTGCTTCTCCGACGGCCACGCCCTCCGCCTGCGCCAACCCTGCTTCTCGCGCCGCACCTGCGCTCTCGTCGGCACGGGCGGCATCTGCGAACGGAAGAGTTCAGTCGCACTCTGGAGGGGAATTCTAGCGGCCGGCTGCTTGATCGGTAGTTTTCCGTGGTTTCTCCGATCAACACCAGGCGAATGACAGAGCAGTACCCTACTAAACGAGCCACGGAACGTGCGCGATTTTTCAATCCTCTTCCTTGTCCTATCCTCACACCTTACTAACACTCAACTTAAATACACTGCTCTATCACGCATACCAGGAGACCAGTCGGGAGCTTAAAGCTTGTCCCTGCTGGGGCGGTACTCCGCTGGTGGTGGACACCTGGTTGGGGAAAACCCCGCTAGTTGTCAGTAGGTCGGCGCCTGATTTCACTATCCAGCGGGGGAAGAACTCCGCCACCTCCCAAAGAAAAACATTAACTACGCTTATGGGCCTGTTGACGCGCCTGGAATAACTAATCAATTAATCAAAAAATCGGAGGATATCTACTACCCGGGAAACGCCCCTCTGCATCCCACGTTCAGTTTACCCTTATCCCCGCTAATCCCCTTTCACTTTTTGCTTTCCCCTATACGTACGTACGTGTCCAAACTATGGAACACCATCATAACTTCTAAACAGTTCATGATATCGAAGTGCAGGTTTCACTCAACAATGCGGAATCATGGGGCAAGTAATATGATGTAGAGATATTGTTTGTAACACTTTTCATTTTCGAAATATTGAATCAACTTTGATTTTTTAAATGGAACTATATACTTTTTCTCATTAACAATGGATAGATCATACTCATACCATCATAGCAATTGCTCACGAGTACAAGTAGGAACTACTACTTCTCATAAGCAAATGCTTCTTTTCATGTGAATAAAACGTTTTGCGAAACTCGGAGTATTACTTCTCTCTGAGTAATTGTTCACTAACTGATCTGTTGCGATTGGTCAATTTTCGTCTGTTTTGTTTGTCTACGTTACTGCGCGCCGCGCATGGTCTTTCCATCATGGTGATGTATGCTTGTTCCTGATGATGTCGACCGTGTTAGGTTAAGTGGTACATTTGTCGTGCACAGTTGGCAAAATCGTAGGAAATCTTCCAACACTCATTAACTCACTGCCTAAAACCCCACAACCAGCTTTACAACAGTCGTGTAAAGAGTGCAATTAGTACTATCCATTCGAAAAGTTTGAAGAAAAAAATTGGAGCCATTTACGAGAAAATGCGTTTGAACGTTTCTGAAAATGCGGAATTTTGGGCTAGTTTTCACAGAAAACGGTTTTCACAGAAAACGGCTAGGTTTCACATAAAACCCCCTCGAATAATGATGAGTCTACAGGACATTTTTTAAACAATAAAGGGGCATCTATATGACTGTACTTGTCAATATTTAACGGTGTACAAGCACGTTACCGCCCGGGATATGTGGCTCAATGCTTCAACTGATGTCACTGCAGTGCCTCTGACCGGGAGGTCCTAGGTAAGGGTCCCGATGGCCCGCGGCAGCATTTTCGACACTAGCTTGTCAGCTAGGTCGAACTCAGTCGCTGACTGGAGGAGAATTCTAGCGGCCGGCACCTCTGATCGGTAGTTTTCCGTGGTTTCTCCGACCAACACTAAGCGAATGCCGGAGCTGTACCCTAGCAAACTGGCCATGGACCGCGCGCGATCTTCCCTTCCTCTTCCTTGTCCTATCCTCAACCCTTACACAGACACACAAACATGCACTACACTACCATATATGCCGGGAGACTGGTCGGGAGCTTAGAGCTTGACCCAGCTGGAGCGGTGTCCTGCTGGTGGGAAATACCGGATCAGGGAAACCCCGCGAGCGGACGTGTAGGTCGGCGCCGGATCTCGTCATTCAACTGGAATGATCAAGGTCACCTCCTGATTAAATCATGCATTACACTTACGGGACGAATGACCTCAGTAGTTGACGCGCTCGGAATCACTAACAATCAATCAATATACTAGCAATTTACAAAATTAGTTGTTACGTAAATAGTATAATAGAAGTTCTTTAATAATTAAACTGTGTTGATCACAAGTAGGAAAAATAATATTGCAAATACATTTGCGAAAAATGTTTTCGTAATTCCAATCCCCTACAAAATATAAGAAAAGACACAAAGCAAAACTTGCGCGCTTTCGTTTTGACTCCTAAAATTAATCTACAATCTGTTTTTGGTTGTAACATTTATAAAATTAAGTCCTTTTCCTGCAAACTAATGAAATTTACCTTCTCCAGTTTTAGAATGTCTGAGTAGGTTTCCACCCAATTATCAAAAGTCAGATGATGGTGTCCCAGATGACTCTTGTTGATAGTAGTATGCTATTCTTGCTTTACGTATTAATTCGTAAATAATTACCTTACGATGCTATACAAAATTAAGACTCACTTCATTCTGCGACTTAAATATAACTGAACTTCTTTCACATTTCGACAACTGTTGTCCAAGAATGTTGATTTTTTTGTGATTTAAAAATCGTTTGCAAGTTGTCGATATTAGATCGACCCACAGCTAATGCAATTGCATGCTCTCTCACAAATGAAGAATCTCCGTCGCAAAATGAACTAACAAGTGATGACCGTTATTTCAGCTATTGAATGGAACATTCTTAAAATATTTATCCCCTGTAAGGTAAACAAATACTGTTGAAAGATACTTTTTATTAAAAGTTACTCTCAACGTATGATATAAAAAATTTGTGGATATTGTGGTCAGTCGATTTTTGCTGGTGGATGTGAGTGAAGATGGTGGATGTGCAGTGGTAAAGAAAAGTAGGTAAATTAGTGAATCGTGTACTGGATTAATTTTAAGAGATCTAAATAGATCGCAGGGGAAAAGGTAAAATAATTAAGTGGTAAAAACATTTCCAAATATTCGAGGACTTAAAAGGAAAACATCCAAAATCGTTTGAATGAATTTTGAAGAGCAACAAGCATAAGCAGACATTCCTTCTTTAGAATGAAAACGAAAAATGAGAATGAATAAATACCTACCCCGAGAAAAATAAAGTTAACTGAATTAAAGTATAAAATCGGTAGGAAAAGTTCGACGATTTTATACATATGGTACGTCTCAATTTCCATGTGTATCTATTTTAAAATGTTTCTGTAACAATCGTATATATCATGAAAGACCATATTATTATCTCCTAGTTTATTTCAGTAGTATACCTTCCCGTTGCGGCTTTCACACCCAACCAATCTTTATAAATGAGGTCTCTAAAGAAAGAGAATTTCACGGAGACGTGACGAATTGCATTTTGTCTTTAAAAATATGAAGAATTTGTTTAAAAAAACGCATCTAAATATTCATGTAAAATGCAACCCGTAACACACGTCAGGAATTTTTCAAAATCTATATCGTTAAACTCCTAAAGGAAGCGTTCTAGGGCCTTAGAAACTAAAACTTTGAGGCCAAGACACGTTCATCACACTATAATCTACAGGATGAGATCTTCTTGACCATTCTATTACATTTTTGCTGGTTCGACGCTTCTCACTTTTACCCCACCTGTTCAGAACCTGTAGAATCTGCAACTGTATGCGAAATTACTAATTACTTGATATTCTATGCGATTGAATTACACGGGTGTACCTTTGTGCTCGATTTTAAAGTTAAATAAGAATTGTTTGTATTGACAAGGGCGTATTACATTGTTATCAATTACAAAATGACATATAGAACAAGTGACGGAGGATAAGAAGGAATATATATATATATATATATATATATATATATATATATATATATATATATCACAGGCTTAATATGGAAATGGAAAAATAAGGAAGAGGGTGGAGTTTAGCATGCGAGAGTTCTCACACGGGTTCACTAGTTTGTATTAATTTTGTGTTATAAATTACAATTTATAATAAGTAAAGTTAGAATTAGATGGTGATACTCACTGCACCTAACAATACGATTGGAGACAATTTTCGAGTGAAAGAAAGGTGTATACACAAGACCATTTCTGACAAGAACCCGCGCACCCGCAGTCGTGGATGATGCATGGGCGATACGATACGACTGTTGTGCCAATTTAATTAGATTCCATGAAGCCGATTTAATTGGATTCTTTCTTTAGAAACTTTAAAAAAAATTGCATTGGGCGGCGATGTATGGCAGTGGGCAAGAGGATGGGGAAGACCGAAAAGCTAGGCGAGACCAAAGAAATTACAAAACTAACTAGTACGAAAAAGTCTGTGCCATTCTGTAGTGTCATCGTCTCCTATATTATTTCAGTAGTATACCTCCCCTTTGCGGCTCTCACACGCAACCAATCTTTATAAATGAGGGCTCCAAAGAAAGAGAATTTCACGGAGACTTGACGAATTCCATTTTGACTTTACAAATATGGATGATTTCTTTAAAAAAAACGCATCGAAATATTCAAGTAAAATGCAACACGCATCACATGTCAACCTATATCTGCAAATAACTCATAAACGAAGCGTTTTAGAGCCTTAAAAAGTAAAATTTTGAGGCCAAAGGCCTCAAAGAAACGTTTCTCACATCATAATCTACAAGATAAGACATTCTTCGATCCATTCAATTAACTTTTCGGTTCCACGCTTCAATACTATCAAGGCCACCTCAATATTTCAGTCCTTCCTGCTGGTAGCAATTTTTGTGGCGACACGCTTAGAAGGCTTAGATTCGACAATCTTTATTTACGCTTTCTGTTAACACTGGAGTTTGTGCAGTCTGACGAGGTTTATTTGCATAATCATTAATTCAAGATTTGCTCTCCAGCAACAATTAGAAGTACTATTATAGTTGCTTGATACCTATAACTATAAAGATTGTTTCTTATGCGTGTAGTGAAACTATTCAATTAACGTTTTTTCATGGTCTATAAGTGCTGTGGACTTAATTGTGGAAGGATGTGGGTGTTCAGTGAAGAGTGAAGACTGTGTTTGTGTTTTACCCGTACCAATTTTTTCGTTATCATTCGATGAAATTTTCAAGTCAACGGGTTCAGACACGTAGCTTTCTCAAAAGTAAAAAGCTAATATTTTTGAGACTATCACGAAAAACTAAAATTGACCTCATTGACAAAGAATATTGAATAATTACTTCAAATGTCTTTAAGTAAGTGTTGGGAATTGTTCCAAGCAAATTCTCCATGATATTGAATAAATTTTTACTGAAAATTTCTTTTACACATTAATTGCATTGTTTTTTATTTTTATATGTAATTGTGTTAGTACATTGCAAGTTACCGTTATAGATACAAATAAAAGTATAGTAGTATAGATAGTAGTAAGTAGTATAGATACAAATAAACACGTTTCGATAACTACTTTCCTTCTTAGAATGAAAATAGAAGGATAGGGATGAGTGTGGGGTCTAACATGCGAGAGTTCTCGCACGGGTATATATATATATACCCAGAGATAGTGGGGGAAAGCTTGTGCTATGGCACAACACAAAGAACAAACTTTTTAAAGTAGCTAAAGTAGAATAGCTTGAAATAAATGGAAAACAAAAATCAAAACGCGCTAGCCTACAATACTATGCGAATCAATTAAAAAACAACTAAATTTAAAATTATAGAAAGAATAGTGCAAGTCACCCGACAACTGCCAACGATCGCAGTCCAAACGCACGATTTAAATGTTGACGGTATCTGAAAGTACGTTCACCAACGCCCAGCTGCAAACTCATATTGTAAATAAAACACCGTTTGATATTAAACTCAAGGTGTCGGTTCGTTAAGATGTTAAAAATGCAAACACCGTTTGAGCAACATTCCCATGTACCGAAGTGGGCTTACTAATGCCTACTAAATTGTTTCTAATGCTAACAAATGGTATTTAGTACTCAAAGGTGAAAACTTTAGTTTGATTATTTTTTGGATCGGAATTGAGGAACGTAAAGACTCAGAAAATAATTCAATACATTTTAGTAAACAAATAATTTTTCAATTTTCTCACCCCAGCAAGCTGGCACGCTAACTCTCCAAAACCCACTCGGTTCTTCATAAAAAATAAAGGAAAGTTAAATAATATTGCAATGAGTAGGTCTGTTCTTGCCCGATCCGGTATTTTCGCACTACTTTACTTGGCTTTCTCAAGAGTAAAAACCTTTTCTATTATTTGACTATCAAGGAAAGCGAAAAGCTAACTCTCAAAGAAGGTTGAAAAATTTCTTCAAATGTTGTTTTTAAAGAAGAATGAATTGTTCCAAGAACATCTCTCTATATTGTTGAATAAACTTTAATTGAAAATTTGTTTCAAACATCAATTGCATTGTTATTTTGTTTGATATTCTGTAAGTACATTAGTAGTTCCTCTCCTTTATGGAACGGATAGACAAATGAATAGGGAAAGGGTGGGATTTAACATGCGAGAGTTCTCGCACGGGTACGCTAGTTATTTTAAATTTAATTTGTTAATGTCTTAAAGGGTTCAGAATGTGACTGAATAAAAGTTATTATTTCGGAAGAAAAAATGTCATTGTTATGTCAAGATTAAGCCAACGCCCCTTACCCCTATGTAACACAGTGTAACGCTGCCTCAAATCGTCACCCCCTCTTTAGCGTTACCTCTTAATTTATGGATGACCCTAAAGAAGTGGGGGAGAAGTCGAGGAGAATGTAGATTAGAGCAGAAGGAGCTGGGAGGGTGGGGTGGGAGGTTTGGGTGACAATGGCTGGCGGAATAGGGTGAATATTCTACAAAATGTAGCATGTGACTCTGATACAGTAAAATCTGTCTAAACCGCAACCTATACAAGCCAAAAACTTGCCTTAACCGGGAAATTTCTCTGGCCTGTGAAGGTAAATGGCATTTTACACAGCATAAAACGAAACCTATCCAACGCGGTGACGGAACGATTTTTCATGTCCTTTACGGGGGGAAATCTTTATAAAACGCAATTCCTGTGAATTTAATGGGATTGGCAGAGACGCGAAATATTATTAATGTAATGAATGCATCTGCAAGTCTGTTTTAAATTCTTTATCCCATGCGATTTAGTGGTGGCAACCGCACTGCCAAGGCGAGGGGCTGCAGCAGACAGCGTAGAATTCGCCCTCTGAATCATTTGTAGTCCATAAGGGTCATGGCGTGGTCCGCAGGGGAATTTTCTCCCCTCCTCCCAACTCTCTCAGCGCGGGAAGGCGTACAGGTACAGAATAGATACTACACAGAAAGGAAAGTAGAGGGCTGCCCTATTGATCTTCAGTGAGCCACAGCGCAGCGCAGACCGCCATCTTGAAACTGTGCAAAGGAACCCTAAGCGTCAGCTCAAATGTCATTTTCTAAACAATGGCTACAAATTTTTCTTCTAACTTTTCCAACGGGTAGTGCTATTTTCACTGTTTATTATGACATAAAATCCATTTTGTATTATTTTGTTTTTTCAAAAATTACACACATGTAATTTTTTTGAAATATCTCTGTTATTACATTAATAAGTTAACGTTAAATTAACTAACTACTACATTAGTAAGTTAAAGTACTTTAAATGGCTTCAAGTGAAGTTTCCGAAAACTCAAAAAGTTTCTGTGAAAAAGAGCTTCAATTTCGCATTTTTAATAACGTGTAATATTTCCGTAAAACCGGTTCCAATTTTTCAATGAAAATTGTCATTTAGGGTGAAGGTTTACTGTTCTTTAATATTCTTACAGTATGAGTAATATTTCGGTTCTACTATTAGGAAGCCGAAGAATTGTGAAAATTTCAAAAAAATGTACTTCGGGTGGAAATAGATGGAAGCTGGCTAGAGTATGTGGCAAGTACGATAAACTAGCATAGGCCAAAGAAAATAAAAAAAAAACTAATAGGAGAGTCTGTGCCATTCTGCGGCACTACTAGTTATGTATTTATAATTCTTTATCTTTTATTTCCATTTTTTATTTATATTTTCTTATTTGCGATCATGCGCATCGTATCGGCGCGCGGATTGTGGGTAGCTTTCCTCTCTGTACAGTAGCTATTCTGTGGTACGGGCGTGGCTTCTATTCGCGCCTCTCCCTGCCCCACGTTCAAAATCGTAACCACTCGGTCAGTGACGCATCGCAAAATGCTATGCGAGGGTATCAGAAAATCATAGCACTCCTCGCTGTGACACAGTGAACGTTGAAAGAGTTCGCATTCTGTCTGATTTACATCCATTAGGCATTAAGGTGGTGTGTATTTTTAGAGTTTCACAAGTTTAACAATGCGAAAACCATAAAACTCTAATATTAGATGAAAAGGTCAAACTTATGGAAGAAAGAAAAACTCAGAAGCTGTAAATAAAGAATGTTTGATATTTATTTATTGGTGATTTCTTCCATAATTGCGATATATGTAAATCTATTTTAATAATCATATTAAAATCATGTAATTTTTACTTTAATTACTTCTTTGCTTACATTAACTTCCTAGTTTCAGAACAGGGATATCAACTTCACAAGTGTCATAAAATGGACAAACCTTCATGAAACAGAAACCTCTATAAACCAGAATTATTTTTGTCCTATTCGATTCCGGCTTTGACAGATTTTACTGTAACAGTGTATTATCCTAAATTATAAAAAAATGAAAATAGAATGAAGGTTTTTGTCTTAATGTCACCCTATTATCTTCCTCTGGATACGTAATGATTGTGAAAAAATCTGTTCACAATATCAAATCTTCTAGCTTCCACAATTGACTTTTTTAATTGGATAAAAGCAAGAAATTGTGATTAACAGGGCTTGGATTCTGATGACATGCAATCTTTTCATTGGTGTATCAATGGTTCATCTTTTCATTGGTGGTCTTAGGTAACTAACTTGTAAATACATGTTTACCATGACATATAGGTGATAGAAATGTATAGTTATTGGGTCATTTTTGTCATATTTCGCCATTTTTTTCAATTTTTTGGTCAGTTTTACACATTTTGTTTCCTTTTTGTATTTTTTGTTACTGAATGTTTTATTTGTTTACAATGACACACTAAACAAAGTTTTTATTATATCATCAGTTCATGATGAAATTCACTACTGTAGTGGACTCTGTTTTTGAACTCTCAAAATTACACGGATCTTCAATAACTTTTTTGGCTTTTCAAAACTGACAATGAAAACTGATGATGAAAGCTAAGGTTTATATTTCTTCCTAAAATAAAGACTTTGATAAGTATAATTTTATTTAAATAAATTTGACGAATTCCTTGAATAGAGAAACATTTTCATACAAATTTTGAGTATTTTTTAAAAAAGTAGATCATTTCCCCTTTAGTTTTAAGTCATTTTATAGATAATTTTCATCTATTGTTCAGTCCTTTTATAGGACATATTTTGGTCATCAGAATCTGAACCCTGAAGATTAAGATAATATTTTAAAATAAAATTTATTTAAAAAATATTTTCAATTCTTTACATTCATAAATTATTTACATAGTATTTCTAAATCAGCTAGTGTGATTATCCACAACAATAGAAAACTTAATACACATTCACCTTGCAATTTCAGCAGAAGAGTATGCATTTTGGTAGTGGTCACTCATCAATGTAGCATATTTCAACTTTTAGATAATCAATTAAAAATTGAACAAATGTAGGAAAATATCTTCTTAAGGTCTTATCACTTCACAACTTTCCTTTTGCATCTTTTACCTCTTGTAGGTTTTCAACTGTATGTTGAATTGTCTCCAATGAGACCACTATATAATTTTAATTGCCTCACTCAAATACTACATATGTTGCACATTCCTTTCATTACAGGAAAGAGGCTCAATGTTCTTCCAGTTCTTATAACCTATGTCATAACTAGTAAACATTTTTCAATGAAATTTCATGTTGCAACGAAATATTGCAACATCAATGAAACTGTTCATGGGAGGTGGCCTATCATTGCCCTAAACTCATTTTTCCATATCACTACGAAATAGGCACTTTTAGTACTTGTCCAAGACATTAATTCTATATAATTCTGAATAAGCCTGTGCAATACTTAGAAACACAATGCTGTTTCTCAGAAATATTTTATCAGCTGTGGTTCTAAGAATATTTTGTAAGTGGATGCAGCTATGATCATACAACAGACTTGCTGAAATACTATAGAACCCCCAAACCAGTGAATATAGATGGAATCCCAACGTAACTACATGAAACAGTATCAGAAAAATTGTTTCTTGTATATATATGATTAAATTAGGGAAATCTGAATAGAAACTAATGAACAGGAAATTGTGTGAATTAATGAATTATTTATACACTCAATCACTCATACAATTAATCATTAATGAATTTTTCATTTATTCATTTGAACATATTTAGTAATAGTATATATGATGACAGATGCAGTAGCAGTAGCAGAAGCACCACCACTACCACCACCAACCACAACAAAAACTAATAATATTCTATCACAGATTGTGTATGCATTCTCTTCTAGTATTGACCGGAGCAAAATTTGCAGGAGCATGTCCAATGAGTTGATCATCTACTGCAGCATGTCTTGAGATGCTTATAAAGCTTAGGTGATGAGCAAGTGCAAAAATGAGAGAGAATTCAATTCACAGCTTGATTTTCATGTGTCTGCATCCCATTTATTTAAAATTTCCTTTTTTCCATACTTACTGGTACAATATAAATTTTTATTACTTCATATTTAAATTACATTTGAAAGGACAATCTTCAATGTTTTTTGTTGTCATTGCTGGCCCGTAAACATTTTTCATCCTTACATTAGGACTTGCAGAGAAAAATTAAATTTTTCCAAATTATGAACTTTAGTTTTCTCATTAGGTTGAGAAAAATATGGTATTCCTTTTAGAAAACATAAAATCAAAAGAATTATTGTTCAAATACAGTGAATAATTAATTTATTAGTATATCTAATACAAACATAAAATATTTTTAAAAAATTTATCACTTTCAAGAAAAAAATTTATGTCTTGTTTGTTTGATAATTTTATTTTGGCTTAACCTTCCAACTAGAAGAAGAGTTAAAGCTTCTTTATCTTTCATTATTTCTTGGAGTGTTTATTTGTTCATGATAGTACAGTTATGTGATGTATTTATCTATGATTGTAGACTCTTCAAAAAAATGATAATCAAAATAATCAACAATTAGTACCGAAATACTATGAACTAAGACCTTGTGCCATATTGTTCACTAATTTTTGATAATAGACATTTCTCCTCTGCTTGTTTTTGACACATTATCATTGTATATCAAGCAATGAGTTGTTCTTCTGTTACTTCAAAATTAAATTGGCTGCCAAGAATTTATTAGATAAATGAGTGGAGATAGAGGATGTGACGTGTGAAGAAGATCGAAATAGTAAAGAAGTTGAGTGATTTGTGTTGGAGGCTTTGAAAACCAAGGACCTGATTTCACTTGAGGATAGAAAATGTTTCAGACTAGAAAACAATCCTGATTTCCTAGGAAGTGAAGAAGTGCTTATTATTCATTCAGGGGTTTAGAAACTTCTTTATAAGTATTATACAAATATATTTTATGGTTTCATTCATGTGTTTGGCATATTTTCTTAGGAACACTGTTGCTTTTGGCTTAGCATACAAAATCAAAAGGATAGACAGTCCAAACACGGACAGACATTTTTTGAAATAGTGATCTCTGTTAAACTACATTACTGCAGCATAGAAGCATAGTTATCTTCATTCCCGTAACTTAGGGGGTTCTGCCCCTAATTTTAATATTAATAATAATATCAATAGTAATAATAACAATAATAATGATAATACATCACACTATTATTTCACTTAAAATACATCATTATAATATTATTAATGATTATTAATTAATTATTTAATCATATTAACTATCATATTAATTTATGATACTTTGTGACGTCTGAAGAGGGCCATACTGAAGTAAGCTCTTATCATATATTTTAAAGTATAATTGGAGCATTTTTCAGTAATACTTTCTTTTTACAATTGATGCATAACTCCAGTGTCTTGAATATCATTAAATAATGTGAATTAATAAAGTTTTAAAAATTATATTATATTGTGAACTGGAAAGTATTTCATACATTGCAACTCTGTTAAATATTTAAAAAATCTTCTTTTCTTGCCTCCTTCTCCCCTGAATCATACCCAAAACAAAACATTCACACCTACACACACATTCAAGCTCAGAGACAAACCATACTGACATGTCTCCAGGTGAGAACAGACATGTCTATCTCAGCAGATGAAGCAATGTGTTTTTGACCCCATAACAAGACTTGGATTTCTTATTCAGCAGCTGCTATGCAAGTGCAGGTTTTCTTTACATCTGTAAGGAGGTGCCTACTTGGTGTTTTCATTGGACGGCAGTGATGTACACACAACTCTTCCTTAGGGAAAATTAAGCGTGCAAAGACATCACAATTGTCTATCCTGAGGCTTTTCTGCAAAGCGCTGCTGTGAGATAGGGTTTCTCTTATTGTAGCTGGCAGGGACTGACTCCTCAAATGGGCTTTTGCCTTCCTCTCCCATAATTAAGGATTGAAGAGGAATATCATCTATTGAAATATTTATTTTATGTTCTATGTATTAATCTTTTCCTTCAGTGGACATATCTACCTTGTTTCCGCTCATGCTGTGCTACTGCTTTTAAATTAGGAGTGAACAATATCCATAAGTCATCATAATACTATTACATGATATCATATGGAGAACAAAACTCAAAACTTGCAATGATAGAATCTTAGAAGGATCAGTCACTTTTACAGCAAACCCAACAGAGAATTCCTACAAACATTCATCAGTTCCTCACAAAATTTTGTACTTTGGTAGGTATTAAAAATAAATGTTAATAATTTGTTCATGGTTTTATCCATCCTCCAAGTGCATTTTCTAATTCTTGTGCTACAGCAATTGTTAGTCTGTCTTGAGAGCGGGAAGCACCAATCTGAAGAGAAAAATGCCATTTGTAAATGGAGTAAGTTTGCTAATTTTTAAAAAAATGTCAGGCCATCTCTAATTTACCTGTATTCCAATAGGAAGCCCTTCTTTTGATCTTCCAACAGGGCAATTTGTTGCAGGCAATTGGGTACAATTAAATATAAAACATGATGTTCCATTCATGAAGTAACTATACATTTCACCATGGAAAACAGCAGGTTTAAAAAATGTTGGGACCAACAACACACCATCATTTTTAAGTATATCCTATGAAAAACATGGTTTTACCACAAAAAAATTTAATAGCTGTAAAAGCTGTACAAAACAAACTATTACACACTAAAAGATGAAAAGTGTTAAGGATTGAATGGTGCTGGTAATGCACTTATAAAATAATGATAAATGTAGTTCATTTAAATCATATACCTTAAATGAGTGACTACAAAAGGTAATTGTATAATAGTATTGATGGTTCACAAAACAGTAAATAAAATAAAATATTAAATCTTTATGAAATGAAGAAAATTACAGACTTCAAGACCTATGTTAAAATTGTATAGTACATACACAATGGAAATGTGAAAAAAATTTGATAGATGATACTTAATAGTCCTCTAATTAGAACAACAAGCTTTTTAATATTGGCATACCATTACAATTTCCTTATGAACTCCTCTAATAAATTATTATACACAATGCCAAACTTTTACTTTAATGAATTCACAATTTTTGAGGAAGAATTCTTAACAAACAGAATTGCAATATTTAATCTAAAAATTAAATACCCTTTTGGGGGAAGCTTTTGGGTGAAGATATCCCCATTCTCTACTCAACATTTGACAGTGATTATTGTTTGAAGATGACTTTTTCCCCCTGATATCTCTCAAAAATAATTTATTTGGTGGAAAAACATATCAAGACAATGAAAGTTGATTTAAATTTTATTTTCAGGATTTATGGTTTGTTATTTTGATACTCACCTCAAGTTGCGTTCTTATTTTGCCAATTAACTCAATACAATCAGTTCGCTTACTCTTGGGTAAATTGCCAAATAAAAATTTCAGTGGAGCGTAAAGCAAAGAATAAACACAGAAGTCCGACATCCCCACAAATTTTTTCAACCACTCCAGAGATGGGTTTTTCCATTCCTAATGGAACACATTTCAATTATAGTATAAAAAGTGTCAATTTTTAATTTTATTACAAATAATGTCATTTTGTATTATACAATACAAATGTTCACAAAGAAAGAAAATAGTGGACATACATACTTTAGGATTGTCATTTTGCTGAAATACTGTTTCTAATCCTTCAAGACTGAATAAACATGTTACCAGGATTGAGTAAAGATATTTCAGTTCTTTGATGTGTATCTGAAAAAAAAATTTCAACATCTAAAACTCTTAATACTCTAGTCAACAAATGTGAGATACACTAATATACATGTAGTTCTTACTTTTTGTGGTGCAATTTTACACTTTGTTTTTAAATGATCAACAGCTCTATGTAATCCAGACACAACTTCTGAATTTATTGGAAGAGATGAATAAGTTTCTACTCCTTCAATGTAAAATACACGAAGGTTTGATACATCCACCTGCACATAGGAAAATATAATAATAACAGTGAACACACAAATAGTTCCTGACATAATACAAATTAAATTAAATTAAAATGCAGGAGAAAAGAAGGAGAAAAATAATGAAAGTAGAAAATGCTGGAAAAAAGAGGAATAGAAAGAGAAAGTAATTGCTTCAAATTATGAACATACAAAGAAATTACATACATTTTCATCTAATTTGAGAGAGGAGACCACTTCATCTTTCACCATTAACTTCAGCATAAGAGGTAGATCTTGAGCATAGCGAGTCATTGGCCCAACAGAGAAGAACCTCCACCAATCTGAGTCTTCAGTTCTGGGCAAATGTCCACGATCACACACAGTACCTGCAAAGACAGAGACAGAGTAATAGTTTATCAGATTGTTTGGAAAAGTTTAATTGATATGTCACTTATATAAGGAAATTTAACTTTAGTGTACAGTAAGCGTTTAGGACATGTAGGATGTAGCATATGAGCCATTCCACGTCAAATCGCACAAAAAATACCAAAATTTGACCTTCATATTTTTATTCATTTTCTAATTTTTTCTATTTGTTATATGTATCAAATAAGTGAACATGTGTATTTTTATTTTTTTCTAACTTTATTATTTTCGGAAATATTGTATAATGAAATTTGCTAAAAATGACGCGCATCACTAACTTAAAAATATCATATATTTGAATACATCAATTATAGAAATTCCGTTCAAATTCCATTCAAAACTTAAAAAAAATGTTTAATTTTTAAGATTTTGCAAAATGTTTAATATTTTGATTTTTCAATTTTTTTTTAAAAACTGAAATTTTGAAAATTGAACATTTTTGTAAACTTGATGAGCTAAAATTTTTTTAAAAATATTTATAAACGCACTAGAGTATTGATAATATGTTCAGAAAAAATCAAAGTGGGATCTCAGTAACTTTAAAAGATATTAATATTTTAGGAAGCAGTGTGTAATAGATTGCTGCAATAGACACATTTCTTTGGATGTAGCACTAATTTAAGTACTTCTTGAGAAGGTGAAACTTCATGATAGAATTTATAAATAATAATATTTATGTGTATTAATATACATATAAATAATATTAATATATTTATAAATAATTTATAAATTTATAATAATTAAATGACGGATTCTTGATTCAGGTTTTGACTGACTTTTGAAATTGTCTGGTCCCTCACAACTCACTATAAATACAAGTACTTGCTTACCATAGAATTCCTGAACTTTCGTCACAATGCACAGTTTTAATGCCTTACCGAATTTACTTCATTTCTGGACAAAATTCCATTGTCTTCAGCCAACGTTTTAGACACTTTTATCATGAGTTCGATTGCTGCAAAAAGTCGTTTAATTTTATTGTATGTCCAACTTTCAAAAATTGTCAAAATTTAAATTTTCAACGTCATGTCATCAGTTGAGTGAAAGTAATCGATAAGTTACTAAATAGTATCTTTGTCTGATTTTTCGATGGACATCGAAGGATCTTCAAAGTGAAAAAATTTATCTGTGTTGGCATTTTGTACTTTCTAAAATTTCTCATGGGGATGCCATTTTGTTCCAATTTTCTTTTCGTGGCGGGGTTTTCTCCAATTGCAATTAAACTCATGTTTATCTTCTCTTTATTCATTTCGCAGACACTTGACGAACTATCTGAGGTGCTTAAATTGTCACTTCCTTGATTTCCACTTTTTTCACTGGACGTTCCGCTACTTTCGTAAATGCCACGGGAGCCACTGATCTCGATGCTATATTCATTATGAAAAAGCCATTTTGGAAGCCGATTCCCTTTCTTCCGAAATGAATCACAAATTCGCCAATCTAATGACTCCTGTAAATTCACCAGCAAATTGTGGTTTACGCGTCTTGGAGATTTTCTTTTTTAAAAATCGTGATCAGAAAGTTCAAATGGATTGAAACATCTTTCTCATGCGCTGATCGCCACTCACGTTGCACAGTGTACACACGATTCACAGAACAAATAGTAGCACTCTTGTCTTTATAAGCATTGCGTATTGCGACTAATGTTGAGAAAATTTTACCATGCCCCTTGACAAGTGGTCGATTGTACTTCACGAGCAAGATCAGGAGGGCACGGGTCCATCCCTAGGACGCAAAGGGACTCTGCAGTAAAATTCGTTTCGCTGACACGAGGAAAAGCATTCGTTTTGCTGTCAACCATCCCTTCTGGGGAAAGAGTGAACATAAGATTTACTAATGTTTCCTGAAACCCAAATCAGGCAGAGGGGCATTCTTTTTATTGTTCGTCGGCATTAGTATCCCAGACTGATTGAATACAATTCGTTAGTGCAGGGGCAGGAACCACGCGCCCGAATACTACAATTACAATTGATTTTTTTATCTATACGTGTTGAGTGCCCACTTTTTTCATGTTATGTTTTGTAGAAAATTGAACAAGAATTATACCTATTTTTTCAAATTTTAATCTGAGAGAGTTCATAAAGAAATTTTCGTTTTTTTAAAAATAATTACAATTTTTTAATGAAATATTTATTTTTTGAGAAAGTAATTTACAGATGAATAAAATACACATATCAAAAAATTAAACGAAACGAAACAATAATTTGTATGTTAAGTCATATTTTGCATAGTACATGTAAATTTCAAAATTTAATACAGGCAAAACTATACAAACAATTTTCAGGTAAATAAAGAAACACGTGCTACTTTTTTTGATGTCCAGAATGAATGCCTTATATTCATGTAATTTATTTTTTTAAATAGTCATGTCAATTCAAGTGCGATTTGACGTGGAATGGCTTGTATTTCAATTCGTGTTGCTCTCACCCATAAGAACATAGGTGACACAAGTCGCCCACAAAAATATGTATGACACAATGTCGTACATTCTGGGGACAGAGTAAACATTTGAATTACTAATAACTCTTGAAACCCTCATCAGGCAGACGGTCATTCTTTTTTGAGTTCTTCAGCACTTGCATCAAAGACTGGTCGAACACAATTCGTTAGTGCATGGGTAAACAGAGCGCGCCCTCATACTTACAATTGATTTTCTTAGAACCGTATGTGTGGAGTGCCCACTTTTTTTCTTGTTGTATTTTACAGAAAATTGAACAAGGAACACACCTATATTTTTTTCAAATTTCTATCTCATCGAGTTTATATAAAAATTTTACTTTTTTTGAAAAAATTACATTTTTAAAAATGAAAAAAATATTTTTTGAAAAATTTATTTACAGAGGAATAAAACACACATTTCAAAGTATTAAATGACACAAAGCAGAAAATGTTATATTAAGTACATTCGGAGAGATAATTGATCTTATTTTGTGAAGTACCTCAAAATTCCAAAATTTAATATAGCCATAACTACACAAATAATAAATTTTCAGGCAAATAAAAAAATATGTGTCTCTTTTTTTGATGTCCAGACTTAAGAAAAAAAATATCGTACATTTTAAAAATTGTCATGTCAACTCTTGTGCGATTTGATGTGGAATGGCTCATATATGGCATATATTACAGGTGTTGCTGTTTAGAAACAAAATTGATCATTCTTTATTTATGTAAAACATTTACAGAAAACTATGTTGAAGGTTCAGTATTACTGTTATTCAAATCAGATTTGATGTTTGCAAAAATTGCTCTTCCTAATGAGTTGCAAAAACAGAGTTTAATTATTTAATGTAAAAAAACAGTTAAAACTTCTATGACATACCATAGGGAATGAGCAATCTGTGCTACTATCTTGAACTCTAGGATCCCTACCAAAACTCATGTACATATTAAGTTAGATTATGAATATAGATAGCAAGAATTGATAAAATATTTACTCTATTTTACTAAATATTATGTAATAAAAGCTATTTGCACTCTCAAATGAACAACAAATTTTGGCTATTTTTGGCTGGCTATTATCAGATTTTCAGCTATTATTAGATTTGGGTTATTATAGACTTTATCCAGATTAAGTTAAATAGTTATTATTTATTAAAAATTAAGCAGAACTGGTACCTGCAGTAGGTTTGTGACCATACACTCCAGTGAACATGGCTGGTAATCTCAAAGAGCCACCAATATCAGATCCTATTCCAATGACTGATGCACCAGCTCCTAGAAGAGCTGCCTGTAAATTTTAGAAGCACAAGTGTATGCATTAGAAGTAGGTACATAACTAAAATATTTTTATGATAGGCATGCACAGCAAAGTATATTTCTGTCCCCCTTTTCCATTCAACTTTTTGACATGCATTTATCTATTTTACTAGTAAATAAAAAAATCATATTACAGAAAAATAAATTATAACATTAATGATATAATTAATAAATAATTATATCATTAATAATTTTAGTTTCAACCATTTTCAGGTTGACAGATGACTTGTTGTGTAACATTTCCCCAAATTGTGAGGTTAAAAGAAGGTAAAACCAGAGATTGAACATATTGACAGAAATAAATAATTTGTTATGAGCTGTGGGGTCCATTTTAAAATTTTCAGGAAGGCCATGGCTCCCCTGGCCACCCCTCTGCACACACCTATGATTCCTGTAAATTATTTAACAGACTGTGCCCTAGTGTAAGGAAATTTGAGGAAGGCCTGAAAATGCTGAGTGTCCAATTTTGAGGAAAGATTGAATTTAAATTAAATAAAATATTACAGTGTTTTATCAATTTTAAAAATAATCTTGAGAAATAGACATTACATTACAAAAAATTAATTCAATATACATTTTTTACAGTACCTACGACTTTATTGTAATGTAACTTATGAACTATGTATCTATCTATCAATAATGAAGTAAACAATGAGCTCTTACATTTCATCAATTGATTTAATAAGCAAGTATTATGTTAGTTTTGTTATATTATGGCCCATAAATAATTAAGTAAGTACATTTTTAATGAGTAGAAAATTGAATTTAGTAAAGAAAATAATTGCCTAGAGTGAAATTTTGATTATGTTGAATCTTCTTCCTCCCTGAGGTGCATGGAATAGTAAATCAATCAAATTCTGATCATTGTATTCAATTTTTTAACTGAATGTTATAATTTTATTACTTGCCAATCTATAAATAATTTATTTGGTTCCATATATTAAATATCAAATGCAGTATTGCTGTTGTCAAGTAATTATCATCTCAAATTCTTGAAAATAGTAAAAATTATGTAAAATTGGCCGATCCAGCGGTGGAGATTCCTAAGGCAATAGTGCAGTAGTGGTCTCGAACCAAAGGATCTTGAGTTCGAGTCCTGCCTCGGGTATGGTTATGTTGTATGTGTATGTTTGTGCGAGTCCATTTCGTAACTCATAATCATAATTTCACCCCATCCTCCACAACTAACAACCCTGAGGTATAAAAATGGAATCAGCATTAAATTGCTAATTCCCCCTATAGAAAAGTCATGTGCATCTACCCTGGTAATCATGATCGAGCGCTGGGGAAATGCATGTATCCCGTGGCACCATTGTGGCCAATTCGCAGGGGGGGGATAAAAAATAAAATAATAAATATTTAAAAAATAATAATGATCTGTGGTACATTCTTTAAAGATAATTTACAACACATAGTATTTTTCCAAGCCACTTTATTAATCTTGGAATGGAAAGTGCTAATTTTCAAAATCTGAAAATAATTTATAATCAGTTTTAAGAAGATGCTGATACAGCTAACAAGTACACTTACTGAAATCCATGTGTCTTAATGACATTACTTGCATCTTCTAAATTGAGTTATCCTCAAAATTCACCTTTTCACTACCAATTTTAATTTTTATTGGAATTTTTATTTTCTTTGTATACCAAATAAGTCACACAATTCCAAGCAGAAAATTATTAAATTGCTTCAACTTATTAGGTGCAAACAAATGTAAAATGCAGCGAGCTTTGATCAGCAACAACAGTGGGAAGTTCATACAGAATTTTTTAATACTTGTTAACCTCATTGGTAGCTACATAACCCAGTGGGACATATATGTCCCATTGGTATTGAAAGGGTTAAAGATAATTTATAAACTGATGAAGAACATTACCATTTTCACACACTTTATTAAAGAAAAATCATAATATTTTGAGTGTATGGCTGCTACTAAGATATATTTCATTTAAATATGATACATGAAGTTAATATATTATATATTAGTATTTACAATTGTTATTATATACATTTGGAGTGCACCCAGAAAGCTAGTGTACCTGAAGTACCTCCCAAACTGAAAATAATCCCTATTCTAATGTGCCACCTGTTCCTGGGTATGTCTTTTGGCAATAATTGAGGGCAATAAGGGGACTCTTCCACTTTTATGGTTTTGTATGATCGACAGAGAGTCACCGAGTGACACTGTAATTGTATGAAATTGGTCAAACAAAAAAATTGCAACTGACAAGGGACCTTTTAACAGGTCAAACTCCACCGTAATTTTTCCCCATAGATATTCTCTATTTTTACGTGCTTAAAAAAAAGTAGCTGCCGCATAGCTGTGTCAGTTACTGAAGAAAAGAAAAAGGAAAAAGGACGAAAATCGTTGTTCGTTAGAGTTTGTATACCGAACAGCATTCCAGGACAGCGAAACAAGAGCTAATGACATTACTCACGCCCTTGACAACCCCGCAATCCTGCGTAGCACAGCATGTATTTTTCTGGGCACTTAAATCTTCGGCATTGAGAAACATAAACCGGATGTGACCAAGTATACTCGCGACATGCAAATTTATCAGTGTTAGTTAACAGTGTTTGCCAACCTTCCACTATTTTTGAGACACCCTTCATTGAATAATGGTTCAATTGAATGTTGTTTATTATACGCTTCTGTAAACAGCCTTATTAATTTTAAATCATAATACATGTTGGTGTCACCTGGTGAATTAGCCCGAAAAACAAAAATACCTGTGACTATCATTGTTTCGTTCGACAAGACGGGCCCGAGTAACTCGGAAGCTAATGACTGGTTATTTTAATAAATGAACCAGTAATCGCCTTTGAGCCACTCAAGTCGCCTTATCGAATACGCCGCGTATTATGTACTCGTATTGTGAGTGGGTGCTTATGATAAGGCTCGATTTGGGCCAAAATAGTGGCATTTTTAAATGAAATTTAAATACATGAGATTTTTTTAAAAAAATTCAAATTTAATGTGACTGTATAATCGTAAATTTTAATTGATGTATGGATCAATCGGCCTTAAAGTGCGTCGATTAATCGAATAAAATAATCGATTGCCATACTAATTGCGATTAAGCTCTAGTAACTTAATGACGTATAAAAAATCTACAGATTTGGTATAACGGTACACAATGTTCCCCGAAATGAAGTACCAGCGAACAGTTTTCCCGTTCAACGAACAGACGGACATAACACGTAAGAAGAGATCCTAGAGAGCAAGAACAGCTGTACATTGTTGTAGAAATCTTGTAAATACACAGATTGTAAATAGATCTCGAGTTAGTGACTTCATTTCGCTACCACAACGCCACAGTACATTAAGAGAGCCAGACGACACTGGTGGGCAATATTGATATACCAAAGTGTGCCATGCGAAGGAGATTCACAAGTTGCAGGAAGATGTATGACAGAAAAAATCATGTTTATTTTTGTAACATTGGGCCATATACCTATTAACTGTAATACTATATTATGCAACTGATTTATACTGTTAAGTGTTATTGCATAAGTACGTTTTAAAAACGAGAGATGTTAAGAGAGGAGGTTAGAATTATTAAATTTGTAAGAAAACAATAAAGCAACATTGATACTGGAAAATCTAATAACGGCAAAACATCTGTCTTTCCTTCCGTCTGTCTGTCTGTCTGTCTATCTGTCTGTCTGTCTGTCTGTCTGTCTATCTATCTGTCTGTCTGTCTATCCGTCCGTCCGTCTACGAACAACACTAACGCCTAAACAACTTAAGCACCTAAAGTTTCTCTAAAATTGATATTCCCCATTCCATCTGGCTAATGTCGCGGCTCTTTGAATTTGAAGCCGATATTTAATTTTGGGGGTACTTTACATGAAGCCCCCTGGAACATTTTCAAAATTAAAAAAAAATAGCTCCATTGTTTTTGATTAAATTTTGTTGTTAGATAATTTAAAGGACGTTTAAGAGAATAGTGCAGGTCTAATTTTCGTTAAAAACTTTTAAATTCTTGAAAACTGTAAAAATTCAATTTTTTTTTCGTCGTCTTCCCACAACTACAATTATGAAGATAGAGATTTTTCCCTTTAATGAAATCTGTTCTTTAAAGATAGATTTTGAAATAAGGTCACGGTACAGGTTTTCAAATATTTGAGATTTTTCGCGTAATTTAGCGTGAAAATACAGGCGAGGAAGTACGTGGTGTTTTAGCACCACCAAAGTACGTGCTATTTTAGCATAACTAGCTTTTGGGTTGGCGGCCTTGCATGGGGCCGGGCGGGGCGGGGCTCACCTCTCCGCCGGAGGAGCCTCCGGGCGTGCGGCGTGTGTCGTGCGGGTTGCGCGTGGCGCCCACGGAGGCGTTGAAGGACTCGTAGTGCATGCACAGCTCGGGGCAGTTGCTGACGAGGAGCGGGATGGCCCCCGCGGCGCGCACCCGCCGCACGGCTTCGGCGTCAGTCTCCGCGCGCCGCCCCGCGCGACGCAGCGAGCGCAGGCCCGCCGTGTGCACCATCCCTGCGGACCACGCACCAGACATTTATATACACACACACACACACACACGCACGCACGCACGCACGCACGCACGCGCGCGCACGCACGCACGCACGCACGCGCGCACGCGCGCACGCACGCACACACACACACACACACACACACACAGGAGAGTGACGCTGTTAACACCCGCTTCGTGTCCGTTCCTGCGTTTTGCGGACATTCTGACGGTTAACCACCGCTGCTGGAACGGCAGGTATGTGAATTTAATAGTTTAATAGCCGGTGAGTTCAGAGTGGCTAGTACCAGAGTGGCAGGATTTTAGAGAGGCAAGTGCCAGATCCGTAAAAGTGGCTAAAAGAGTCTGTGAGGGGAATGGCTGGTAGCGGCGGGAGTGACGTGGAACTCCGCAGGCTCGGAGCGACCGCCACGCGGGCTGCGACAGCGACGCCCCCTGGCGGAGAATGTAGAGTAACGTCACCTGGCGGTGTAAGAATAATTAGGAGGGGGCCACATACAGCGCTCCCTAGCGAAACGGATGTGTACCCGGTCGCACTGGCAGAGCAGACTAGCGGCCGGGATGAGGAAGTACCCAGTACGGCGGGAGATTCGAATCTGCCGGAACGACATGAGCGGCGGGAGGCGGCTTCGGCGGAGGACTTGAATGCATGGGCCACAAGGAAACAGAAGGTAGTCGGTATCCTTGAGAAGAAGATCATAGAGCTTTTGGAGTTTGTTAAACCTCGGCACAATGTGCACGGAGAGATCAAAAAGTTGGCGCATGAAATTCGTACATGCTTTAATGAAGTTGTGGCAGTTCTCGAAAGAGAACCGTCAGTCACAGCTAAGGAGCCAGAAGAGACCGTCAATGAGGTGTCCTCCAAGAAGAAAAATCCCAAAAATCCCAAGGGGAAAGGAAAGACGACAGGAATGGTCGGGCTACCGAGGGTGGAGGAGTCGCATACCTCACAGAGGACCCCACCAGAGTCTAATGAAGCACCCGGGAGCCAATGGAAGACAGTCGAGCCAAGGAGGAAGAAACCATCGCACTCCATTCCCAAGCATCGGGATGCCCTGGTAGTGAGAGCCAGCGAGAGCGGCACGTACGCGGACATTTTGCGACGCATGAAACAAGCCCCGGAGCTTGAAGAACTGGGACGCAACGTGGTAAAAATAAGAAAGAGAGGCACCGGAGACTTGCTTTTTGAGATGGGATCTGCGAGTGGCTCGAAGGCAGCACAGTTCCAGACTGCGGTGGCAGAGCAACTTAAGGGAATAGCGGAGGTAAAGACCCTGTCAACTGAGGTGCTCCTGGAGATAAAAGACATGGACGAAGTTACAACAGAAAAAAGAAATTGTTGAGGCCTTCGAAAGTCATCTGGAGGCGGCAAAGGAAAGGAAAGTTGTAGTTAAATCCCTTCGTACCGCCTACGGTGGCACCCAAACAGCGGTGATTGCACTACCAGCAGATCTAGCCAGGAAAGCAGTGCAATTGGATAAAATTAAGATTGGTTGGGTTAGGTGTCGCATTCGAGAGAAAATAGTTGCTACAAGGTGTTACAGGTGTTGGGCTTTTGGGCATCTGGCGCGTAACTGCAAAGGGCCTGATAGGTCCAAAAACTGTCATCGTTGCGGAGAGGGAGGGCATATCGCTAGGACCTGCACTAAAACCCCTAACTGTTGTCTCTGCCAGGGAAAAGACGGAGAACCGCATGCAACTGGTAGCTACAAGTGCCCCTATTACCAAGAGGCCATAAAGAAGGTGGAAAGGGGGAAGAAAGAATGAGAATGAGAGTTATTCAGCTTAATCTAAATCATTGCGAAGCGGCACAAGATCTTCTCAGCCAGACAGTGCACGAGATGAAAATAGACGTGGCGATCCTGTGCGAGCAATATAGGAATATCAACAGTCCTCAATGGGTTTCGGACGCGAGTGACCGAGCTGCGGTGTGGATTTGCGGTAATAAACCAGTCCAGGAGGTTAAGCAAGTCCCGGAGGATGGATTCACTTGGATCAAGGGGTGCGGCATATATTTTTACAGTGTTTATTCTGCACCCAGTGAGTCCCTAGAAGAGTTCAAGGCATTACTCGATAGGCTATTGGATGATGCGAGAGGGCGAAGACCTCTTATTATTGCTGGGGACTTCAATGCATGGGCCACGGAGTGGGGCAGCAGGGTAACGAACCAACGAGGGACGGCTCTCCTGGACAGCCTAGTCAGTTTGGACGTCTATCTCTGCAACACGGGTAACAGCCCGACCTTTGCTATGAATGGTCGCAGCTCCATAGTCGACCTGACATTCGCGTGTGGTAGCCTTGCTAGAAGGATTACGGCGTGGGAGGTTAGTGATCACTATACACACAGCGACCACCAAGCTATTGTATATGAGGTCAGTGAGAAGAGTAGGGAGAGGTCTGCTAAAGACAAGGGAAGAGCAACGTGGAACTATAGGACGTTCGATCGAGATTCTTTCGCTGTCATGATGGAGGGCAACGTTACGATGGCCGGAAACTCGGAGGATATGGTGGGAACTCTAATGAATCGGGTCTTTGACGCCTGTGATGCGTCAATGACGAAAAGCTCCAGGAAAGAGCGCCGTCCTCCAGTGTATTGGTGGACTGACGAGATCGCGAAACTTCGCAGGGAATGCCACCGCATGCGCAGGTCGGCGCAACGAGGGAGGGGTCGTCCAAACTACGAGATCCTCAAAAAAGAACATATTGCCGCCAGAAGAGCTTTCGCAAAAGCTATCAAGATCAGCAAGAACCGTTGCTGGAGAGAGTTAAGCGACGAGGTGGATGCTGACCCTTGGGGACGGCCGTATAAGGTGGTAACGGCCAGACTCAAAGTTCTGTCCAGGCCACCCCCGACTTGTCCGGCCTTCTTGGAGAAGATAGTTACCACCTTGTTTCCCCACCAGATGGATACGTTGCAGCCTATGAACCCGCTTGAAGATCCACAAGAGGTTCCGGCAGTTTCATTAGAAGAACTGACATGGGCTTGTGGCAAGGTTCAAGAGTGCAAAGCCCCCGGGTTGGATGGGGTCCCGAATGTTGCTATTAAGACCGCTATTAGAACTCGGCCAGATCTGTTTTTAGAGGTATATAATGCGTGCGTGAGAGAGGGGAATTTCCCCAGACGGTGGAAGAAACAGCAGCTAGTCCTCCTTCCGAAAAGCGACAAGTCACCTAGCGACCCGGCGGCATATAGGCCTATATGCCTACTGGATACAGCAGGGAAGATTTTAGAGCGGATCATCTGCAAGCGGATCGAAGCATACACGGAGGGACCACAAGGACTATCCGACCATCAGTACGGTTTTAGGAAGGCAAGATCTACAGTGGACGCAATTGGGGTTGTCGTTGACATCGCACGCAAGGCTATCGAGGGCAAACGTTGGAGAAGAGGCGCGAAGAAGTATTGCGCTATAGTTACTCTTGACGTCAGGAACGCTTTTAATACGGCTAGGTGGGGTTCCATACTTGCTGCGTTAAAAGAACTGGGAGTTCCGATGTACTTAAGGAAAATAGTTAGAAGCTATTTCGAGGAGAGGATTTTGGTGTACGACACAGAGACTGGAGTTAAGACGTATGGTATCTCGGGTGGTGTTCCACAAGGCTCGGTACTGGGTCCATTGTTGTGGAATATTATGTATGACTCTGTGCTGAAGCTCCAGCTGCCGGAAGGTGCAAGAGCTATCGGATTTGCTGATGATGTTGCGGTGGCTGTGGTAGGCAAATACAAGGAGGAGGTCACACAGGTTGCCAATGAGGCTGTGGCTGCGATCCAGAAATGGTTAACGTCGGTGGGGCTCCGGATGGCTGAGCACAAAACAGAAGCTGTTCTGGTGACAGGCCGAAAAGTTAAGGAAGATATTACTCTCAATGTAGGGGGTAGTAAAATAGCCTCCCAGCAGTCTCTAAGATATTTAGGAGTTCAGATTGATGCGAGACTGCATTTTGATGAGCACTTACGGGTAGCCTGCGAAAAAGCGTCTCGCATGGCCTCCGCCTTGGCACGAATCATGCCTAATGTTGGCGGTCCAAGCCAAAGTAGCCGGAGACTATTTTCCGGGGCCGTAAACTCGATGCTGCTCTACGCAGCCCCCATTTGGGCGCATGCCTTAGGGGTACAATCGTACGCCCGCGGGGTGAAGTCCGTGTACAGAAGGTCCGCCCTGAGGGTGGCACGGGCATTCCGAACGGTCTCGCACGATGCTGTGTGTGTGATAGCCGACATGCCCCCAATAGACCTCCTGGCTCAAGAAAGGGCCAGGCTCTACAGGCGTAAACGTGAAGGAGCTAGTAATAAAAGCGTCATCATGAAGGAAGAGAGGGAGGTGACATTGGCCCAATGGCAAAGGAGATGGGTTACATCATCTACTGGTAGATGGACATTTCGCCTTATTCCGGACGTTGTAAAGTGGAATCAAAGGAAACACGGAGAAGTGGACCATTATTTGACCCAGTTGCTAACGGGGCACGGGTGCTATCGTGCGTACCAACTTCGCTTCCGGTTGGACGATGACGCCTCATGCCCAACCTGTGAACCACTGGTGGAAGATGTGGAGCATGTGTTTTTCCACTGCCCACGTTTTTCTAGGGATAGGGATGAACTTCGCCAACTCCTCCAGGTAATGACTCCTGATACCATCGTCTCTGAGATGCTGGTGTCCGAAGATAACTGGAGTGCGGTAGCCAACTATGCAGCCCTAGTTTTGAAGAGGCTACGATTGGAGGAGCACCTACGAAGGAGTAGCCGAGAATAACCGTCAGTATCTGTAAGTAACCCGTGACACAAGTAGACAGAGCTACAAGCCGATCAACCCTTCCCGCGATGCAATGCCTGACGGCGGTTCCGTGGGGAGGGGAGCGCAGACATGGGAGGGGTTTTTAGTGGGTAGGCACAGACTAGCTGTGAATCCTACACGCTGCGGGGTGCGGGCCTCGCAGTGTCTTTCGAAGATTTTCCCCTGCCCTCGTAAAAACACACACACACACACACACACACACACACACACACACACACACACACACACACACACACACACACACACACACACACACACACACACACACACACACACACACACACACACACACACACACACACACACACACACACACACACACACACACACACACACACACACACACACACACACACACACACACACACACACACACACACACACACACACACACACACACACACACACACACACACACACACACACACACACACACACACACACACACACACACACACACACACACACACACACACACACACACACACACACACACACACACACACACACACACACACACACACACACACACACACACACACACACACACACACACACACACACACACACACACACACACACACACACACACACACACACACACACACACACACACACACACACACACACACACACACACACACACACACACACACACACACACACACACACACCCGCGCGCGCGCGCGCGCGCGTTAAACTCCGATACCGTGAGGCCAATCTCCATGAAAGTTGGCACTTCTACAGGTTTTTTCACCGAGAAGATTCATGTGCTGTTAAATCTGTTGTAACCCCACTACATGGCGCTGTAGAACAAAACTAAATGCAACCCGCAACACATTCGGTATGATTTTGAATCTATATCGTTAAATAACTCCTAAACTATGCATTCCATGGCCGTAAAAACTAAAATTTTGAGGCCAAAGGCCTCAAAGAAACGTTTCCCACACGGTAATCTACAGGAATAATTTCTTGAACATTCTATTACATTTTTGCTGGTCAGGGGCTTCCCGATATTACCTCACCTGCTCACAGATGGGCAGAATCTGCAATTAAATGTGAATGAGTAGGGCAGAGAGCGGCAGAAACAGACATACAGGGTGAGGAAGGGGGTGGGAGAGACAGTGAGAGGGTGATGGGAGGGGAAAGAGGAAGATGAAGGGCAGAACAACGCCTGCGGTTTTCCTAGTCATTTAAAAAAAATGTTCTCAAGAAATTGTATTAAAAAATTTAGTATTCGTAGTTAATGCAATTAGTTTATCATCTTAAGCTTTTTGCATGAGTACATATTATGGAAACGAGCGGCGTTAGGAAGGAGCTTTCAAATTTGTACGAATGCAATGAAGCAACATTATAAACGAGTTGCATAGGCTTTTTTAATTTTATTTTTTTATAACAGTAATATACATTTTTGAGATAATCAAACTTAATTTTGTGAAACAACCTGTGATGCCTCAGGTAATTGACATCCATGCAAGAAAACGGTGGTCGTCTCTTCATCCGTGTCGCAATCATCCGTGCCGCAAAATATAAAACGTCATCATTTGTGTCGTAAAACGCCCGAATGTGAACGATTTCTTGCAACAGAACAGGTCATTTATAATGCTGGAATCTAAAAAAAAAACATTTTTACTGTACCTATGACTTTATTGTAATGTATAATTTATGAACTACTAGTGGAGTCGGAAATGCTTCGCTGTTGCAATGTATATTTCACTCGGTACTGGTCACCTAATCGCTACGCTCTGCAAACATTTTAATACATGAAAGTCTTTCTCGCGAGTATGGGTTTGTTCTGTGCCCTAGTTTGGACATGGTTGTCAAGTATCCTATTATTAAAACGTTATCTCTCAAGTTTGAGCGTGCATCCGCTACATTGTGTTGACTTGACATTTGATTTACTTGTTCGAGATAATGTACAAGTGATAAGCCGGCCGATTTTTCACAATCGCAGGGGCAGAATATGCAGCGAAGACGCGCTTAATACTTGAGGATGCGGCGGGTTGCTTCAATTAACTGCACATCGCCGGAGCTTGTAGTTTGTCCCGGCTGGGGCGCTATCGGGGAGATATCTGAAGAAGGTTACAAACAGCAATTGAGAGCCGTCGCAATTGATTGATTATTGATTCCACGCGGGTCAAAAGTAAAGGTCATTAGTCCCGTAAGTGTATTTTTATCGCGGAATGTGGTAACGTTGATCTTCTCCTGTTGAATGACGAGATTCTGCGCTTACCTATCCGTCGGCTTGCAGCGTTTTCCGCAACTAGGTATCTCCTACCAGCGGGGAACCTCCCCAGCCAAGACAAGCTCTTAGCTACCGACCCGTCTCCCGGCTTGTGTGGTAATGAAGAGCATAATAGTGTGTGTGTGTGTAAGTAAGGGGAGAGGCTAGGACAAGGAAGGGGAAGGAAAGATTGCGGGCGGTTCGTGGCACGTTTATTAGGGCATCCTCCTTCATTCGCCTGGTATTGATAAGAGAAACAAGGGAAAACTACCGATCAGAGCAGCCGGTCGCTAGAATTCTCCTCCAAACAGCGACTGAATTCGACCTAGCTATCTAACTTGTATTTAAAATCATATTTCTCTCGCCTCCCTTTAACTTTTATCACCAATTAAGTGTTCCAAAAAAATTAACACCTTGTAATATACTACAATGAATATGTATTAATCTTTATGTTCTTTTTGTACTCTAATTCAATTTGAAATAAAAGTTCTGACAATCATGTTTTACTGCGTAAGCTCCCCAGTGATACCGTACGGTATCAGTAAATATTTCGAAAATGAGAAACGTAAATTTCAAAAAATCCTTCATATTCATGTGTTTTACGATCCATTTACTTCAATAACCATAAAATTAAATACAAAATCTGAAGAAAAAATATAATAGGCGGAATAAGTTTGCTATTTTTCCAATCCAAACTTCCATCGTATAATCTTCTTGATACTCAAAGGGAATTTTCGCTTATTTTGTAGAAGAGCACTGTCCAAGCTATCTTTTTTGCTTATAACCAGAGATTAAGAGAGACTGTGTCCGAATCGACAGGGAGCACGAAGAAAATGAGCTTGCGGAGATCTTGGACGTTGCACGTCAGGATATATGAGTACATTCTATTCTCAGCCCACAACAGGATTTGGGAGTGAAATTTAACATTCAAAGTCATTGGCACACCAAGTTATCAGTCTGCGGTGAGATGCAGTGATACCACCGATATCAACAATCTTTGAAAAATCGGTCTTGATCCTTATTTTCACGAAAGTGAAATATATGACGCTTTGTCACGTTTCAACGACACTTTAGGGGAAGAAATGACTCTCTGTTAGCTCTAACGATACGTTGATAGAGACAGATTATTATAAGAAGAGACCGAAGTGGCAGCTACTGCTTGGCCATTGTTGGCAACATTACTGCAGGTTACGTCCATACACTCATTTTATCAGTGCGATCGTATATAGTTAGCTCATTTGTAATTGGGTCATTACTATATCTTGCATTGTCATTGCCCTGCATTACGATCATTTGTTCCCGACCTGTTAAACTGGTCCCTTCTTATAAATTACTCGAACAGAGGTTGGTTACAATATCACAACGCGGTTCGGCTTCTGAATACGTACAAATGACATATGAGCACGACAAAAATGATCACGCGGAGATCTTGACGTTGCGCGCCAAAATATACGAGTACACCCTATTTCTAGGGATGTGCTAAATAAAAAACTGAGAAGGTGCCACACTTCAGGGTGATAAATGGTTACTCATTGTGGAAAGGGATGAGGGGGCTACACCGATGCACCGATTTTTGCTTGTTCTGCATAGCACCAGTTTGCGTCACGAACCACGTGACCACAACATGGGCACTTCTTTTGAATCGACAAACCAGACTCTGGCCGCCATGTTGCATGGAGAGCAAGAAGTGTATACAAACATATTGAAAGTGGCATTAACAGACAATTTTCAACAAAAAATAAGACGATGAAGGTGCAATATTAAAAAAAATAAATCTTTCATGTATCTGTTTCAATGACTTGTAAGGTGACAGTTTTGGTATCTGGCTGCGTTTAAAATTCCAGCAAATATTGTGACGTAAACTGGCGCATGAAACTCATTGGCTGAAGTCACAGTCGGATCCAGCCGATCATTTGGAGGGGCCCATCATATATTTTTGTTAAATAACAAACATTTGTTATTATATTTAATTATTTTTGTAATTCATATATAATACTACACAATATTTTTTAAATAATTACTTAATTCTAACATTATTTAAAATTTAAATCAATTTTGCCAAATAAAAGAAGGTAACAAACGAAAACTCTGGGCCTTTTGGCAGAGGCCATAGCCCCTCCCCCTGGATCTGCCACTGGCTGAAGACGGGTTTGATGCGCAAGATCTCACTCGTCTCTTTCCACTCTGCCAGTGTTGTCAAGGTCGACGGGAGCCCGTGGCACAACTGCCACGACGAAATCGCCCTCCACGCAGTTCATTACCCCGCCACCAGTGACAACGCCATCCATATTGTAAAACGGCAAGAGTTTCCTTTCCCGACGCTAGTGACGCAGAGAAGCTCGTGGCATGCTACGGTGCCACGACGCGTGCCACTGCCACCGGTAGAAGACCTTGACACCACTGCTCTAGGCCTTCTGACAGAGGCCATAGCCCCTCCCCCCTCGATCCGCCATTGGCTGAAGACGGATTTGATGCGCAAGAGCTCACTCATCTTTTTCCGCTCTGTGGTTACTGACCTCGCACGGCGAGGCTCTCCTTGACGGTGACGGGCACGCCGAGCAGCGGCTTGTCGCGCGCCAGGAGCTGGGGCTCGTGCGCATGCGCGGCCACCAGCGCGTCGGCGGCGCGCGCCTCCTGCAGCGCGGCGTCGAAGCGCTCCTCCACCACGGCGTTGAGCAGCGGGTCGACGGCGCGCGCGCGCTCCGCGAACGCCTGCACCACCTCCTCGCTCCGCACCTGCGCACGCCAAGCCACGCACGTGCGGCAACTAAGGAAATTGCTGAGAGCAGCTGAAGAGTGGGGTGTGAGAATGGTGCACCCAAAAAATTTTGCACAGGTGTCTCAGAGTGATTGTTACAATTGGACGGTGATATGCATCAACCGGCTATGCGACATTATACACGTTTTGAGATTTCGTGTTCAAAAGTTTTATTATATTTTCAGCTCTAAAAACTGTAATTTAATTATTTTATTCATTGAAGCGCCAAGCTACACAAACATGAGTGGAATACCTGGCACTTACCTGCATAATGTGAAATTAAGAAGAGCAGATTTGAAGATCTAGGTTTAGAGCCGGCGTTGCAAAACATAAAATCCCTGATGTGACTGATGGCGTTTACATTTTTCGTTAATTATAGGGCTATTTTTACAGATTTGGCACCAAAATTTTGCGTACACTTAGAACGAATGGTCCAAAGCAACTGATCTCATTTTTTTCAAAAATGGCGCTTAGCCGGTTGATGCATAACACCGTCCAATTTGTCGAAAATGAATAGTGGTCGAAGATGTCCACTTTTCGTCAGTTAACAAGTGGTGGAAAAGTTCACCTGCGCACGGCATGCCTCACACGAGGTAACTCAGAAAATGGCTGCAGAGCAGTTTAAAAGTTGAGTGTAAGAATGGTGCACCAAAAGACTTTTGCACAAGTGTCTCGAACACGTAAGGTGGTCGAAGATGATCGCTTTTGGTCATTGAACAAGTGATGGGTAATTTCACGTACATACGCCAAGCCCCACACGAGACAACATACTGATTGATTAGTGATTCCGGGCGCGTCAACTCTCATTAGTCCCGTAAGTGTAGATCATATTTCCCCATCGGGAATTGGTGGTGATATTCCCCCGCTGGATGTTGAAATACAGCGTTGACCTATACGCCGATTAACGGGGTTTCTCCCAACTAGGTATCTCCAAACAGCGGGACACTGCCCCAGCCACAGGCAAGCTGTAAGCTTCCAACTGGTCTCCGGCATGTGTCGTATGTAGGGGATGAGGAAAGGACAAGGAAGAGGTAAGAAAAATCGCCCACGGTTCATGGCCCGTTTGTTAGGAAATAGCTATGGCATTCGTCTGGTATTGATCGGAGAAAACACGGAAAACTACCGATCAGAGCAGCCGGACGCTAGAATTCTTCAGACAGAGGCTGATCTCGATCTAGCGGACAAGCTAATGATAATCCTGCCACTGTCGGTACTCAAACCATAGGTCCACCGGGTCAGAGTAACTGCAGTGACATCGGTTGATGGCCTGAACCACTTCTCCCGGCCCGCAGCAACAGACGAAAGGACTGCAAAGCAGTTTGAAAGTAAAGTGTGAGAATGGAGTCCCAAACGGCATTTACACAGGTGTCTCGGAATAAATGTTATAACTTCACGAACATGATAACTTTTTGTCAGTTAATAAGTGGTGAGAAACTTCATCTGCACAGGCCACGCCGTTGGCAACGCCCCTTGCAGTACACACCGGCCCTAATAAATAGCTGCAGGCCATTTTAGAAGTAGACCATATAAATAGCCCGCAGCCTAATGAATTGTTGCAGCCTAATAAATAGCCCATATATATAGCCAGCAGCCTAAGAAATAGCTGCAGACCATTTTTTCGTATTGGACCAAAAGACTTTTGAACAGTTGTCTCAGAAAAAAAGTTACGTACCGAGCATGTAGGGCTTCGAAGAGGATCACTTCTTGTCAGTTAACATGTGGGGGGAAATTTTACCTGAGCACGGCACGCTCCATGGCAACGCCACTTGCAGCACACTAGCCGTAATTAATAGCCGCAGAGCATTTTAGAAGTAAAGTGTGAGAATAAAGCGCGAAACGCCATTTGAACAGGTTTCGCAGAATGAATGTTGCAACTTCTCGAACACGCAAACGGGTCGATGATGATCAATTTTTGTCAGTTAAGTAGGATATTTCATATAATGAAGTTACCTATGTGATATTTGCCACTGAATGGTAGGCATGTTACAATGGACTGGTGCTCGACAGCTCTACGAATACTCTTCAGCTGAGTCGGATCGTGATACGTGGAATACTACAGCATTAGGAGTCAGGGGTAGTATTATTTGATTTGTGGAATACTACTGCATTAGGAGTTGCGTAGGAATCAGGGGCATAAGTCACGCGAGTAACTAGTACGCTGAATAAAATTTCTTACCACAAGTTCATTGGAAAGAAAGTGATCTTTGATATTTCTACGTGGCCTCGAAGTTTGTTACATTTATTTTTGAGGCGCCCTGCGTATCTTCGATGTAAAAGTAAAACTCACTAAGTACATTTTTGATGTTTTTGAGTTCTTTACATCGCTGCTACATTTTAAAATTCTTTTTGAATGGTCAATTCGCTGAAATTCTGGATTTTAATTGAACTACGTAATCGAACTGTGTCGTTTCTTAATTAAGTTACAAATGAAAAAAAATATCTACATTTGGTCTTGCGTTCTTGTGTGTAAAAGCAACATTATGTATTAAAGTATGCAAAGGAAAACTGGGTTCTATCTTGTAAAATATGTTGAGTAGACATTCAATGGAATCAATTTCAACATGTTTTTTCTCGAAACATTAGTAAACCGACGATATCTTTAAGGTGATGGGAAATGGGTTATTGTGCCCAAGTACACCAAGCGCTTTGCACTGTAATATACCAAAACTTAGGTATACAATATTTGCGGCAAATGCTCGAATATAGGTGCTTTATAGGGAAAAGATCAGACAGTCGCATGTGGTTGCTAGGGAACCAGTAAACATGGGAAGAGAGGTTCGTCCTACAGACAGGTAGACGCTGTAATCAGTGTGGTCGTGGGGTGGATATCGTGTAATTATGGTGCGATAATAGTTAAATGACCGGATGTTAGAGGGTTTCTGGGAAAAACAATGGAAAGATTGTCTCTTGCGAGGAGGAAGGCATCGTCTCGAGCACTCTCTTACGGGATCGCGACGCAAAAGGCTGGTTTAGAAATAATTGCGTGTGACGAGCACTTTGGAAGTTTAGAAATTTGAACTCTAACTTTCATAGCGAGGGAATGATAGGACTGTGAATGAGTTAGCAGATGCGATTATTATATTACAATTTAGTGTGGTAGGAAGATTATTTTTAAATAATTCTTGGAGGAGAGTTGAACTTTAGAATTGTGTCGAATCGTAAATTTGAACATTGAAATTGGAAACATTAATCCAATAGCCATCAATTGAATTCGTTACTGAACGATAGTATAATTGGATTTACGATAGACATTGTGCAGTTCCACCGAATTGGACTATTTGTGAAATTATTAAAAACTCGGGATTCAAAGTGAATAGTGAAACCAGGGTGTGACGTGATAGGACATTAGTCACAAACTTTAATAAGTCGTGTGATTTTTGCGTAAAAACCAAGGGAAGACAGAAGTACGGATATATTAGAATCAGCGCCGTATAGATAGTTTAGTGGAGCTCGAGGCGAATAAGTTCGTGGCTAGGTGCACATCTGATGCACGGCATAGAAGTGTTCGCGACAAGGACTTTATTAGTGAATATCGACGATAAGTATTAGATAAGATAGTGGTAACAAGAAAGAAGAGTAGACAACGCGGCGCCCAGAGAACCATCGTCAGAAGATCTACGTGGCGACATCTGAGAAGTGAGCTCTTGGTACCGTAAAACCTGATTAGACATTCAGAAAAAGGTCATGACCAAAATAATTTATCGAAGTTAAAGCAAATGCAAAATAGTAACAAGTTATTGTTAATAGCAATTTAAAAAAATCAGTTGAATAAATCAATCTGTTACTGTTTTAATGAACATCAGATCACATGATTATTATGCAATCCTGCATAATCTGGAGCTAGCAATCTTTGCATAAAGAATAACTTTCAGTGATTTCTCGTCCATGCTGAAACTGGTAAGCAAATGGTAGATAGTGGCAAAATACGAACCCATTGTATAAATTATTAATTTATTGAGCTGGCTAGGGCAATCAAATTTTAATATCAGTTAATCAATTAATGAGTTTGATATATATGCAGATAAAATATATGCAGAAACCCACAGCACTAAGGCTGTGGGTTTCAATCTCGCGTAACGCGCATATGTTTTCATTTGTCATTCCTTGCAGTCAGTACATCTAGTACTACCTCTGAGATGAAATTCCTTCAATTCCTTTCCCAGACTCCGTAACTAGGACTGGTGTGTGCGGCCTAACGGTCCTCAGGGCAATGCTCCAGGAGCAACTTCGACTCATAACCTCTATCCCGGTCGAAGCACTGATGAGCTCACAAGGTACGTAAATCAGTAGGCTATGTCCGACATGGCTTATGAGCCACAACGGCGTCATGGTTTAGGGAGTCCGGTGGAAGTAACAGGAAGCTGAAATTAAGACTCGGTTGGATGTGGGTGTGGGACTACAGAGGACATCGAAAGTTGTAAATGGAGAAAATGGTTCAATACCTTACCATGTTCTACGAATTGGTTGTAAAAAGTGATTAAAATTGTTGATTAGTAAGCAAATTTGTGAGTTAAGAATGTACGTTGCTTGTTTGAAGTCCTGTCTTAAATAATTATAAACAGAATCAGTTGATTGAGTTGACAAACACTTGTGTGCACAAATGAAGGAGAACATTCTTTGGGGGACGTGTTGTAAAGATAACGTCATTCGGGCTTCATTTAAAATTGTTTATTTCCTTCTTTATTGTAAAAAGTGTATGTGAGGTAAGACGAAGTTCAGTTTTTGTACGTTTTCTTCAGATCTCGAATGCCCTCTCACTCCTTTCAAGAAAAATTATGACAATCAGGTCAGAAAGATGCTTTAGGGTTCATGGGTCATGATGTATCATCGGAATCTCAACAGAAACCGAAAAACAAATTACGCAATGATACTTCTCAGAACGAGTCCGAAAGCTGTTCCATGGGACAAATCAAATGAATGTTGAATGGAGACCATGACATCATTCAACCTCTCCAATCTTTTTTTCTTCGTAATAATGTGGCTCAATTCGACGCGGCTCCTTGACGTGTGAAGATCAAGAGATTTGATGATTCTGATAAAATGTAATAGACTTTTCGTTAAGAGGAGGAACATGATATTTTAAAACAAGTTCCGCGAAGAACTGCTAGTAGTACTAAACAGCACACACCTCCTCGCCCTTAGTAAAGCTATTGATACCGCAATTTCCCTCCGAATTAATCTTAGCCATTATATTTTGTGAAATTCAAATTTTCGAAAAACTGTACATGACCTTATTTCAAAATCTATCTTTAAGGAACAGATTTCATTAAGGAAAAAAACTATCTTTTGTATTTTGGAGGAAGACTCCGAAAATAGTTTGAACTTTTGCAATTTTCGAAAAATTATGGTTTTCAAGAAACATGAGACCTGCACCAATGTCTCAAACATCGTTCACACTATCCAATAAGAAAGTTTAATAAAAAACGTTGTAGCTATTTTTCTGAAAATTTGGAAAATGTCCCAGGAGCTTCATGTAACGTAGCCCCCAAAATTAAAATTTCGGTTAAAAATTCAAGGGACCGCGATATCAGCAAGATCGATTTCGGAATATCAATTTTGGAGAAAATCGGCAGAACAGTTTAATTGTCAGCGTAATTCACAGACGGACGTTTTGCCGTCATTCGATTTTTCGGAATCAAGGACCCCCAAAACACGGATTCTGGCTAAATCTCATGTTAGAGGAAATTTTTTCTAAATTTAGCTACTGCATTTAGTCACTTTTTCGTTACCAGTGTCCCGTAATAAGAATTTTCTGCCGACAATTCACCATTTTTTCGCGCAGCATTACATATCTTCTCTTTACTGCGTAAGCAATAGCCCCCGCCAGTACTGATGCGCTCGACGCACGGAATGCAATATTGGCATTCGGGACAATTCATTCCTATTTAACTGGCAAACACAGAAAAACTGTGAACAAATTTTACATAGCTGCTTTAGAACACATTAGGCAGGAAATAGGAGGGTAAACAAACTTAAATTTAGAACAAATGAATAAGAATATGTAATATTTGAGTATTAACCATTCTAATTTACTTTAAATTTGACTATCTTATTCTTCAATTAAAATTAAGGCTGAAAACGCTTTTTTTCAAACTAGTGCTACAACAGCACAAAATTTCTCGCAGCATTTCTAGGTTTTCAATTTTCGAAAATTCAGTTAGCTCAACGAAATGAGGCCCGAGCCATTCTTTTAAGCATCCCTTCTCTCTTTGTGGAAAAAAGTAATAAAACAATTTGGATCGGTTTTTGTAAAAAAAAATTAATTGCCTGCATTTCGCGTCATATTACATGAAAACTACTCATTATATAAAAATTTTAAGGAACAATTTAATTTTAAGAAACAGATTTCATTAAGGAAAAAAAATTCTATCCTCAATATTATAGTTGTAGGAAGATGTCCAAACAAAATTGCACTTTTACAATTTTTGAAAAATCTAGGATTTCAGCAAAAATGAGACTTCCACCATTCTCTTAAGCGTTCTTTACGCTATCCGAAAACAACGTTTGATCAAAAAAATTGGTGCCATTTTTGAGAAAATTTTGAAAATGTTTTTGTGACTTTATGTCAAGTTCCCTAAAAAATCATAATATCCGTTTGAAACTCTCGAAGCCTCGAGTTCATTCCGATCGATTGTAGAATATCTATTATGAAGAAAATCGGGTGAAGGGTTTAACTGCTAGCATTGGTCACAGACGGACAGACGTTTTGCCGTCATTCGAATTTTCGGCCCACAAAATATTAATTCTGACCACACCAAGTGTTAGAGGATTTTGTTTATAAATGTAGCAACTGGATTTATCCACTTTTTGGTTACAAGGACCCTGTAATAAGAGTTTTTCTGCCGAAAATTCGCCATTTTTTCGCGTAGAATTACGTAACTTCCACTCTACTGCTTAAGCGGTAGCGAGAAAGTAAAAATGGGTACAGGGTAATGAATTTTTTACATAAGAACCTGCGCATAAATAAAAATCTGAGATTCTTTTGCGTGAACGATATGAAAGCACTGTTTGGGATGCGCTGCCGGCGCTGCAATCGAATGCACTCTGAGCGGAGGTGCAGCGAAGGCCAAGTTGTCGTTTCGGGCAACCAATCGGTTATCCTTGGCATTTCATCCCTTTTTTTCCGATTAACACGTCTGAAGGATTAACGGATGGAAGTGGAGGAAGAAGGTGTCGTCACGTACTGGCACAAGCAAGTGTTTGAAGCCGTCCACCACAGGCTTATGACACGTCACTCAGCTAACTTAACCGTGGTTTTCCTTATGTTTACTTGGATAATGTACTAAAAATAATTTACGAATTTTACATTCTGAACAAGAGGCTGTTGTACACAAGTTAATGAAATTCATTAGCATTTAAAAAAATATTTGCCAACCATTTCAAGACGTTTCTAATTTTGTGTTCCAAAGAGTCCTGTCAGTGTCCTTACATTTACAAAGATGGATGATTTCCTCAACCTCAAACTAGCTTTGACGGAAGTCAGATTATTGATAGCTCGTTAAATGCCATATATCATTTCGCCAAGGTCGTTTCGCTTGACGCTATTCAAAATATGCAACAAATTTTCACCGACCGGTTCATCCTACCTTCGACGAATTTGATGTCTCGATTAACTCTTGTTGTGAGAATAGCATGAAACTCGCGCGTTGTATTTCGTTAATTTTTTATTTTACTCATTTGCTGTTGAAGTGGCGCGTATGTGATCACAGTGGAGACAACTTTTTGTTTAACCTTGTTATATTAAGTATTTAGAAACCATGGGTCCAGAACGAGCAATTACGTCAAAATAATTGTTTTTAATGAATTCAACAATGCTCAATTCGTAACCAGACACATAATTTCAAAGGCGATGTTCCTGAACATTTTAAAAGAAATAGAACATTGATTTATGTTGTCCCGGAAAGAGTACAGTAAATCCCAGTGTTTCACCACCAGGTATCTTGAAAAGCCTCAAAACATGTTTTTTCTACATGTCATGTAGAATAATCTAGAATGGCCCGGCTAAAATATGTCAATCTCTTCTTTTTGAGAGGAATAGTATTAGCTATTGATCACTATCGTGTGCCTAAAAAGCTTCAAAAATATATTTTCAATTTTGTGTGTGTCAGTTGCAGGAAAACTGAATGTCAGTTCCCCAGCAGTAGACCGATGCGTATCGAATGACGTCACTTGCCCGAAAGATGGACCGAAATCGTAGGTAACGGACAGTCACACGGACGGGTCCGGAGAGTATATATCTGGACGGGTCTGAACGAGCAGACGAGTTTGAGATAAGCCTCATAGAACGGGATTCACCTGCAGCAGTGAAGATCTCTCTCAGCGGAAACGGGTGGAGATGTTAGTGTGGACCGAACCTACAGGTTCGACGAAGATGGAAGTCGTCATCCTTTTAACTGGAATCTGTGAGTTGTGCTCGCTAGAAAAACTAGCTCATACTTTTTTGCATTATTTCCAAATTTGCCGTTTTCAAAAATTGAGAGAGTTGTACGAAAATGAGACCTATGTCGTTCTGTTAAGCGTTCCTTGTTTTATCCGAAAAAAGAAGAAAGAAAAAATTGAAGCAGTTTTTGAGAAACTGTATTTTTCATTAATGGCATTAACTTCAAGCAGAAATTACGCGAATACTGCTCGTCTTTTTCCAAAAAATGCACATGGCCTTTTTAAAGAGCTGATTTTTAAGTAAAGGTTTCGGTTAAGGCAATAACCTCTATCTTCAATTTTGTAGTTTTGATTTGTTAATTTTTTGCAATTTTCGAAAATACAGAGTTCGCCGTAAATGAGATAAGCACTATTTTTTTACCGCATTTTGATACATACGAAAATAAAATTTGAAGGCAAAAATTGAAGCCGTTTTTGAGAAAATAATTCTACGAATGTTCTGAATTTTTAATTTCTCGTCTTACTACCTTTATGTTGAAAATAAATATTATTGTATTACTACTGAGAAAAACGCGTCTTGTCAGGCCCTGGCAATGAAAAAGAGCATTAACTAAGTTCCTGTATGTAGTAAATTCCCTCCCTTCCCTAATGTCCACTAATATTTATAGTCAAAACTCAAGTTTTGTTGGCCCTAATACTCAAAAATGGATTAACAGAAAAGCGTCTGTCTGACCGTCCGTCTGTCTGTGTTCATCAGTGTATTCGCCCGTCTGAGATCAACGCTAAGCCTCAACGTTTTCGAAATTATTAAAAACTGGCTCAAAATTTTATTATTAAACTTTGCTCTCAGATTGCGTAAAGGACGCTTAACAATGGAGCGGATGAATCTCATTTTCGTTAAAATCTCTGAACTTCTTAAAATTACAGTTCAACATTTTTTGGGGCATTTTCCCACATTTATAATATTGAGATGTATTTTCACCCTTAATGAAATCTGTTCTTTAAAGATAGAACTTGAAAGTCAGCGTCTCGGGTAGTTAAGCCGAATTGCTTAACTACACCCCGTGTAGTCACGGAAGTTCATCAATTCGAAACATCACGGATTCCTGGATGGATGACCGTCTGGAAACTCCGATTACTAACGGTGCTGAGCTCCTGGCCGAAGGGATAAAAGGCATCGATAGCGACGCCACGAGACAAACGACAAATACATTAACGAAGAATTACTCCAATGTATAGAGGCTCAACGCCTAAAAAGCGCTAGAGGCATATTGCCCCAAAGAGGCTAATAATTTAGGCATATTGCCCCAAAGAGGCTAATAATTTTTTTTGAAAATGTGAATTGTAATTTTGTGTGAAATACTAGTATGAAGGCAACTTAAAAAAATATTATCTTAAAAATGGCTTAAGATTTCCCCCGTATGTAACAAATGATGGTAAAAAAATGCCAATGACTCGCCTCGAACTTTTTGTTACGGTGGCTGCTTCTTAGAGCAGGTGAGCCCCCAAAAAACCTACTGTCCAGCTGCGCGCGGGACATTTTCAAATGTCCTAACACATACATAAGTCTTCAATCTCCCTGCTTGCCCTAAGGTTTTGTAACTGTATTCCAAGTCATCGAGAGTGTTGTGTTGCGGACCCACTTCCTTGTTTTCCATTCGCAACAGAAAGAACCGAACCGGCTTAGGTGGCTCAGGCCATCAATTGATGTCACTGCAGTGCCTCTGTCGGGAGATCTTAGGCTTGGAGTCCCGAAGGTGATAGAATTTTTGACAGTAGCTTCATAGCTATAGCTATAGGTAGAATTCTGTCGCTATCTGGAGGAGCATTCTAGCGGCGAGGTGCTCTGATCGGTTATTTTCCGTGGTTTCTCCGATCAACACCAGGCGAATGCGAGAGTAATACCCTAACAAACACACCACGGACCACGCGCGATCTTTCTTTCCCCTCCCTTGTCCTATCCTCATCCGCTCGTACACTCAAAAACACGTTTACATTTACATCCACTAAATTACCACATATGCCGGGAGAGCAGTGGGGAACATTGAGTTTGTCCCGGCTCGGTGGGAGACACCTGGTTGGGTGGTTTTTATTCTGAATCACCGGTGGAGTCGTTTTGTGGTCGTCTTATTCTGTTTTCCATTCGCTACGATTTACTGATTGTTAGTACTTCCAGGTGAGTCAAAGGCTAAACTCATTAGTCCCGTAAGTGAAGTGCACGTTATTCCTCGGAAGGTGGCGATGATGTTCCCCGCTGGATGGTGAGATTCGGCGCCGACCTACCATCGGCTAGCGGGGTTTCCTCCCCAAAAAAAGTTTCTTCCATCAGTGGAACACTGCCCCAGCCGGGACAAGTTCTAAGGTCCCGAACGGGCTCCCGGCATTGAGGTAGTGTAGTGCATGTTAGTGTAAGTGTATGTAAGGGGTTAGGATAGGACAAGGAAGGGGAAGGAAAGACCGCGCGCGGCCCGTGGCCCATTTGTTAGGGTATTGCTCCAGCATTCTCCTAGTGATGTTTGGCGAAACCACGGAAAACCACCGGCCCCTAGAATTCTCCTCTGGGCAGCGTCAGAACTCGACCTTCGACCTAGCTATCTGGCTGGTGTCGAAAATCCTGGAGCGGAACCCTAGGTCCTCCCGGCCAGAGGCACTGCAGTGCCATGTGTTGCTGCCGTGAGCCACCTCTCCCGTTCATTGAATTGAATTGATGCCTTATTTTACGTGGCGAGACTCAGGCCATGAGGCCTGCTCTTCCGTCTGACCACGCAAATTTCGCTACGCTCCTTCACCAACTAGCGGAGAAAGAAGGTATTATATCGGGCGACGAAACAGGCGATTTGAATTTAACTCAGAGGCTTCATTTAGGCTTGAGGATCTTTTACATGCAAGTAAATCTACTAACATGGGACTGCCGGATTTACTTCCCCTCCGAAGGAAGGCGAACGAAGGATTTTTTCGCCGTTCAAAATTCACGGACCCGCAAACTTGGGTACAGCAGTCCATTACGCTAACCGCTACACCATCGCGAACCGCGAACCGTTCATTCGCTTCGCGCGGCGCTGCTCACCTGCTGCGTGCGGATGAGGCGCGCGAGGTCCAGCGCGGAGCGCTCCAGCAGCGGGTCGGCGATGGGCGGCAGCGGGCGATGGCGGCGCCGCCGCCTCCGCAGGGCGACGAACGGGCGGAAGAGGGCCGTCAGGAATCGTAGCACCAGCGCCGACCAGCGCTGGCCCCTCGGGGTCAGCATCGCCAGCCCCATCCACGAGCCCCAACCGGCGCTGCGCACACATCCCACTTTGTAAGACCCATTGCGAACAAGTCCCACCTTTGGCATTGCAACAAATTCCCACCGTTGTAACCAATACCCACCGTTCTAACCAATACCCACCGTTCTAACCAATACCCACCGTTCTAACCAATACCCACCGTTCTAACCAATACCCACCGTTCTAACCAATACCCACCGTTCTAACCAATACCCACCGTTCTAACCAATACCCACCGTTCTAACCAATACCCACCGTTCTAACCAATACCCACCGTTGTGACCAATACCCACCGTTCTAACCAATACCCACCGTTCTAACCAATGCCCACCGTTCTAACCAATACCCACCGTTCTAACCAATACCCACCGTTCTAACCAATACCTACCATTCTGACCAATACCCACCGTTGTAATCACTTCCCACTGATGTAACCAATTACCATTGTTGTAACAACTCTCAACTTTTGCAAATATTCCCAATGTTTTTGACTATAAATACTGTTATCATTTTCCACCTGTTACCAATTCCCACAAAAAAGGCAAAATTCACGCAAAAGAGGATCTAGAAAGAGCCAGATATGGGCAACGGAACATTTTAAATCATCAATTGAGGGGGTTATTTTTGGTTATATTCAATTTATAGCAATAATAATGATTATAAATAATAAAGAAATTTAACTTAAATTTCCAAATTAAAGTCTTCCGTCAAGATGTAATGAAAAGTATCGATTAGTGTCCATAAATTTTCTAAATATCGGCTAAATAGTAACCAATCTCATCAAAATATCACAAGGAGGAGAAGACTGGCGTAAGCGGTAACGAGAAAGTAAAAAATATGACTTGTCATAAACATCCGACATCCATAACTAAGTAAGAAATTACCTTTTACGAAAGTTTGACGTCTGATAAGTGTTTGTGAACTGAAAAAATATAGATAGTGTATGATCTCACCACGTGAATTGTGTTAAACCCTTGATTGCGCCAGTGATTATTATGAAAGCTAAGGTAAGCCTGCTATTTTCTAATTGTTTTGGAACTAGTCTAGGCCAATTTGTTTGCATGTATTATATTTATTGAAAATTTAGTATCATGGAAGGGTTGGATATATCTATTTTGATAGAAGTAGCTAATAGTTTAGATATTATTGAGCCGGAAAAGTATACTCAACGCAAATTGAAATATGCCATTAAAAACATGACTATAATGAAACGTTGCGTTGTTCTATGGTAAATACAAAGAAATTGCATTGTTTCTAACGGGATGTTCAAGACGTTGATTTGTATTTGCAAATGTTTGAGCCAACAGCTTCTGCAGATAATTTGGATCCCTTTGAATGGGTTTCTTATATTCAATGTTTGATGTCAGTAGAGATTGAGGAATTTATAACGCGGGAAGACACCGAGGGAAATTTAACTTATTAACAAAGATGAAACACAAAGAGTTATTAAAACGTAAATATCAATTAACCCCAAACAAACTGCGACAACAGTTCTTCGAAATCAAAAAGACGGCTAGTCAAACTTGGAGAGATGTTCCGTATGAGTTATTTTGCAAATTGAATGGCGGGTTTATAGGCATGGAAGTAGAGACTTTTGAAGATTTAATATCACTATTGGTAACATCGAATGAAATGATTAGTCACAGAAATTCTAGCCTACTTAAAAGCTTTGTATCAGAAACCAATGATTATAGTGACAGCTATGTTGTGGAACAAATGATTTCTGTTCATTTCAGTTGATGGAATCTGTGTGTAGTTTAAGAACCTCTTGCTGAAGGAAATGCTATCACTTCAGTTACGATTAGGAAAGAAAAACAATTACCGAAGTAAAAAGACGCAATGAAATGCCAAAGAGTATTTTAGTTCTTGATGCTGTAAAAGAAAGCTGCGGTTTGTATCTTCTCCATTGCTACGTGAATCAGTGATTTTAGTAAATGTTGTTGTTTTGTGTAAGAAGCAAATTGAAGATACATTTGTTCGTAAATCGCATGACAAAGATAAAGAAATAAATAAAAGTAATTTATTTAAGTAATGAGATTTTGAAAGTGGCCAGAGTTACTCGAATTGTGACACGACAATTTGAAAAATTTGACCACGAAGAGAATACGTCCATATTTTTGTGTCAAGAAGAAGCGTTGTACTTGCTTGATACTAATAATCTTCAACTTCATGTTGGAGGAGTCGGTAAGAGTATTCAGCAATCTTATTCAGTACTATTAGGCACAACAAATGGTTGAAGTTTTTGGATTTATTTTCACATCTGTTGAAAAATGAGTTTAAAAATTTACGCCATAGTTCGAAAAGAACTGTAAACGTTATGAACGCATTATTGGATTGCATTATTGGTTTCACGTGAAATCCAATAATGCGTTCATAACGTTTACAGTTCTTTTCGAACTATGGCGTAAATTTTTAAAGTCATTTTTCAACAGATGTGAAAAAAAATCGGGAAATGGCCAGTCAAGAAGAAAATCCATTGTGCCTGTTAATGAAAATAATTATGAAAGAAAAACGAAGCAAATAAAAATTGATCAAAGAATCCAAATAAAAAATTAAAATCCTATTGAGTGCCATAAAATAGATCCGCAATTATTTCCGTGTGAATTAAAACAAATTTATGCACATAACATTTGCAGTAAGCCTTTTGTTCGGGCAACCACATAGAAATTAGAATGTGGGAAGTGACAATGAAATGTTAACTGAGAGAGATTGTCAAGTGATTGAGGAAGGTAAATCTGATAAATTGCCCCTTTGTACTAGCGGATGTGCTGAGAAAGAAACCGCGAAAGTACATAGATTTTCAGAATTTAAATGCGATAAATAATATGTATGATGAACATTTATCAAATTTTGATGAAATATATCAAATTGCAAATGTCAATTTCATTACATTATTAGATTTGTCCAAAGGATATTGGCCGGTACCTCTACCAATGGAGGGTAGAAAGAAAGAGGTTGTTACCCTGGATGGAACATATTCAGCATTATAATATCCATTGAAATATTTATAAAGAAAAAACCTCAGTGACATCAAGATATTGCATTGGATGTTGTTTTTGCAATATCCAAGATATGATTTTAATATTAAACACGACAATGACAAGTAAAATGTCAATGCCGAAATTTTATATCTGCAGTACAAAACATATTGTGCCAAAGTTTAAGTGAAACTAACTCAATCTTAAGTAATGAGTAGGATACCTGATTTAACAATAAATATTGTAAATATATTTAAAATTGTTGTATGTTTTGTATAGTACTGTTTTATTTGTATTGTTTTCTTTCGATTGTATTGATTCTATAAAATAATGTTAATCAATCGGCAAAATCCAAGCAGGGTTTCTGTTACGAAATTAAAAGAGAACTTGGAGCTCCTCAACGAGTGTATCAACTCTTAAGGAAATGAACAATTGAGTAATGTAATGGGTTGCTATGGAGGCACGTTTGTTTAGGAAGACGTTGGTTAGAGTTTGAAAGAGATGACGATTATGTCGTGATATTTAAAGTGAAATACTTATTTAAATATCCAATTGGTAGTGTCTTCAAGTGATTACAAAACAATTGGTGAAACCTTGGCAAAGTATTAGTTATAATGAATCGGTGGTTCAATAATTCAAAATAAAATATTCACAGAAGCGGAGCAGGTAATTTACCGATTCATTAGTCATCTAGAACTTATGAACAATATATCTTTTTTGGAACTTTACGTGTTTTATTTGTCGTTATCTGAATAGTGAGGTGAACAGACAGCGACGTTGGGTAAGATATTGTTGCCCAATTTATACAGAAGATGTGTTGATATATTTTTTTTATTTTATTTTATTTTTTTGTCAAAAAAAACAGTAAAAACTGTATATGACGTGTGGGAATCCTACCATTGCCTTGTCTATTTATTTACGAATCTGTAATATTTGTCAAAAATGACCTACTGAACGGAGGGAACATATTTTCATGCAATATTGATATTTATAATTACAACACACGCCGTAGAAATCACGTGCATCAAGTGTCAGTATCAACAGCTCAGTACAAGAAATCAACATACATGTACGTTACTTTACAACGCATTGCCACATGACATAAAACAATTAAAGTCGGTACACAAATTTAAGTTATTAAATTTAACTGTATTACATTCTGTATTACAGTTATGTACATGAGTTTCGAGAAACAGACCGACAATTATTCTCACTAGACTCCATTTTAAATAGCTTTTGTCTGCGTATTGAGAAATGTGTTTGTTTCCAACTGTACTTATTTCCTGCTTCATGTTTAAATTAATGAGGGGGGGGAGAAGGTAGAAACAACGTCACAAGAGGCATTACCTCAAATAAAAACATGCAAAACGAACAATGCGTATTGATTGTCATTTTACCATAAATGTAATGCAAGGTATATTTTATTTACGTACATAATTTACAAATACAATTTACCTGTGATTTACCTCTGAAAATGTGATTCATTAAAATGTTGGTGTCAAGTTCCTTCTAATTCCTAGCCCGTAGTCATTCTCTACATTTTTATCAGTGAACGCAATTCATCAAAAATCTGCTGAACATTTTAAAAACATAGCTCTAGATTCAAACAACATTCAAAGACTGTTAACTACTCCGGCTTTATTAGTAAAATAAAAAATCCAGCATTTTAAAAAAAGGGAAAATGAAAATACGAATAAACAATCTTATTAGACTTCTTACAGACATAAAATATTTACTAATCCAAATTACGAATACGTCCAGACATATTCCACGAGTATATTTATTTTGCGTCCAATTTTGGGGAGACTAGCGGTAAAAAGAAAATTTAATTAAAAAAATAATTATTTCATAATTTCTTCGGGTTAAGAGCTGAACAGGCGAGCACTGATGGGGAATGAACAGCAAACTAGTAGAGGCACAACAGTACATACTTTCTCCCATTATTTCTAAATTTGCAAATTTCGAAAATTCAGAAAGATCAACGAAAATTATATCCGCGGCATTATTTTAAGCGTATCTTATTCTATCCGCGGAAAAAAATTGAAGAAAAATTGGAACTGTTTTTGAGAAAATGGCTTTAATAAATTGTAATAATTTCACGTAAAAATTACGCGAAATCTACTCGTTCCTTCCAAACATTATACATGTCCTATTTTAGAGAGCTGATTTTTTACAACAGACTTTGTCTAAGGCAAAAATCCCTATCTTCAATTTTGTAGATTTAAAATGTTAACATTTCGTAATTTTCGGAAAAATGGTGAGTTCGCCAAAAATGGGACAACGCCTTATTTCTACCGTCCCTTGACAATAGGAGAAAAAATATAAAGAAAAAAATTGGAGCGGCTTTTGAGAAAAAAATTGTTAAAAAATATAAAATTGCCTCTATTTCTCCCATAATTTCACGAAAACTGTTCATATTTTAGAAAAATTGAACATGACCTTACGACAAGATCTGTCTTTAAAGAAAGAAATCATTCAGCAAAAATATCTATCTTCAATATTACAGTTGCAGGAAGATCCGCAAAAATTGCACTTTGCAATTTTCGAAAAATCTGAGATTTCAATGAACATGAGACCTGCATCATTCTCATAAGTATCCTATACACTATTCGCGGGCAAAGTTTAATGGGAAATTTGGTAACATTTTTGAGAACATTTTGATGTTTTTGAGGCTTTATGTAAAGTAGCCTCGAAAATCCAAATATCCGTTTGTAACTGCTGAAGCCTCGAGTTTGTTCAGATTGATAGGGGAATATCAATTTTACAGAAAATCGGCTGCAAGGTTTAGGCGCTAGCGTTGATCACAGAGAGACGTTTTGCAGTAAATCAATTTTTTTGTATCAAGGCTCGCAAAACATGAATTCTGGCCACACCACGTGTTAGAGGAAGTATACTATACAGGATTTATCCACTTTTTCGTTACCATAACTCTTACGAGCGGCTACAAGAGTTGGATACAAAGTAGTGGCGACACTGTTGTTCTGTAGGTGAACGAATGATGACAGGTGTTGCGAAAGCGGGAAAATAAGGCGAGGTGTTGAGGCGGGTGTTAATGAATGTCTGTTAGTCCAAAGCAGTAGTGCAGTGAAGAAGAAGAAGAGTGAAAGCGTCCGAAAATATTCTGAGGAAAGACGGACGACATGCCACGAAACAGTGCTACACATTCTGCACGAGATTCTTGGATTCAGCGCGTTGGACATCGCATGAACGCACTGTGATTCCACAGTGATATTCTTACGCGCTGGCACAAAAATTATTGAATCGTTACGGCGGGGATGGTGAAGAGTTTCTTGAAAGGATCGTCACTATGGTCGAAAGATGGGTCGGTGGTGTGAAGGAAACCAACAACTCTCTGAATGGGGGTAGGGGTTCTCACTGCCATAAGAAAGTACGCACTGCGTAAGGTGGTGGAAAAGTGATGTTTTCGGTGGCGATTTAGGAATAATGGGACTTCCCCTAATTCCATAATCATTGGATTCCCTCGTCAAATATAGTGTGTCGTTTGTCACTGAGACTCTGTTGTCCCTTGATTATTCCACATTCATTGTTTTATACACTAATTTATATGTTGAAAGTGATCGCAATCCTTTAGCAAAATATTTGTACACGATCCTTATCCTTTATCTCCAACCCAATGACCTCCCAAGACTGCTGTAGAAAATTTAAAATTAAACACGATGTAAATTGTTCGTGTTTTTGCGTAAAATAAGCAAATACAAATTGTTGATAAATGTTGGGGAAAAATAAAATTACTTCCAAGCATTATTATAATCTATCAGAGTATTATTCATATCACCATTACAAGAGAGACAACTAAAATAGGTCCTTGTGAATAAAAACAAGAACTATTGAAACCAATAACTTTAAAAAAGGTTAGATCTACAAAAAATATTATAAGAATTTTCTTGTGAGAAATGTTTTGTACTTAAATTTCGTAAAGAACATAATTTTTATAGGATTAAGAGAACAGGCGCACAAAATAAAAATAAAAGTTGCCATATCCCAAGACTTGACAAATGTTTCTCTAAGCATGTCTACGCGCTGAATCCGAAATCGAAGTCAGAATTGCGTCACCACCCTCCAATTTTTTAAAAATCACGTAAAACTCATGCGAATATTGTATTTTGGTGTCTTTTGGCATTATACTCTACAGAAACCAAAAGTTGTCAGACCCGACGAGACACATGTTTCACTATGTATGTCGACGTGCTGAATTCGAATCCGATGTGACCACCTTCCAGTTTTTTACTTTCTCGCTTCGTAGTAGAGAAGAAGTTAAGAAATGCTGCGCGAAAAAACAGCGAATTTTCGGTAGGAAAACAATTATTACATGGTCCTAGTCACGAAAAAGTGGATACATCCAACTGCTAAAATTAGAAAAAAATCGTGAAACACGTGAAGACAGAATCCATTGTGGGTATGTGGAAGAATCCACTGTGGGTCCTTCATAACGAAAGACGGCAAAACATCTGTGTGTCCGTCCGTCTAAGCACCTAGGCGGTTAATGCTTGAATGTCTCTCCATCTCTTCACAACGCTAGTAGCTAAACCGTTCAGCTCACTATCTCCAAAATTGATATTCCCCAATCGATCTGGCTAAAATAGCGGGCCTTTGAATTTGAAACTTACATTTTAATTCTGGGAGACACTTTACATCAAGCCCCTTGAAGATTTTCCATATTTTCAAAAAAAGTCTCCATTTTTTATTAAATTTTGTTATAGGATAGTGTAAAGAACGTTTAAGAGAATATATTAAGAGTTTTTCTGCAGAAAATTCCCATTTTCCGGAGAACATTACATAACTTCTCTTCTTACGAAATTAATGCCAAAAGGTCAAATGGGAATTACCGCATTTTATTTCAAATCGAAATAAAATTTTCAATTTGAAAATTCGCCCAGGGTGATGCGTTGACGACTTTAATGACGTTGATGCTCGTAAGGTAACCCGTATGTCGGGGAGCCGCAGTGGATTAGCAATTCCATTTGTGACGGTGGTCACGTAGTGGTACGCTGTGTGCGTAGGTCATTAGTGACGAGGGCCACGATTTAAGCAATTAATTGCAGGCAGTTAGGGATCGCACATGCGATCCGGGGACAGTCTATCAGAGCTGTATATAGATATTTTGATTTATTATTTCTTGTAAATAATACTGTAAATAGATTTCTGTAAATAGTAGAGCTCTTGTCTGTGATTTGTAGAAAGATTCCCAGGACGTCACACCCGTCTGATGCAGGCCAGACCTTTCTGCCATGTGACAGATTTTATAAGCTCTTCGCAAGCATGATACAATTTAGAGAATTCGACAGTTTCGTCATGAAACATTTTTTGCAATCTAAATATCTTCAAGTTGTGTAGAAGTTTGATTATATTATTTCTAAGTAATGAGATTTGATAAGTTCAGTCAATGTGAATGACAAAAGAGCAGTGAACTAACTGAAAGTATGTTTGTAAATAATGTATTGTTATTCACCTGCAAAATGTCAATTCATTATGTACTTCATTATGTATTCAAAATGTACTTCATTACTGTAGGCTAAATTTATGCAGTAGCTAATGACGTTAGTTGTCTATGCGACTTAAAAACAATAACAGCAGAATTAAAGCTACACCAGAGTTCTTCTTTTGAAAACATTTCCACGCCAATGGTATAAGTATAATTAGATAAGTTTTTCTAAGACGAGGCACAGATCTGTCTGGTAAAAAGTACGCAGCAGCGTTCAAAGTGCAAAGAAGTGCAGTTTGCAAGATGCGAATGTAAGTTAAACAGCGAATGTAAAGAAACAACTTCCTATGTACAATATTCAAAAATGCAGTACAAAACATTGTGAAATACATGAGCAACGAGGACGCAGTAATGGCTCCTCTTACATTGTAATTGATGTGCGACCCATTTTCCGCTGAACGGCAACTCACGCAAAACGAAGAATTCCTGAAATGACTTTCAGAATTGCATTGTGTATAATGAATTCAAGGTTCGGATCGGACGTATGAAAAGCTTCTCTCCAGAATAAGTGTTTCGATGTTTCAGTAGTAGACCACCCGGTTCTGCGAGCCAAGGACGGCATCACAATGGTCCAAAAGAACAATAGTCTCAAATAGCAACTCTCTCTAGTGAGGGCACGTGTGAATCTTCTGAATCAAATGTGCTAAGTGATGATCATAATTAATCTCTTAGGGATTTCTTTTTAACATTTTTAATGGTGATGTAGATACAGAAAAAATTGATATAAAAATACTGTGATGAATTACCATGATATGATATTACTGGTTCTTGATACCATATTGGTTCTGGATACCGAAAAATCGATTGACGGCAAAACGTCCGTCTGTGGTCAACGCTAGGGCCTAAACAGTTCAGCCGATTTTCTCCAGAATTGATATTCCCCAATTGTTTTGGCTGATGTCACGACCTCTGGAATTTGAAACCGATGTTTTAATTTTGGGGTGTTTTACGTGAAACCCGTCGGACATTTTCAAAAAAATGTCTAAACTTTTTTGATTAAATTTTGTTGTTGAATAGTACAAAGGACGTTTAAGTGAAAGGTACAGATCTCATTTTCGTTGAAATCTCCGATTTTTTGAAAATTGAAAAAAAAATTAAACTACAAAATTGAAGATAAGAGATTTTTGAGTTTGACAAAGTCTGTTGTACAAAACTAGGTCATTAAAAAAGGTTAGGTACAATTTATTTAAAAAAAACAAGTATTTTTTGCGTAATTTGTGCTTGAAATTTTTTAAAAATCTCAAAAGCTGCTCCAAATGATTTCTTTAAATTTTATCCACTTATATAATAAGTGACGTTAAGAAAAATGTTCGTTTTTTTCGAAAATTGCAATATTTCAATATTACCTAACTATTTCCAATATCGCGAGAAAATATGCCCTGTTGTAGAGCCATTAGTTAAATTCTGTTGCGCCTTTTTCGGAACTTCGTTGAAACTTTCGGGCATTGAGCGTTTGTGTGTGTATTTACCTGTATCTATTACATAACGTGACGGTCAGTCATTACCTCTTACCCTTCCGGCTGAGGTTCTTCCGGCTAGGGTACGGGGTTCCCAGAGGGTCACCCATTCAGGAATCCCTGGGGTCTCAAATTCCTTAACTTTCATCACTTCACGGAGTAAAATTAAGTAATTCGGCTAAAGACACCGGCAATCTTTATGAATAAATACACAGTTATTACTTTCTCGTATATATTTAACTGTAATATTTATATGAATTGCTGGTTCTAATTTATATTATTGAGCTTTTAACTGCCACCGAACGTATCATAATTCACAGTAATAAATTATTATCATTATTATTATTATTATTCTACTATGTACGGAGTAATATACGTAGTACAGAGAAAGTTATGTAATGCTGCGGAAATTTATTTCAAAATTTTGACGAAAGTACATTTTGGGGTTCCCTGATACCAAAAAAGTATTTTTAAAAACCTATGTCTTGTTTGTCCGCCAGACATTCAGTTTGTGAACAACACCAGCTAACGAAGTAAACTACTTGTACGATTTTTTAGAAAATTAATATTCCCCGGTCGATCTGGTCCAAATAGAATCTCTGCTATTTTGAAAGACATTCTTGAAATTTTGGGAGTTCTTTAACACAGACATTATCAGCATTTTCTCAAAAATTACTCCAAATTCTTTATTTAACTTTCTAGTAATAGATTGAAATACACTTAGAAAGAGGCAAAGAACTGTTTTCACGGTTAACTCTGAAATTTTGAAAATTATAAATCTTGCAGTTTTTCGTATTCCTAAAACTACAGACAGTGATCTTTCTCATGTCACATAAAATCAATTATATTTTGAAGTTTATAAAAAATTGTTTGTAATTATTTTGATAAATGCCGATTCATGGGTATCGATGATAGATATACCACAGTATTGAGAATGCCATGTATTTGCTATATTTGTTGGCGGTAAAGATTTATTTGGCTAAAGATCAAGTATGTCAGATGGCCCAGATGACGAAAGCGGTTGGAGGATGTTCTTGGAAGTCTAAGCGCAGTTTCAAACTCGATATACAGATCTGGGTAAAGAGACCGCGGGGCCTAAAAAGCGGAATCTCCATCGCGTACGGCCGGAGGATGGGGGGCTCGTGACGTAATGTATAGGAGTCGCCTTCCACCTCTGCGACCGGGAGTTACATCCATGTGTCTGGCAATGCCAAATTTATATATGCTATTGAACCATAAATGTAGCTTCACTATGCGCACGTTTTGTTAAGCTCTCCTTTTGCTTGTAGTGGTAGGAGAGGAGTAGAACTGGGGATGAGTTGTTTTGTTAGCAATGCAGAAACATCAAATTTGCAGTTTCTTTGCCGATGTAAATAGTTTTCCTCGAAATTGGGAAAGAAAATATATTCTTTTACAAATGTTGCTAATCTAGCACCTTTTAAAATTTTATTATATATTTTGTTGGTTTTGATTTTAAAAAATGTATTCATCTTTCAACTATTTATAGTTAAAATGTTGGGAAGGAATTCTGGAGCTGAATAATTGAGAAAATGCAGATGCTCTTCTCCCCCATACGTCACATACTGTTTTTGACTAAATAATAAAAATAATGAATTAGTGGTGGACAAAGCGAGCTCTCGGTGTTTTCGTGGGGTTATTTCACTTCCTTTGTGAAATTTTCGTTTGGGAGACGGGGGAGATCGACAATTCCAATTTTAGATATGCCATTGAACCAATTACTAATTGCGATTCTTTCCTGTCATCCAAATTCTTTACTCCAACCTGTCCCCTTGCACCACTCACTTTTATCTCGGTAAAACCAGTGTTGCTCTCACAAGAATCAAAACCCGCCCCCGAAAATATCTGTTCCGTCCCATATAACCTAAAGAAATAGTTCTGTAGTCACGGGGTAAAAGTTCTTAAGTCAAAAATCTTAGTTTGGAGAAAACAAGGACTAGATTATTGAGTCAACGCTTTTTCCTAAGCCCAACACTATTTCCCAAAGGCATTTTGGACGCAAAGAAGACATTTGAATTCGACTGTTTTACTAAAATAAAATATAGATACTTAACTTGTAGTTTCAGTACTCAATTTTTGCAAAAAATGACTGAAGAACTTTTGACCCGTTACCACAGAGTTACCTCACCTTGCTATCCTCTACACCTTGCTATCCCTTGCTGTCCCTACACATTGCTATCCTCTTACCTTCAATTTCAGTATAATTAATATCAATCGTCGTAGAGGTACTCAATAGGGATGTCCACGCTCAGAATTAGGGGATATGGTGCGCATCAGTTGCAGTTACTCGTGCCTAACACTCACCGGTAAAGTGGCAATCCCAATGATATGGTTAAATAAAAAAAAGAAGATAAGCCTCGGGCCTAGAGCGCTAAGCTTTAAGGATCGAAAATAGTACAAGACTCAATCATTTGTGTAACTATTACAGTGAACAAGATATATTATTCAAATCGAGTTTTAACTAAGCAGCACGCATTTTTCTCGGATCAGAATCAGGCTATGTAAAATTATAACACTGCAATATATATCCGTATTAACACATCTCAGCTATCATCTGTAGGCTGAGATTTGTTACCAATGGTGACCATTAGACGCAAAAATTTAATTCATTTAAAGTTAATATATCAACATAAAATAGACAAAACTCCGTTCCATTCACTCAGAAGCCCCGGCCACCAAACCAGATTCTAGCAAAAGAAATGCGGAAAATTCGAATCTACAATTTCGAAATTTTTCAAACATTTCGCAAACCTATTCGTAGTTACAAAAAATATACATGACTTTATTTAAAGACATAATTTTGAAGAACACATTTAATTGTGAACTATTGGTGCTACAACAGCACATCTTTGCTCGCATTTTTTCTAACCTTCCAAATTTTTGAAAATGTAGAGTCAAAGAAAATGACACCTGCGTCATTCTTTTACGCGTCCCTTGTTTTTTCACTGAAAAATAATTCAAGAAAAAATTGGAGCGGTTTTTGAGATTTTTTATTTGCACTGACGACCAGAAATTGCTCGAAAACAACTCGTTTTTGCAAAAAATTGTACTTGATATTTTTTAAAGATCTAATGTTTAGTATAATTATATATAAGACAAAAATGTCTTTTTTCACACATGCAGTTTTGAACCTTTTTGCAATTTTCAAAAATGCAAAATTCGCTGAAATGGACTATTGCCAATTTATCCGGTTCTTTGATACATACGAGATGGAAATTTAAAGAAAACTTTGGAGCCGTTTTTGAAACAGATTTACAAATTTCTCATATTTTCGAAATATTGGACTTGACCTTATTTGAAGATCTGTTTTTGATGAACACATTTCATGAACAAAAAAAATCTATCTTCATTAGTGTTGTAGGAAGACATTGAAATAAATTAACTTACACCTTTCTCAAAAAACAAGGGATTTCAACGAAAATGAGACTTGCGTCATTCTTTTAAGCGTCTTTTACACTATCCGTCGACGAAGTTTAATTGCAAACTTTGGAGCTACATTTGAGCAAATTTTGAAAATGTAATTGAGGTGTCATATAAAATATCCCCAAAGTTAAAATATTCGCATCAAACTGGAAAGTTTCTTTAAACTGAACAGAAAACATCAATTTTGGAGAAAATCGACTGAACGGTTTAGGTGCAAATGTTGGTCACGGACAGATGCCAGACAAAACAGCCGAACAGACATGACATTAAAACACGAACAAAAAAAACAATACCTAATAGACAAATATAAAAGTAGATTCAATGTGCCCATTTCCTACTCCGTACTTATCTCTTCATTTCACTGTATGACCCTTTGGTAGTAATTTATGCATGAACGGTAAGTATAAGCACCGCCAATACGTAGAATGGAAACAAATAGCTGTTTCCCACATACAAAACAAGCACTAGAATGACACACACGTTTTCCGCGAATGTCATGTTAAAGAAACATATCTAGGCAAGGAAATGCCCTTCAGAAAGTCAAACACCGCTGTCATTTTCTGCAAAAGAGAGTTTGCATAAAATACGCAGCTTACAATTTTAATAAGTTGGTAGACCTAGAAATGTATTTGATTTAATGGGTATGTATAAAATATCTATATTAAGGTGTCCGCTAGTCACCTGAATCTATTTTCCCTGTATTTTCCCAGATTTTCCTATTTATCTGCCTTAAAGCATTCATATAGCCTAGTTAATTGTAGAAAGTGCCTCAAAGTTTAACGGAATAGTACTTTTTGTACAAAAATTCTGACCTACAATTAGAATTTTTCAAAATTAGTTTCCAACTAAAACTCGTTTCCAGATCTACACGACGGAAATAAATTTGCACTTTAATTCAATTTAAATGATAAATGACTTGTTTCGAATTTTTTCAAAATTCAATACGCGTCTTTTACTTCTCCTAATAGTGTAAAAACCATTTTAGTGAATTTGAAACACTTCAGGATTTTGTCTGACCGGTTTTATGAGGAATGATCCAAATATATTTTGAATATTTTCTTTTTTTTTTGTCCTTTCCGCGGGGGCGTAGATGGCATCGTCTCTTGTTTTGAAGAACTAGTTCACTGTTCTATCTGTCGCTTCTAGTGTACAATACTGTTCTCTACGTCGACAGATACTAAAATATGATTCCAATGTGTGTTGGGGCAGGCCAGGCTGTATCGGAGATTCCGCGAAGCGCTTCCGCAAAGAGTCTGTTTCGAATGTTTTTGTAACCATTCGATAAGCGTTGAAAGAAGAAATTATCACAAAGAGTTCAAAAGTCCTGGAAGATGAATCCGCATTTCCTCACATAAACAAGATATTGAAGAAAAATATCTATCTATCCGAGGTCTATCGTTGTCCTTCTCCCTCGCCATTTGTATAGAGGAATTACGGTAACAAGGGACCACTTTGACAGGTCGGGAAACAAATGAACGCAGAAACAAATGAATGCAGGGCGATGACATTACCATAAATAGTGATGAAGCCATTTACAAATGAGCTAACTGTACACGAACGCACTGACAAAATGAGTGCACAGACATAACTTGCAGTAACATTGCCAGCATTGGGCCAACCAGTAGCTGTCAAAGCGGTCCCTTCTTATCGTAATCTCTCCTTACGTGACTGTTAACGGTTCCAGAACAGACTGGGCGAATTAATTCCTTTGACGATTGACGGCGCGCGGATGCGCAAATACGCTGTGAAGAATGCGCTTACGTCTCCGGCGCGCTGTCCAAGTGCAGCGTCGGCAGGTCGGCTTCGTCCTTGCGGGACTCGGCCGCGAGCAGCGGGGGCCCCGCGGACGCCACCATCCTCAAAGCCGGGGTTCGCGCCGCGCTCCTGTAGCTACTGGTAACGGTGGTGGTGGTGATGTAGCTGGTGCTGCTGCGGCCGCGGGCGAAGAGATACTAGTGGGCGGCTGCCGGCGCTCCGCCGCGACGGCCTATTCTCCGGCCGGCGCGCGGTGGAGGGAGCGGCTCACGTGACCAGATAGCGGAAAGCGGCCCGCGCGGTGACGGCAGCGGCGGCGGCGGCGGCGACGACGACGACGACGACGACGACCCGGTGGCCTGCACAGCAGGAAGACAGGTTGCCACCAACACACCTTCGGGGGACTGCAGGGTCCGCAGGTAGGAATGTAGGTTGCGGGCTTTGTAATTGCCTCTAGACTCTTCCGTCTGCCAAGAGAGAGGTTTGTGGTGAGGTGGAAGAACTGGACTATCGCGCGGAAGAGCAAGTCTCCGGGTCTGAACCTTGCCCAATAATAATAATAATAATAATAATAATAATAATAATAATAATAATAATAATAATAATATAATGTAAATTTAATTAATTTGTTATTAACGTTTCTTTGTTTTTAAGGAGCACAAAAATTCAATTAACAATACTTTACCTTATGAAATTGTAAAATACAAGATATGAATTGAAACTCGCGTATAATTGTCAGATATTCAAGGGTGTTTTTAATTCCTGATCCTCACTAGCGTTTTGAATACGTCAAAGTTTTTCCTAGGAATAGCTCAAGTGAATTGTCAGTTCCATACACAAATTATGTTTTATTTTATATTACAATGTTTATAACTTCCCTATGGAATCTGTGAATTAATTCCAGTATTTCTTTTTATTTAAAATATTAAGAATCCACGATACATAACGTCCTTGGCGATCAAAAATCAATATTAGTGAAATGAACAGTTTAAAAAATTTAATAAACTGATGACGAGTCTGACAAAAAAAGGTAATTCATGTAGAGTGGCTCTGGAACAAATGTAGGTCATTAGAAAAGATCGATTTTTTTGGAGAACTGAAAGAAACTGAATCAAAATAAATGAATATCGTTAAGTTCATCCACGTTCCTCCGTGCGGGCTGCGCTCTCGCAGCTTGAAAATACACGTGCCGACGAACAGTGGCCTAGCGTGTCACATCCAAGTGAGTAGAAAGCTGCACCAAAGGAAAACATTTGCCTCCAAAGGCGTAACTTTAGGTAGATGCTTCCTCACCTCCTGTACTTTCAGCGTCGATGCGTTATCTCGATTGAGTAAAATGAACATTAATGAAAAACATTACAAACTTCAAAATGTATGTATTACTCAAATAATAATTGTAAAGAGGGGGAAATCTACAAAAAAAATATTATATAATAAAGAAAATTACGCAAGAAGACCCCCCCTTAAGAAATTATTTTTCTCGGAAGCTCACTACTACAAATATTGTCTGAAAATTACCGGCTACAATGCCTCAGGGCATCAATTGATGTTATTACAGTGCCTCTGAATGGAAGAGCCTAGGATTCGAGTTCCGACGGCGGCAGGATTTTCGACACGAGCTTCATAGCTCGGTCTAATTCAGTCGCTGTCTATATAATAAACATATTTGTTATTAAATTTTAATTATTTTTGTAGTGTATGTGAAATACTACACAATATTATTTTTCAAAATAAACATAATTCTAATATAAATATATATTCAAATCAATTTTGACAAGGAAAAGAACGTAACAAAGGAAAACTAAGTATTTTGGGGGTGGCCTCCTGGATCCGTCACTGACAGAGAAGTACACACCTGTTCCATTCAATCGGATAGAATATCAAGTAATTCGTTTTTCACATAGATGCAGTATGCACGTCTCTGTACAGTTGAGGTAGTATCGAGAAGTGTCGGACGAGCAAAAATGTAATAGAATGTCCAAGAAGACTGCGTCCTATAGATTATGGTGTGACGAACGTTTCTTTGAGTGCTTTGGTCTGAAAATCCCAGGTTTTATGGTCATAGACCGCTTTATTTAGGAGATATTTAACCATATACATTTTAAAAATGCAGTCCGAGTGTTGCAGATTGCATTTGACATGAATATTTAGATGCGTTTTTTTCAATAAATTCTTCAAAAGTCAAAGTGCAATTAGACACATTTCCCCAAATTCTCTTTCTTTTGCAACGATGATTATAAAAGTTTATCTGAGTGTGAAAGCCGCAAAAAGCATCTACGTAGCCTATTAGAAAAGTATCCGACCGTCATTTTATTTGCCAAAACCTGATGGATTTGTGTCAAGTGTGCTTGCATGAGCCGATCTTGGACCTGAGTGCATTTTTTCCCACCTGTCGATTGCGTCTGTTACTGGCTGAGTACTGTGCAATGCTCTCGTCGGCTTTTCATTGCACGGCGGAGCAAAAGCAACGTCGTGTTGAAGTCGTGTCCAGGACATCCTGAACTCCACAAACAGGAAAACGACGTCAGGTGTGGATCGCTTGAGTTATGAAAATATGGCCCGCAACCATAATAAAGGTTAGTTGTGGCCCTTGAGGCCTTGAAAGTTGGACACCCCTTTTATATGGCATTTAATATAATTTGATCCTTATAGAAAGTTACTGCGTGTTGATTAAAAGAAAAAAGATGAAACGCTGGCGGAACTGTTATCTTACGACGAAAGGCAACTCACGAGTGAGCAGCCAGAATTTTCGTTATTATTTTAATGTCAAGTACCATCTTTTCTAATTACTTTATTAATATTATTAGCCAAGCGAATTCACGTAGATTTGATAATACTGTGATGGAAAGAGCGAGTTGCTCGCTTTTTTGGTTGAACTGGATGTTTTCAAATAATAGCTAAGATGTTAGTAACGCAGAAAATGCAATATTTCAATATTATGTAGCTGTTTCCAATAACGCGAGAAAGTATGTGCTGATGTAGTATCACTAGTTTTATTTTTCCCATATACGTACGTATATATGGAGTATATATGTAGTATAGGGAAAGTTAAAGTAAAAACGGCGGATTTTCGGTAGAAAAAAAATCATTGCCGGGCCCCTGAAAACGAACAAGTGGATAAATCCAGTTGCTAAATTAAGAAAACAAATACTCTAATACGTTGTGCAGCCAGAATTCCTGTTTTGCGGGTCCTTGATACCGAAAAACCAATTGAAAACAAAACGTCAGTCCGTCTGTCCGTCCATCTGTTTCAGAACAGCGCTAGCGGCTAAACCGTTCAGCCGATTTTCTCCAAAATTCATATTTCCCGATCGACCTGACAGTTCTCATGGCCCCTTGAATTTGAAACCGCTATTTTAATTTTGGGGGGTATTTTACATGTAGCCCCTGGGACATTTTCAAAATTTTCAAACAAATGGCGCCAACAATTTTCACTAAGTTTTGTTGTTGGATAGTCTGAAGGTCATTGAAGAGAATGGCATGGGTTTCATGTTCGTAGAAAACTCTTATTTTTCGAAAATTGAAAAAATTCAAAATATTTTTGGCGTCTTCCTACAAATACAATTATGAAGGTACAAATTGTTCTTAATGAAATGTGTTTATAAAAAACATCTTCAAATAAGGTCATGTTCAATTTTTCAAAAACACGAGTATTTGTTTGTGAAATTTTGTGTCCAACAGGCTTTTTTTTATTTTCTTTAAACCATTTTTTCATAAAAACCGCACAACGTTTCTTGATTAAATTGGGATTTTAGATAGCGTAAAGGAAACTTAAGAGAATAAGAGCACGTCTCATGTTCATTGAAATGCCTGATTTTGCAAACATTTCAAAAAAAATCCGCGTCTTCCTATAACTTCAATTGTGAAGATACAATTGTTTTTCGTAATGAAATGTGCTCGACAGAAACAGATCTTCAAATAACGTCATGTTGATTTTTTTAAAAATACGAGTAGTTTTTCTATAATTTCGTGACAAACATAATAGCCCACTCGGAATTGACTGCGCTTCGTTTTTGGCGTCTTCTTACAACTACAGTTGTGTAAATACATTTTATTTCTCAATGAAATGTATTTATCAAAACTACATCTTCAAATAAGGTCATGCTTAATTTTTTTTATAATACGAGTAGTTTTTCTGTAATTTCGTGACAATCATAATAGCCTTCTACAAATTTACTGCGCTTCAGACAGATGGATGCGTTGTAAACTAGAATTTGCAATTTTGTGTATTATTTCTTTGTTCGTTTCTTACATTCGAACTTTTGCTATACATTTACACATTAATCTTTTATAAATTATTTTGTTTTGAAATATTTGAAATAAAAATTGTTAACTCTCAGGGATGCTGCCCTGTATAGTTGTACACCTTTGAAGAAGGGAACATATTACCAAGAGTATTGTAAGAAGACCCAGTCTTGTAGTAGCTTTTAATAATTTTTCAATTAGAATAGTAAAATGGTAATGGCCATGCATGCAAGAGAGAAGTAAAGGGGAATATTTATGTTTAACAGTCTTATTATTGTTATTCTTTTGCTGTGATTGTTATGAACACTATGTTTGTATGTTTTGCGTGTATGGCTATGTATGTTTTTGATTGTCAGGAGTAGAAGAGAAATAGATTATAATTGTTTAATTGATTTTTGAAAAACAGGCATTATTATTTTTGGTAATGGTAAGGTAAATACCCTAACCCAAAAGACATAAATATTTCTTAGTAGTAACCGCGAATCCGAATGAACTGTCATGACAACCTCGGAATACTAACAGGATAATGGTTAAAGTAAATAAGTAAATAAAATATCGAAGGATAAACTTTAGTTTTTTATGGTAAATAATTGCTCGAGTAGTAGTAGGAAAATCCGCCAAAATACAACTTCAGATTTCCTGGCGGAGTGAGTAATCATTCTTTACATAACTGATGTTAATGCATGCGTATAATACCTGATATCCGCATCCGACGAAGGTAGAAGGGCAACTTAAATGAATTAAGAATTTTCCTCGCCATTAGAGGAAACGAACAGTACAACCGTTCACGAAATTCGAATACTACGGTAGGGTTGACTAAAAATAGGAACCACTTTTGGGAAAATAGAAATTGAAAATCAATTTTTGCAGAAGGGCGTCTGAACAGTTTAGGAACTAGCTTAAGATGACGGACGGACGGACGTTTCGCCATCAAATGATTTTTCGGTATCGAGGACGGACAAAACACGGATTCTGACTAACGTGCTAGAGGAAGTAATTTACTACCTTTATAAACAAGATTTACCCACATTTTTGATATCAGGGCCCCACAATATGAGTTTTTTCTGTTGAAAATTCGATGATTTTTGCCGCAATATTACAATCCTTTCTTTTTACTACTTACGTGGTTAGCCAAGAAAGTAAAAGTATAATTGCGTTTGAACGATAATTCTGCATTAACTTAGCAAGTGTGATTCATTTTCTTCTGTAATGCTCGATATTAATTTGTATGTGAAAAGACAATGATTCTGTGTCTCGAGCAAAGTCGCAAAGACAAGGACACCGTACCTTCCGTGACGTCACCCGCTCAAATCCCAACCCCTGTCAACTCACGCTGGCCCCATCGGCTGAAGTATTTGATTGGCTTCACCCTACAGGCAAATGCTTTTACTTCCTTTTAGTTTGGTTATATATTCCCTCATCATGCAAAAAGATAACAGGGTCCATTTTCTTTTTGAAGGGTAATGGTTACTTAGATTGACCACTTCTTTCAAAATTTCTCCCGCATTTATTAGGCAATGGTTATTTCATCTCGCCACCTAAATAGTTCATAAGTGATCCGTTTGATGGATTGTCATTGGCTTTCTTTTGCCACCAACCTTTTAGCGCTGATTATGAAGACAGTTACATGATTGCGTGCTCTGCGGTATTGTAGTGAGTCCAATTGCGATAGTTTTAGAGTTTCTAATGAGATTTATAATTATAGTACATCACTTTTATGGTTGAATAAGAATTTCAACATGCTATATTTTCCACTTATGCGATTGTTGTGTAATTTTGTATTTTCATTGTTGTTAGGTGCTAATTCAAATCTGGGGGTTAGAATACGAAACCACCGCCTCTAAAAGAGAGTTACTTTCTTGCGTTCCTTGCGAAGTGGAAGTGAATCAGTTTCTGGTATTTTTGGCAAGTTTGTTATTTTTTCACATTCGATTTACTGATGCAAGCAGCAATTCGTCCTATCGTGACTCTGTTGTTCCAGCACGTAACAAAAACCAGTTTGAAGATTATGGACATGCAATACATGCTAAGTAGTTCTTTGAATATAATATTTTTTCAGACAATATCATAGACAAGAACATATGATAGTTTATGTTATTCACAGAAACAATTCTTCTTGCTTAGGAAGGGGAATATTTACAATTTTGTTTGATGCTCACATGTAAACAAGGACTTAGAATACAATAAAAAAAATCTGATGAAATGATATTAAAATGTATGAAATCAGTGAAAATGCATTAAAAATGACGTAAAAAGGTAAAAAATGACTTATTATTCGAAATCGACGAAAAATGCAGCAAAACGACATACAGAAATGGGTTCATTTCTTTTGCCATAACATAAAATTCATTTCTATTCTGAACGGCATTGTTCTAAAATGAAAAGAAAAAAATGACATTTCATTAAAATCCGCCCCTAGTATTGATAAATGTTGGTAGATAAGCGATCATTCTATTAATTTTAATATTTTATTAAAATTTTGTTATTTTACTACACAACCTGGTAATAAGGACATATAATAACGCTCTTATGGCCTAGTACATTTCATTTAGAGAAAAATCACGAAATTTGATTAAGGGGGCCGTTCATAAATTAGGTAACGCAAATTTGAAGTATTTTGAATCTCTCATCTCCTCTCTATAACGCACCCGTAACGCGTGATGCACTCCCCCTAAATAATTACGTAACTCTTGCGACATCTCCCCTCTTGTAAATACAAGAAGTGAAAATAAATTACTGCACAGTAAATTTTTTTTTTCATTTTGTGTTGTATACAGTAATCCCTCAACATCTGCGAATTCGCTATCCGCGAGTTCCGAACATTCGCGATTAGAGAAATGCTACAAGTTTTAACATTCGTGACTTCAACATTCACGAGTGCGTATTTTAATCGCACAACATTTTTTTTCCAAAGAGAGCACATTTCATTTTCTCTATCGGCGTCATCTGGGAACCGAAGTCGGCAGTCACCAGAGCTCAAAGTATCACGTTCTGCAAAAATATCAAACATAGAATGTCACATTAATAGAAAAAATGTAAAATAATTCAATTCAGTTGCGTCAAGTTAGAGGTAAGAGTTTTGGTCACGCGAACAGAAAAGCCTTTCAGGATTTCATTGTAATGATTTCACTGAAGAGTAGCTTCGGGAAATAATCAGGGAAGAGAACCTCGTCGAACGTAATGAGAACTAACGGAAGCGAAACTACAACCTGGAGCAAGTTCAATGTCAAAATTGTTAATGGCGTTCTAAAACTTCAACAAGCTCAGCAGCTCTTCCACATTTGGATATTAGAATGAGAAGGGTGATGAAACAAAGAAACAAAACAAACAAATCCTGGAAAATCCTGTATCCAATAACTTTCAACTTCAAAATAAGTTTCAAATATTGTTTTAATTCTTCTCTTCAGAATGTTAATTGTGAATTCGCTTCGTAGTAGAACTTAGCTTCTGCTGTCATTGTTTGCCATATTTTTCTTCCTTTTTAAACAGTTTTGCGACATCCAAGAACCTAACTCACCTTATTTCATTAAAAGACAGATTCAACATTCGCGGATTCGACATTCGCGTTGCTTTTCGGGAACCTAACTCTCGCGAATGTTGTGGGATTACTGCATTAAAATTTATGATAATTAAAGTCAGAATTTGTTGGCGATGCTGACTGCATCTAACAATAAGATTGGGTGTAAAGTAAAGGAACGAGGTATAGATGAAAAACTTTTTGATCGCATAGACGTGCACACGCCGTTCTGGATTACCCATAGGGAAAAGTCTTTTGTGCCAATTTAAATGGATTCTAGAATAAACTACATATCAGTTTTGAATATTTTCTTCGTAATCTTACATAGTCCATAAGACATTGGTTAAAAATATTTTATAAATTTGTTTTTAAAAACAAATAATTAGTTAATATTTTAATGTTTTAGTATAAGACAAAAAATAAATTATTTCAGCAAATGTTTAAAATGTAAAAAAATAATGCTCTGTAACGCAATAAACTAATACCATTTACCCCTACTAACCCCAGCGTAACGATTCCTCAAACCCTCTCCTCGCTCTCTAGCGATACGGAATTTATGGAAGATCCCTGAGTAGAAGGCTTAACCCTATATCTAAACAAAACCCCTCGCTATTTAAAAAAATGTAACATTTATTTTCAGAAAATTGTCACAACATTAGCTAACCTGTAAAAATATTAGTATCTTTTGGATATGCTGGTTACAAAATTGAAATAGTCGAATGTGCACTCTTTCATGTCGATTGACATGTATTATCCTTGCATTGATTCAGGACTATACACCATTCTTGCATTAAGATAACGCTTTCCCATGCTGGCCCATTAGAAACCTCCGCAGCACGTACTACCTAAAGGCTTTGTTGGAGTGCACTTTCCAATTCGGGAGGGAAGAGGGCAACAGAAAAGAAAATGTGCCTAAAACCGAGTGTACTGTAGAGGGTGGAGGAAGGTAGGAATCTGCCCTCCTGCAAAGGATGAAGAATTGCATCTCGGCCACAACAGGGAAGGGTATTCACATTTTCTTTTTTCAATTTTGAATTTAATATGTAATATTTGAAAACTAAATCGTGTTTGTGCTCCGATACAAAAGTATAAAATGTAGAATATGACAATATAAAATTCCGAATTTTTAAAAAAAAATATCATTTTTCATTGTAAATATCCTAATGAAATTCTTTGTTGCATCCAAAGAGACATTAGAAGAAATGTTTTCTTTTTTCTGAAGTATTCGCAGCTCTAGGAATTTCCCATTAATCACAGCCTTTTGCCCTCTACATCTTGCAATTTCTTTTCTGTATTGAACATTCTCCTTTTTAAAAACGTTTCAATCTAGGCATTTTTAACGAACGAACGATTTTCTTTTTCATTTCTAGTTCACATATGACTTCTTTTCAAAATGAAGTATTCTTGTATACTCGCCTGTCTTAATTGTTGTCCTTTTTAGAATAATAGAATCCTTTCTTTTATGAAGACGATTGCTACATTTCTACTCCCCTTCTACATTATTCTCCTAACTACATAGTATATATTATAAGAACATTATATTACATAACAATCCCTAAGAGTTAAACGTTTAAAAACATATCCAAACACTGATATCCACTAGATATCTTTGAAACATAACCACCAGTCCAATGTGCGGATTCAATATTGCTGAGAGAGCATGGTCGAGTTCCCTGATAAAATCAGCACTGGGAAATAGTTAGTGCTGATACAGAATTTTTGACGTTTTGTAACTATTTATGGTAGTCGTTAAACTTGAAAAACTAGAATACCCAGGTTTTGTATTACAAAAAATCATCCTTTTAAAATGTGTCTTGTGGTCAAAAATTGAACAAAATAAATACTGGTAATAATAATGATGATAATAATAGTTATTATTACATTTTAAAATTAAATAGAAACTCTTCTGTTTCAATGACCAACTATTATATGAAGAACTGATTCCAAAACCATTGTTATTTATTGCCATTGTTATTTATAACAATTGTAATAAATTTTATTTTTAACCAAAATAAATTATTAATGTTAAAGTCACTAACTATAAATTTACAATAATTGTTAACACATAAAGCACATAAGGAATGAAACAGGGAATAAAAGGTAAAGGGAAAATTGATATGAGATGTGTTCCAAATATGAGAGAATGTAACTTATGACACGTTAGGCACTTTTATATTTTTCCGCAAAGATACATATAGTCCAGTCATTACATAGTTTGCCATAATATATTGTGGTGTAGTTTTGATTTTTTGCTCCTTTATATTTTTTGGGATGCTCAATACGAATCTGAAGTTTTCCAAAAAATATTTCCGTTGGAATCTGAGTTACAACAAAAACTGGTATTTATAACCATAAACAAAATATATTTCTTCTGTTTTTCTTACTTATATATAAAAGACTCTCTGATCTAGGTAGTAAATTACTATTTACCAAAATATTCTACATAAAATTTCATACAATACAGTCGTTACATCGTTACAACTTTGGTTACGGTTACCGTAATTGACAGTTAAATTCTGACAATTATTTGCGGAACTTACTATTTTAACTTCCAAATTTTTGTGTAGCTCGGCTATCTTTAGGATTTAGGTGTAGCAAATTATGGATTCCAAGCTGTTTTTTCTCAGAAGTTTGAGGCATGGTCGCATTCTATTTATACATTCACTCACTTTCACATTGAGAACTGTAATGAGCGTTTCCATGGCAAAACCCTAGCGTGTGTCATACGCGCACGTGTTATTTAGTTCCGGAATCCTTAATCCTCACTTATTTACGAAATCCAATTATGAGTAAATTATAACAAAGAACGTTCTTAGTAATATTTAGATAACACGACATTTTTCGCTCTCAGATAACGGAAACTACATATTTTCATCGAAAAATGATTTATAGATCTGTCTTGATATTAGTAAGGAAGTTGCCAAACCCACCACGCCTCTCTCATTTACCAAACTGAGACCTTTGAGGAAACGTGCGCGCAGACGCAACGTGCGTGCGTGTCAAACGTGCTTGATTTCTTGGCCTTGTTGATGAATCTGAAGGAAATGTTCTTTAGTGTAGGTCAATAATAAACGTCATTTAGAGTGCCAAAGTTTCAGCTTTAATTCAGCCTTCATCAGGGCTATAACAGAGGGCATTTCCTTATTCACTAAGTACAGTTAATTTAACACTTATCTAACAATAGCCTATATCATAATTTTGAATAATTATGGACTCCCCATTTTACTCTGGATCTCACAGACCTATCCTTTGAATATATAAAGTTGTAATGAGTAATAGTAAGTATTGTGATGCAGGTTAAATATACATATAGTATTGCAGAGAGTGTGATAATGGGGTACATGTTTTTAAAGTGGATTGGATCTTAGCACAATTTTGACTGGAATTGCTAAAATAATACGTAAACAAATAACCTACGATAGCTCGACCACTTAAAAAAAATATCATGTCGTCGCTTGCCGCAGGAGCCCCCACTACTCCCGCGGGGGAGCTCAGTTGAACTCAAGAACCGCTTGCAACGATAATTGATTCGCTCTTAAAACATTGTTTTCATGCTTCACTCTAGGTTTCGGGAAGTTCGTCAAGGCCAGGCTGTCTTCTCCCCGCCAGCCCAGGCCGAGGCTTCGGCGGAGGCTCCTCTGGCGGGGAAGTTGAACCTCTAAGAGTGGATACCTTCCCCTCCACTACATTTCGCGCATGCGCAGGCCAGTTTTTTTTTCTACGTGGTCGAGCTTATAGGTAGCAATTTCATTATGGTCACGTAGTGCATATAGCATGTGAGGAGTCTTGGTGTTTATTTTCGGATTTATTTTGGCAATGGTAATAATAAAACTAAAGGTGCTATACAGCACATACTTTCTCGCGTTATTGGAAACACGTTTGTAATATTGAAATATTGGATTTTCTGGGCTACTAACACCTCAGCTACTACTTGAAAACATCAAATTCAACCAAGAAGCAAGCAACGCAATGTTGCCAGTGCAGCGATGTGAAAACTATGGCAAATCATATCAAAATATTCGCTAGGCGAGTAATATCAATTCTTGGCAAAACGTTTATTTCCATCTGTATTCAAATTTCAACTTGTTTATTGGTTTGGCTTACACAGTTAATAATATCTGAGGAAAAGTCACTATCTTCAACTTTGCAGTTTTGAAATTTTTTTTAATTTTGAAATTTTCGAAACAACCAGCAATTCCCAAAAATGTGACTAACACCGTATTTATTACCGTCCGTTATTAGATATGTGGAGGAAAAAAAAGTGGAGCGGTTTTTAGAATTTTTTTCGTAAAGGCTCTAGCCGGATAAGATGGTAAAAAGTGCCCCCGCTTGAAATCGAAAAGTGAATCTTTCCTGAGGATTGTGGCCACGAAAAACATTTTTTCATGGACTTTTAAATTCCTGCCCCCCTCACATCTGCCGTAATAACGAAAAACGTGTTTTTTGAACTTTATTTTTTTCACTGACTCCGCCGCATGAATTTTCATGGAAAATAATGGTTATTTATGTAAAATTTACTGAATTTTTCAAAAATAATTTTTAAAAATTTATTAGCCGCGAAATTCAACCTTTTAAATGGATTTGAAAATTTTGTAATTTTTTTAAACAAAGTTGTTTTCCCACCGGGAGCACAAGAAAATTCTGAAATGTTGCCCCAGAAATCATCTATCTTCTGGAATTTTTTCGGATTTTTATGATTGGTGCGCCATGTAACAGGGTGACACACATGGTGACACACAGGTATTTCATGTACAGGGTGACACACAAGACAGGAACGGTTTTGAACTGCGTAGAACTGATAGTGCAGTGGTGGGATAGTTCTGCTCTATAAAAGATGCCATTTCATTTACTCAGTCCTTATGGAGTAATGGGACAAGCAACGTCGATTGTTTGTTTATGACAGAGAAGTGATGAGTCTATTACAGCTAGGCAGCGATTGTTTCGGTCACGGTTCAATGTTGGTCGACATGGAGCTGTTCCGAGCCGCAATGCAATGCAATGGGTGAAGAAATTCAGATCGGCAGGAAACATAATGGCTATGAAGCCTTGCCCGAAACGCAGTGTAACGACACCAGAAATAAAGGCAAATGGAAGTGGTAGTTAGATGCCCAGAACGGTCAGCTAGACGTCATGAAGGTAACTACGAATCAATCGTGAATCGGTTAGAAGAATTTTTTGTAAAGAATTAAAATTCAATCCTTACAAAATGCTAAATCGCCCAAAATTGCCAAAATCACCCAGATTTACCACATAATTCCCCAATTTGCCGACGACACGGCGCTATTTTTCTCAGGACCTGATCTACACAAAATACGTAACACAATGCAACTATATCTAAATCTAATTGATAGCTGGACCGCTAAACTAAAAATCGAACTTAACCCATTAAAAACAGCTTCCAAAATATTTACCCTCAGAACGTACACTTCTCCAACTCCCTTCACATGAAATAACAAACCAATAATCTGTCATCCACAGAGCACAATTAAATATCTTGGACTCAACAGAAACACGAAAATTAACTGGAAAGAAACATTTACAAACTAAGTTTGTCAAGTAAAAATAAAATTAATACTAAAACCTATTATCAACAAACCTCCTCACTACCACAGAGCACAGCCATAATAATATAGGCGTGCCCCATCTGGATTAAAGCCGTAAAAAACAAACATCCACCAAATACAAATGTTCCAAAATCAGTATCAAGAATAATCACTAACGTCCCTTGGTTTGTCACCAACGGCCAACTCCACAAAAAAACTATCCATTGAAACACATTAGCCAACCATATTAATTACCTTGCCTCCAAATTCTATTTCAATAATGCACTCAACCTCGCCCGAAATCCTATACCACCAACCGAAATTCAAAACAAATTCCCGTTCCTGAAAAAATTAACTGACAATTAATTGACAATTAACAGAAGTTCCTCGTCTCTGTATAGATGAAGCATAGCACTGTAAGTTAGTAGTAAGCATCCTAAACACATTAGTCTTCGTCTAATATGTAATATTCTATCTTCATTAATTACATCCTCGTATCCAAAAATAAAATTCAAAAATTCTGCTGGCCTTATTGTTTTTCCATTGTATCTTCCGTGAGACAAGTAATAAATTATGGCGGCAATGTGCAAGCAACATCCGATTGTACGAAGACAGTTTGCACAATCGCAACAATATTTTAGTTTTCTTGAAAATCCAATGGTATGAGGTTTGTATTCCACAAAGCATTTATAGGTTTTTCTTTTTATGTGCCGTGAACGGACTTCGAACTTGAGGATGGTTGGCTTTAATTTTAAATATTGTAAATCGATATTGTTGTTTTCTGTAAACATTTCTCCTAAATGTGAAATAACCTGACCTAATTGATATGTTTCAGAAAAAAATTAAATCTTCTTCCGTGAGTTCTGGAAAATCAGGAATATCTGCTAGAGTTACATTTTTGAAATCGATTTTTCGTCGGGCCCATCTTTGTTCTTCGACTTCGTTTGCCAGGGTATTAGTTGTAGGTTGTGGAAGTAACATTCGTTGAACAATATCTTCTGTTCGGAGATCATTCTTGGACCAAAAGAATTGTTCAAATAGCATGCTATTTTACAATACAAGCCTACCTTTGGTAATAATTTGTTGTCTAATTGGTGATGCAAGAGTTTATATTTTTTAGCAATGACTCCGTGAACTGCTTCCACAACTCAGCGAATCTTCGTTACGAAACGGGAAGAATTAAATTCCTCAGTTGTTAATTGCTTCCGATTACCTTTCAGTGCAGGCATAAGAACAATGTACTTTTTTATCTTCTAAATATTTTTTGGCGTCTCTAAAACCTCTGTCTACTACGCAAAAGTCTCCTTCCTGTACTGTAATAAGTTGTACTTCCTGCAATAAGTTGTTCAGACCATGAGGGTCGGATGTTACTTTTGTCATAATTGTAGCATCGTTTTCAGTGGCATAAAATGGTCCCAATAATATCCGGGGAATTGAAAAATAATTTTTTCTACAATTATAGCACAAAACATTATTTATATTTACCTCGCCATTAATGTTCTTTTACAATTCTGACTTCTCTTTCATTTCTAATTGTAGATTCGTTTCCACAAGTTTTGCGAATGAACTTCATACATTTGATACATTTTCTATCGTCTATAAACTTAACCTTTGTGCTAGGTTCACCATTCTTGTTATTCGATGACATCATCAGGCTCCAAATAAATTATAATTATAAATTATAGAGACAATTTTATAAAATTACATATTAATTTAGGTAACAATATTTTCAATCACATTTTAAAATAATATACTCGGCATTCCCCCGTTCCAGCTCGTTTTCACATTATTGCACCATTGTTTAAAAATAGAAGAGTAACCAGGATAATCTCCTCCCCCATACGACACATACAGTTCTACTGTTTTTTGACCAAAGAAATCAAATCGATTCAACAATGAAAACCTTATTTTACATACCAGGAAAATACGTGGACATCTGTGGCATGCCCAACGAGTTAAATAGGAATTTTGGGATGGCATCTGAGACATGCCCTACGAGTGGTAGGCCGGAGCACATTACGTACTGATACGAGCTAGTAGCTATTATTCTCGTGGCATCTCTAACATGCCGTAAGAGCTGTAGGAGGTGTATTATGCGCTTTGCTTACGAGTGCAAAGGGTTAGGCGAGTGGCTACTGCTGGCAATAATAGTGATGCTATTTATGATACTGAGGAAACGGGTGTAAGTTACAGTGGAAAAGATGTAGATGATACGAGCAGCGCCAGGCCATCACATGAATTTGGTGTTCCTCCACTACCGAACAAGGACACTAAAGCAAATGAATTCTCAATCAAGTTCGCTAGCACGTATGATGCGGTAGGCTAATGCTTTTGGTATGGGCGGACGCGCGGGGGCGCCGCCTCCTGGCTCCCTTCCCACCACCTTCAGCTACCCCCTCTACTCGCGAATCACAGCGGCCACCCTGGAAAAATCCAGCTTTCCATTACCGTCACATACTAAAAAATATTACTGAAATGATTAAAAGAAAATAATGAAGATGCTATTTTTGAAGAAAAAAGGGATAAAAAGTGCGAAGTTAAGTGTAGAAAGATAAAAGTAAGTTACTGTTTTGATATTTACGCTTTTAAGTATTTTTTAATATGATAGGAAATCTGTTTAATCAGTTATTTATCTTGTTAGTATACACCACAGCATCTAAAATTTTCAATAACTTCTCACTTAAATTAAAGTCAATTCTTTATAATTGATAATTTTTCGAAAGTCTCAATTTATTAAAAATAACTGAACAAAATTGTTCACCATCTTGTGCGATTATATCTAACGGTCAAAATATTATTGACAAAATTATTTACTGATATTAGCCTTTTAATATTGCAAATACCGTGACTAGAAAACAAATAATATTGTAATTACATGTTTCTATAAAGTTCTATATACATGAAAATACGCCAAATGGGACGAAAATACGTATTTTAATTTTTTTAGACATGGCGCACCAATCATAAAAATCCGAAAACATTCCAGAAGATAGATGATTTTTAGGGCGACATTTGAGAATTTTCTCGTGCTCCCGGTGGGAAAACAACTTTGTTTAAAAAAATTCCAAAATTTTCAAATCCATTTAAAAGGTTGAATTTCGCGGCTAATAAATTTTTAAAAATTATTTTTGAAAAATTCAGTAAATTTTACATAAATAACCATTATTTTCCATGAAAATTCATGCGGCGGAGTCAGTGAAAAAAATAAAGTTCAAAAAACACGTTTTTCGTTATTACGGCGGATGTGAGGGGGGCAGGACTTTAAAAGTCCATGAAAAAATGTTTTTCGTGGTCACAATCCTCAGGAAAGATTCACTTTTCGATTTCAAGCGGGGGCACTTTTTACCATCTTATTCGGCTAGAGCCTTTCAGTCGCAAATTACGCAAAATCTAAAATTAAAAACATTGTACATGGCCTTTTTTAAAGAGCTAATTTAGTACAACAGACTCTCTAAAGCAATAATCTCTATATTCAATTTTGTAGTTTTATTTTATTTGCAGTTTTTCGTAAAATCGGAGATTTCAACAAAAATGAGACCTGCACCATTCCCTTAAACGTCCTTTGCACTTTTCAACAACAAAACGTAATCAAAAAATGTGGAGCCATTTTTTTGAAAATTTTGAAAATGTCCGAGGGGCTTCTTGTAAAGTACCCCCCCCCCCAATTAAAATATCGGATTCAAATTCCAGGGGCCGTATTATCAGCCAGAATGATTGAGGAATATTAATTTTGGAGAAAATCAGCTGAACTATGCGCTAGCTAGAACTAGCTATGCGCTAACGCGGTGCACAGACAGGCGGAAAGACAGACGTTTTGCCTTCAATCGATTTTCCGTTACGAAGGTCGCACAAAACTTGGATTCTAGCTACACCACATGTTAGAGGAATTTTTTCTATATTTATCAACTGGATTTATCGACTTTTTCTTTTCCAGAGCCCAGGAATAAGAGTTTTTGTGTCGAAAATTCACCATTTTCCGGCGCAGGATTACAATACTTTCTCTTCGTTAGTAAGTGCGAAAAAGTAAAAGTCGTCGAAAACATATCAATAGTTTTTAATGAAAAGGAAGTGGTATTACGTAGCCGCCTGCCTAGACATTGGGAGAGGCCAAGGTGAGGACATGTAGTGATGAGGCGATTGCTGTGCCAAGGTGGCGTGTTTTGCGTAAGGAATGTGTGGGAATGAAGACCAGGAGGTGCAAGAAGAAATATGTGCGAAGTATGGTTAGAATGTGGATTGGTCCGAGAGATTCCGAGAAAAGTGGCGAGTCCATAATGTTTCAAAATTGTGATATAGGTTGCTATTCTTCTTCTTCTTCTTCTTCTTCTTCTTCTTCTTCTTCTTATTATTATTATTATTATAGATGAGTGTTAAATTAATTGTAGTTAGTGACTCAGAAAACTCTCTTTTATAGCCCGGATGAAGGATGACTAAAAGCCGAAACGTTGCCACTTTAAATGACGTATTAACCTTAACTCAAGAAAATGTTCTTAAAATTAAGCAGAGGCGGGCTTCAAGGGGGTAAGAGGGAGCAACTGCCTCCCTCCCCCAATGTCGGGACAAATAAAAAAAATATATATTCAGCACTTTTCATTTCGCCGATCTTCAAATTTAAATAAAAAATACTTTTTGCTGTATTTTGGGAAGAAATTTAATAATAATTATGCGAACAATAATTTTATTAAACTGAGCTAACAACAAACCTTAATAAATTGGTGAATTTTAGTACAGTATTATAAAACGTGCGGGATAATGTTTAGCGTTATTGTGAATATCGCGTATCTATAAAACCATTTTTTCAATATTTTGCATTTAAACGTTTTTCTTAGAAATTAAATGCCTAAAATCACGAGCAGAGGAGGATTTTGATGACCTAAAATATCACCAAATATTATCAATGAAATGCTTTTAAAATGTTTTTAAAATGCCCCCAAAAAACAACGTAAAAAAACTGTTATCAAAACTAGTTCGGATGAATAACTCAAGCTATTGGATACGTCACTGATGCAATCGAGTGATCTTCTGTTTGTTCAATCGGCTTTCAAACTTTTAGTTTGGACTGTTCTTTACCAGAAAATTTCCCTTTAGTTATCCCGAAATCGGCTGAACTGCCAAAGGCGTTGACAAGCGTCAGAGGAACCTTAGATGACATACTATGTCTGAGATTACAATTTATGACTAGACCTCGGATTTTAGGATAAATGCCCATTTAGTTCCTTTAGAATGTTGTGAAAAATAATTTCAGATATTTACGAAGCATGAGAAAATATATCTACTGAAAGCATCTAATAGTGTCTAAAATATCCTAAAAGGGCGATTGATGCCTATTTTAATGTATTTTACCCGCGTAAAACAAGTGATTTTCAAGAACAATAATATTTTAAACTCTAAATTTTGAAATTCGTTTTACGGAAACGCAAATACTTTTCTGAAATATAAATATTATGTGATAGACTATGCAAGCTACAACGCACCGAAATCTCTCACCCAAAATACCGAACACAAGGAGCCCTGCAAGTCAACATAATACGGATATTTCATTCTTGTCTCCGATCGGCACGCACTAGTTGCACAAATTCCTGATGCACCTGCGCTGTTGATAGGTTGAGGCTTATCGCCGCAACGCGTCGTCTTCGAAGTCCAAGTGAGGAAAGGCACAGGTCAGGCAAAAGCCTTCTGTCGGACAGGCGAAGATAACAAAATACGGGCCAATGGTTAAAAGGGTCGTGTGGTACAAGTTTTTTTTGGAGGGGTGACGGGGAGGGGAACGAGTGACGAAGTTCCAGGAGTAGTGAGCATGTGAAATGTAACAAAATTTGTTTACTCCTGAAAATCTGTGTCAGTGAAAAGTTCATTTTCAGCCTTCAAAACGATTTTAATAGATAAGACAGGCTTATTGTAGAAAATTTGGAGAAAATATTCATGATATACTATACTGCTAAATATGAAAGATAATAAAATATGCTTGTAGTATCTCTCATAAATGTAAAAATACTTTTCCAACATAACAAAAATTGCTTAATTTAATCCTTTTAGGATCAGTTCTAGATGCCTGAAATATAACTTTTTCTTGCCTGGCTTAGTCATTCTGTAACCTATTTTACGTCCCTAAAACGTCGATTTTCATGCCTATAAGTGCCTAATTTCGTAATATTTTGTTGCCTATTTTAGGAGCCAAAATCAAAACTTTTTGTGCCTAAAATTCCGAGGTCTACTTATGAGCAAAGAAATCGAGTAGGCTACCAGGTATAGGTACTCAGGAATTCTGTGGATAACATTTGTTACATCTCGAAATATTATTTAAGCAAATTATTATAAGCAAATATTATTTTAAGCATTAAAATGATATTCAAATCGATGAAATCAGAGAAAATACATTAAAATGACGGAAAAGGGTAAAAATGACTTATTAGTCGCAATCGACGAAAAATCCAAAAAATGACTTATGAAAATGGGTTATTTCCTTTTGTGATAACACAAAATTAATTTCTATTCTAAACAGCATTTTTCTCAAGAGAAAAAAATGGCATTTCATTAAAATCCGCCCCCTAATCATGAGTCATAATACTCGAATTAACTCTCAAAAAGAAAGAGTATTTCCCATTTATTATACACATATGCAATATGGTACTCAAATTTCAAAATATGAAAGAAAATCCAAGCAGCTACAATATAATATTATATTATATACATGTATTATATTTATAAGTTATGGATCAAATACATATTGTGAGCAATACATATTATTAAAAAATAAATTTTTTAATACAAGCGTACTAAACGCTGTTTGCGTACATTTTTATAAAAATTAATATTATTCAAACAAAGAGAATTTAAATTATTTTTTAAGTAAAACCGGAAATTTAAACTTGTATAAAAATACTTACCCCCCAAATTTGTCTCCCCAATAAAAGATCCGCAATACCGCGTCTGCAATTGTCACATATTCATTTTACTCGAACCTAATGTGACTGCGTCTGAGCGCATACGTACCGTACGAAGCCGCCCACGGAGGAATCACTGCGGAGGCGTCTTCAAACTCCCGCACCGCGGACGGGAAGCGACGATGGCGTACACAACAATAATAGCAACAGTGTCGCCGCCCACAAGAAACGTACGTCGGCCGAAAGCGCCAACGGGACGGGCGGGCGAATACGATTACAGGTTACGTCATGGAGAAAGGATGGTGTTTTTCTTGCTCTGTGGTTACGTATGCGCGGTGAACGAGGCACAAGGAGAAAGCACGGAGATAGCAGGAGACAGCGCCGGCCGCAGAGCTGGCGGGTGTCCGCGGCGGCCGAGTCGATCGGAGCCGAGGCAAGACGAAGTGACACGAATGGAGCCGATCCGAGCTGGTGCCGTATCCGTCACGCCGGTAGCACATCCGGAGAAGCCTCGGCAGACACGGCGCAGCCTGGTGGCTCAAAGTTGAACTTCTTGACGCGGGAGACCTCAGTAGTGCTCTGTCAGGAACCTTGTGATTTTTGATGATTGAATTCTCCCTGAAGGTAATTTATGATTATACTTTGATTATGAATAACATATTATTGATTGTGAATGTTTCTGATAATATTAGGCTTTCCTACTGCTTGCTGGACAGGCAGAAAACGCCTTTACAGAAATTTAAAATTATTAATATTAAATAATTATTTATTTGAAAAGAATTGTGGTAAAGCTGTTGGGTGGCTACTTTTTTCTTACTATTGCAAATTACTTTTAGAAATTTTAATTTGAAATTATTAGTAAATGTTAATTAAATATCTAATCAAAATAAATGGTATCTAATCACAGATTTGTAGCGTCTAGAAAACGAAATTTTCAATTTAAAAAAATACTTTAGTAAGATGTGATGGAGCCTATTCCGTTTGGATGCGCTAAACATAGTTGATATCGACCAGATACAATGTGTTAATGTTCTTTTTTGGCGTCTGCACGATCTCGCATCTGCAGATCACTTTAAAATCGATCGACTAAGAAGTGGCCTTGACATCGTTGCTGTAAAATTTTGTTACAGTTGCCTTTTGTTACACCTAAGGAGATAGTGACATAAGATGAGCATATACATAGTATATAATAAATACTTATTCCTAGTCATCAGAGTCAAAAGATCTCCACAATAATTGAATCGTTTATTTAAAAAAACCAGCCAAGCAACAAATTGTTGATTTTGAGTAAATCAAACAAAACTTCGTAGCAACCTTAAATTTTTTAAGAAAATTGATATTTTTCCTATGAAATTTATCTATTTGTGTAACTGTTTGATAATAGTACATTATGAAACGATGATGTAATGATGGGTATTAATACACGAGTGTGTAATGTGTATTAATACCCATTACATCGAGTTTCATACGGTACTTTTTCTACGACTTATGGTAACTTTTATAAGTCAAACTTCTCCACTGAATCGTTTCGTGGCAGTCGACATGCAAGATTCAGCCAAGGCCACCTAGCGGTCACCTCACTACCCTACACCCGCAGGTGGCTGTGTTTTACCAGAGCGCCGGCGAGTGACTACAAAAGTTGCGGCAATAATATTCCGACGTCCGTATTTTCGCATTTTCTCCCATTTCTGGAAACGTCAGCTCCATCAGAAAGAACCACCATTCACTAAATATTTTAAACTAAAGAATTGGCCGGTTTTTAAGGACAACCACACAGCAGCAGGAAATAACGCAAATCGACTTGCGTTCAGATCTTAACCTCACTGAAAGTTCACTTCAATAACTACCAATGCGCTAGTCAAATAAGATCAAAGTGAAATTACGATCCAATTTATTTTTAATAATATTTCACGTAAAAATATTACTAATAAAATAAATTAAAACTGAGAAGCTTAATATAATATTAAATGCAATTTTAATAGACACTTTCGAACGAAACATTTACTGCAAGGATTAATGAAGTGACAATACTTGATTTGTAAGCGTCTCTGTGATTGGTCAAGAACCTGTATCATAATGAAAACTGTATCGAAATGACCATCATTATGAAACTGGTTGCAGCCATCCAAAGACAGCGTTATACAATGGGAGTAGAAAAACATAATAGTACATTATGAAACGATGATGTAATGATGGGTATTAATACACGAGTGTGACATTGTGATAGGAGGAACGAGCGAGGAACGAGCGAGTATCGTAAACTTCACACGAGTGTATTAATGCCCATTACCTCGAGTTTCATACGGTACTTTTTCTACGACTTATGGTAACTTTTATAAGTTAAACTTTTACATTGAATCGTTTCGAGGCAGATGAAGACGCAATATTCAGCCAAGGCCACCTAGCGGACTGCTCCCTGCCCTACCCTAGCTGCAGATGGCCTTGGTTTACCCAGAGAGTATATCTGGGTTTACCAGTCCGTCTGCGAGGGAGTTCAAAATTAACTAAAAGACAACTCATTGAAAACAGTTTATTTTCTATGAATAATGAAAATAAAGAAATTGAACATTGTACATAACATTTATTTAATCTTATTAACTACGAGTATTTACAACTATTTTGAACTGTAGATGTTCTGTATTGTACAATTATTAAAATTTATTTGTGGAAGTGTTACTTCCTTAAAATTTGTGGATGATGACACATTATTTATATTTATGGCCATTTCATTTTCATTTTCTATGGAATTCTGAATTGTATTTGAAATTTTCATTTTATTCTGATCTGAATTTTCTATGTAACCTTCAGCAATACTTGTTGATTTCATTGTGTGTCCCCATTGAAAACCTTCTTTCCCCATGTCTTTTCAACGTTGTATCACCACCAGCGTCCACGAATAATGTTGCTGAATTTCTGTGAAAGCAGTGACCGGTGTACGAACCTGGATTGGGAAGGTTCAGATACGTGGCTATTTGCTTGCCCATGTTTCCTAATTTATTTATGACAACGTTTTGCACGATGCATAACATGGCCGTTTTAACACGATCGATAAAAAATGGAGTGTTGCAATGTTTTGGAGGTAAAGTCATGTATTTTTTGCATATTTCGTAATTCTTTCTTGTAACTGTGAAATTACGAGACGTTTTTGTTTTTGAACTTGGAATGTTAACTACGATGTTAGATTGTGCATTTAGTATGTCATTCCATTTCAATTGATGCAACTCATGTCTTCGACAAGCACCCATAATACCGAAGATAAGTGCTACGTAGAAAATCATTATATCAAAATGTATTTATATTTGTACATTTCTGTAATTATTACAGCATGATTTATATTTTACTTTTGTTACGAGGTACTTTTCATCAGGTGCTTCGTTTATGAATGTTTTCATTTCATTAGATGAAAGTACTTGATTTTTTTTTTGGTTTGTATCCATCAGATTTTCTTCGTAATAAAGTATTTACTTTTCCATATTTGGATATGTCAATTTGGTGTTTAACATTTGAGGTAGACTTCAAAACAGAATAATATGTCCACAAAGTAAAGGTTTTCATTTTTTCTGCTATTTCCTCGAAATAAACAAGCAGAACATTTTCCGAATTTGAATTAATGTTTATTTGTTATTAACGCCGGTAAACACGCACTTAGCCCCTTAGCAACCAACCATCTAAACAACTCTTTAAGAGCGCGTCCATAGCAACAGCCATTAAAATGCTCCAGGGTCCATTAAGATATTTTAGCGGACTTTCGGTTTTAGATTTTATCAATGCTCGTAAATCTTAGGATAAAACTGACTTTAACACAAAACATGACTTACAATGTTTGGGAATAAATGTAAACATTTGTTAGAGGAATATGTACCTGGTAGTATGTTCCTTTTTCTTGTATATTGTTCACGGTCAAGTCTGCAAGTTCTTATCCCCGGCAAGCACCAAATACTCCAAAAACAAGAATGACCTTCAAAAGCAGGTATATGTGATCGTCAGCCCCTTGTAAGAACTTAGTTACTTGCTGTTCTGTTTTTTAGGCTTGTAATTAGCTTAGATTTTTTCTTCAAACATTCAATAACTTTATAATAGAGTATTCAAATAAATTTTAAATAATTAACCTTCAGTATTTACTATTATTTCAAATTATAGGGAATGAATAACTTACGTGGATACTCAGTCTTCTCATTTATTTTTGTACATTTTTTCAGCATTCTAAAATATGAATAGAGACTAGTTTTTAATGTTTTTGGATCGTTCGTTCAAAAATGCTAGCATAATCTCTTCGTTAATGCCTCGAACAATTCTTTTTGTTCGTCAATCACAAAATAAATCATAAGTTTTCTCATAAGTGGTTACAGATTTACAAGGCATCAAATTATATCTTGTATCGTCTGCTTTCCTCCAGAAAATCATTCGCACAAAAATATCTGCTGATACTTCGAAATTCCCGGATTTATTTTCTCAATCATCATGCATTACCAGGAAAAGCATTCAATTGTTTAATCACAAACAAAGTATCCAGTACAACCAACTCTTGCTACAGAAAACCGAGAACAATGGCAATTTTTTCTTAACTCATGAAAGTGATAAAAGTTTATTTTCAATAAGCGATAAACTAGAAATAACAAAAAACATTGTTTGTGGACTCAGCCGGAAGGTTAACTACTCGGCTTCGCTATCGCTCCGCCTCGCAGCCTTCCGACTTCGTCCTTAAAGACCCATTTAGAGGACTCGTGATATAAATAACTATTGTTTTGTCGCCATTCTACAAACTGCTGGTATAATTTATCATACCCTTTTTGTGATTTTTGCGGCAATAATTCCAACGTGACCACTTTTTGCCTTTTGTGTTATTTCTGATTCACTAGTCGTTTTAGAATTACTAGACATTCAACTGAACCTCTGATTCACTAAAGAATTAGCCGATATTTAAGGACAAGGAAACCACATGGTAACACGAAATGAGGCGTTCTGATCTTAACGTCAGTCAAATGTTCCCTCCAATAACTGAGTTAGTCATCCCTCCTGGAACTGCAATTACAACTCTAGTCAAATAGGATCAAAGTGAAATTACGATCCAATTTATTTTAAATAATATTCCACAAAAATAATAATAATAAAAAATTAAAACTTAGAAGAAGAATATAATATTAAATACAATTTTCATGTACGAAATATTAAAAAAATAATCGAACAAAGCATTTACTTTAAAGATTCTCAATGATTAATGACGTGTCAACACTTGGTTTGTAAAACTCTCTGCGATTGGTCAAGAACCTGTATCATAATGAAAACTGTATCGAAATGGCTATCATTATGCAACTGGTCGCAGCTCGCAGCCATCAAATGACAGCATTATATAATGGGTGTAGAAAAACGTATTTACACAATATACAGGTGTCCCACCAACTATGGTCTACCCCTCTAACTTCTAAACTGTTTAAGATATCCAATTGCATTTTTTGTTCATCAATGCGGAATCATGGGGCAAGTAATACGCTGTTGAGATATTGTTCGTAATATTCCTGATTTTCGAGAAATTTAATCATCTTTGATTTTTTAAATGGAACTATATATTTTTCTTACCAGCAATGGATAGATCATAAAAAGAGGAATACAGTGATGTTTCATATGTTTGTATTTTGACTGTAATTTGAGTATAAAATTACCGGCAAGTGATTTTAAATTAAACGTAACAGTCTCGGCGCGGCTAAGGCCACCTTGACCGAAGGCAACGGTTGCGAGGCCTGCTAAAGGAAATATTGTCCATTTACTTTAAAATCACATGTCAGAAAATCTAATTTTATACTCAAACTACTATCAAAATTCTAACATATGATACATCATTGTATTCCTCTTTTTATGGTCTATCCAGCAAAATATGTGGTTCCATTTAAACAATTAAAGCTTAAATTTCTCGAAAACTAAAAATATTTCAAACAATATCTTTACGGTATATTACTTGCCCCTTGATTCCGCATTGTTGAGAGAAAACTGCACTTCGGTATCATGAAACGTCTAGAAATTATAGGGGTGGTTCATAGTTAGTGGGACACCTGTGTAACAATTCAGTTTTAGCATTCGAATCTTTTTGCCATAGTTGCCGTTGAAATACATTCTTTCGATGAATTGTTTCGTTAATTATTATCTAATGTCAGAACAGGTGCAAACGAATAATCATGCAATGGCAATCAGAAGTGACCTTGTTGGCTTCCGTAGATATCCTCTCAGTATACTTGGGTTTTTCGTTCTTGGCGCACCAAGGTGCGTTACTATAATGCGTTACTGTATACGCTGCAGCGTTACTATAATGCGAAATTTGAAGCTCTTTTTCACAGAAAACTTTAGTTATCGAAAAAACTTATTTGGAAGTCATTTAAAGCACTTCTACTCACAAATACAGTAATGTGTAAAAATAGCTGGAAATGCTCATATTAGCGAGGTGAGAGATATTTTAAAAAATACACTTGCGTAATTTTTTAAAAACAAAATAATACTGCAAAATAACTTTTATGTCATCTTAAACGATTTATTTATCACTACGCGCACCAAAAGTTTGAAGAAAAAATTTGAAGCATTTTTGAGAAAATAGCGTTTAAATGTTTCTAAAAATGCGGAACTTTGAGCTTTAAAAAATATACGTTACTTTCATGAAAGAACTAATTACGGAGAACAAATTATTCTTGAAGAAAAATCTGTCTTCAGTGTCGTAGGTGTAGGAAGACGCCGAAAAAATACAATTTTGTGTAAATTTCGAAACTTCAAAGTTAATAATGAAAACCAGCCCTATGCCACATTTATAAATGTATTTGACTCCATTATTTCAGGAATTTTGAGAAAATTTAGACAATGTCGCGAGGGTCTCATATAAAGTAAATGAAAATGAAATGAAAAATTAATGAAAGTATTTTAGAATCGCATAGCTTTGAGTGAGGCCAGATCAACGGGGATTTATTCAGTTTGGAACAAATCTTACGTATAGTTTAGGCGCTAATATTTGTTCACATACACCAGACAGACGGACGGACTGACGGACGTTTTGAGAAAAAAAAATTTCGGTATCAGGGTACCCCAAACCATGTCTTTCCGCTGAAATCTCGAAATCGATATTCCACAGCATTCGTAACGTTCTCCATACTACGTAGTATATTCCACCATATACATGTACGCATACGAGAAAGTAAAAAAAATAATAACAGAAAGTTTTGGGACTACTTGTGAACTACATTCCTTACTTCACAGAACGCATGCGGCTAATTCCTTTGTATTTATAAAGCAAATATTTTTATTTTTGTCTTCTTACGGGACGAACTGAGAACTGAAATATAGATAAAGGTACTGTGTGATTTGAATGGAAGTGCATCTGCCTTGCATAATACGTTAATACAAGGGAATCTGGAATGCAAAGACGAAAAGGGCTAGTCAACAACAGTGTTTTAATATCGACCAAAGGATGCATTATTATCATTTTATGTAAATACTCTGAAATATTGCACAAATTTTGCCTTGGAAAAATAATGAAATGACCTGGATAACCGAGGAGAGATAAAAGTCAGGGAAATTAGTCGTAGGAAAACAATGGTCACCGTGTTATTCTTGAAAGTGTGTATTCTAATTTATCATGATCCACGATTTAGTTGTTTGCTTGATATACTATTTCTTTCTTATAGGATTTATTTGATACACTATTTAGTTCCATAAAAATAAACAATTTGCTCTGAAACATATTTTGGATGTCCTGAATTTCATTGTAACCCTACGGCAACCCTACGTGAGATAGTGACATCCAGGGGCGGGATTTCGGATCTTTTATTGGGGGCTCAAATTTGGGCGCTATTATAAACACGAAAATATTGGTTTATATTAATGTTTTAAGTTAATTGTGCTGAAATTACTTACACTGATTTCAGTTTTGTTAATTATTTAATTGATTATTAAGTGTTATTATTTTCATTAGTTGAACACAGAGGTGACGATTCTCATTTTTTGAACGGATCGAACTGTAAATTCAACGATGCATTCTTCTCAGTAAGTATTATATCAAAATATCAAAAATGTTTATTATTTATTATGATCACAAGTGTTTATACATAAGTGTAGGATACATATTTTAAAATCTACATTAATAAATTCTTTTAATTTAAATGCAATATTCTGTTTTTGGCAAGATCGAAAGTAGTTATAGTGTTGTTTATAGAGGATATGGTGATAAAATGAGCCCCCACTTTCGACATCGAAAAAATGAATTAAATGTTTTATTTAAACAAATAAGATAACTTTATCTTCAACGTTTTTTGTAAACTTTATAAAAATACGAAATTTATTTACTATTCAGAAAGTGGGTAATAAATTGATAATTTAAAAGAGGCCATGTTTGAAAAACTAGTGGTGCTAGAGAATTACACAGATTTTCTCGTATTAGTTTTCTATTTTCTTTGGTCTGGGCTAGCTATTCGGACTTGCCACATACACTTGTCAACTACCATCTATCCCCGCCCAGTCCATTTTTAAAAACTTTTCTCAATTTTTCGGTTCGTAATTGTAGAATCGAAGTATTACTTTGAGAGTAAAACCTCGTTGTAAATGGCAATGTTCATTGAAAACTTTGGAGCCATTTGTAAGAAAATGACGTTTAGCCGTAATGAAAATGCGAAATTTGAAGATTTTTTCACTGAAATTTTTTGAGTTATCAAAAATTTTCGAGCTTTCTTCACTGCATGTCATTTAAAGCAACTTAACTAAGAAATGCAATAGTGTTTACAAATTTCTGGAAATGTGTTTATTAACGGTGTGAGAGATATTTCAAAAATATATATATTTGTGTAATTTTTGAGAAAACAAAAGAATATCCACAAATCAACTTTATGTCATAAAGGGTCATCCATAAATTACATAACGCTAAAGGGCGAGTAAGGAGTCGGAGGCAACGTTACGCTGCGTTACATAGGGATAGGAGGTTGCGTTACAAGGGGAGTGGGTATTGAAAATACTCGAAATTTGCGTTACGTAAATTATGGACGGCCCCTAATAAAGAAAGCACTATCACTATCCGTACAAAAAACATAGAGATTTTCGAAAACTCAAAATTTGATGGATTTTGAGTTTGAAATTTTGCATTTTCAATAACACTTAAAAGCCAATTTCCTTAAAACGGCTCCAAATTTTTCAACAAAAATTCTTTTATATGGTGAGGTTTTACTCTTCTTTAAAATAATTAAAGTAATATTTCAGTTCTACCTTTAGGAAACCGAAATATTGAGAAAATTTTAAAAAATATGTACTTTCTGCGGCAATAGATGGTAGTTAGCTAGTACGAGAGTACTAGTACTAGTATGTGAAAGTCTGTGCCATTCTGTAGCACCACTAGTTATTTTCTCATATACGTACGTATATACGGAGGTTAGAGAATGATATGTAATGCTGCGGAAAATCCATTTCGAGATTTCAACGGTAATACACGTTTTGGGGTCCCCTGTTACCGAAAAAGTTCTTTTCCCCTTTCAAAACGTCCGTTCGTCGGTGCGTCCGTCCGATGAATGTGAGAAACACTAGCGCCTAAACTATGCGTATGATTTTTACCAAACTGAATAAGCTCCTGTCGATCTGGATTGAGTCGAAACTCTGCGATTTTCAAAGACATTCATTACTTTTTGGGAGTATTATACATGAAGTTCTCGGGACATTTTGAAAATTTTCTCAAAAATGACTCCCAATTTTTTCTTTAAATTTCTTGTGAAAAGAGAGTGAAATACATTTATAAAGATGTCATAGGTCCGACGTTTACTGATAATCCTAAATTTTTTAAAATTGCAAGATATTGAATTGTTTTCAGCGTCTTCCTTCAACTACAAAATTGAAGATGGATATTTTTCTTTCAAGTAAATTGTTTTTTCCATAATTAGTTTTTTCGTTTAGGTCATGCACATTTTTTTAAAAATGTTATTAGTTTTAGTGCAATATTGCAACTCCACTACGGGACGCTGTAGAACAAAAGTAAATATTCACGTCAAATGAAACCCGCAACACACTCGGCAGCCTTTTAAATCTGTGTCGTTAAATAACTCCTAAACGAGGCGTTCTAAGGCCTTAAAAAATAAAATTATGAGGCCGAAGGCCTCAAAGAAACATTTATCACACCATTGTCTATAAAATGAGCTCTTAAACATTCTATTACATTTTTGCTGGTCCGGCACTTCCCGATATTACCTCACCTGTTCAGAGACGTGCAGAATCTGCAAGTAAATGTGAATGAGAGGGATAGAGAGCGGAAGAGACAGAGACCAACAGGGACAGGGTGAGGGTGGGAGGGAGAGACAGTAGGAAAGGGATATGGGAGGGGAAAGAGGGAGATGAAGGGCAGAACGTCTGCCGGGTTTTCCTAGTATACCAAAAAGAAGGTTTTCTCAAAAACGGTTCCAGAGTTTTTCTTTACACTTTTGGGATGGATAGTGTTAAATGTATTATTTTGTTTCTTAAAAAAATACAAAAAATGTACGTTTTTTAAAATATCTCTCACGCCGTTAATATAAACATGTCCGGCGATTTGTGTACGTTATTGCTTTTGTGAGTGGTAGTGTTTCAATCGACTTACAATAAAGGTTTTCGAACTCTCAATATTTTTCTGCGAACTTCAAATTTCGCATTTACAGTATCACAATTTTACATTATCCCCAGTTTACGCCATTTTCGTAAAAATGGCACCACAGTTTTGAACGAAAATTTCCATATAGGACAAGCAAATGTGAAAAAATGATGTTTGGGCAGCGATAAATGGCAGCTGGGAATAGGATGAGGCACGATCCAAAAGCAAGCCCCGACCTAATAAATTAGGAAACTAACTAGTACGAGAAAGTCTGTGCCTTTCTGTAGCACCAGTAGTTCCTTTTTGTTTTGGGCCTAGAACCTTTCGTGGCATCTAGAATAAAAATAGTACGAACGAAAGTTAATGAAATGCATGAAATACGAGCCCGTTAAAGTTTGCGGGTCATATACACTCCATAGTTCGGGGCTAATTTTACAACTACCGCCTCTGCAAACTAAAACCGGTTTTTGATATGATGGAAACTACCGATTTTAGGCATAAAACAATGTTTATATCATATTGTATTTCAGTCGTTAAGAATTAGAATCGGTCAAAGCGATCTCAAACTAAAAGTAAATGACAAAGACTTATCTTCCAAAGCTTTCAGAACCGAGAAAACACGAATAGTTTCACATCAGCTATAGTTTACAACTGAACCACAGAGCTATAATGACAAAAGGAGTTATTAAACTAGTTGTTAAAATCGTTCCTGCTAGAATATTTGCGATGTAAGAAGAGATACCAAGAGGGCTCATATTATATAAATGGCTCATATCACCACGTTCACCTCTATCTGTATCTATAATGATCGGGTAATACTCTCTCTTTTTGAGAGCTAAAAGTTGAGTTTTATGACTCATGATTTTAGGCACGAACCTGTTTAATTTCTAAGTAAACGTTTAAAAGCAAAATATAATTGAAAGAGGATTTATTAACAAGGGGTAGTCACAATAACGCTGAACATTATCCCGCGCGTTTTGTAATATTGAACTAAAGTTCACCAATTTATTAATGTATGTTATTAGCTCAGCTTAATAAAATAATTGTTCACTTAATTTTTATTATATTTCTTCTGAAAATACAGAAACAAGTAAATTTTTTATACATAAATTTGAAGAGCCGCGAAATGAAATGTCTAAATATAATTTTTTAAATTAGTCCGAAGATTGGGGGTGGGGCAGTTGCCCCCCCCTCCCCCGAATCCCGCCCCTGGTGACATCACGTTCAAAGTGGGAGGGGACGTTTGCCGGGGTCAAACGCCGGCGAGGATGAGGATAAAACCACCAATGAAAATCTTAGCACACGCACAGTTGAAGGCTCTTTTGTACGCGATTCAACTGTCAATCGGAAACGCTTTTCCACCAGAGGGGGTTTAGAACTTTGCGAGAAAGGAGAGAAGTTTGGGAGAAAGGCAAAAATTGTATGATCAATTATTTTTAGAAATGTTGGAGTTGAAAATTTGTTATCAAAACGCTGTATCGTATTTTATTAATTCGGAAAATTGTCACAATACAATGTTTTGGTTTCTTTGTTTTCCTCAATATTTTTCGTGCCCTTGTTTGCAAATTGTATTCCGAGAAACTATGCCATTTTCGCAGGAGAGCGTCTTCACGAAAATCACAGACTATATCAGTGGTGTTAAGGTCTTGTACTGGTGGCTGTGGCACGCGTCGTAGCACCGTAGCATGCCATGAGCTTCTCTGCGCAACTAGCAGTCGGGAAAGGGAGCTATTACGAGTAGTAGTTTTACAATAGGGATGGCGTTGTCTCTGGTGACCGGGTGATGAACTGCGTGGAGGGGCGATTTCGTCGTGGCACTCGTGCCACGGACTTCCGCTTGTGGCATCGACCTTGACAAAACTGGTCTATATTTTAAAAGATTTGTCACAAAAACACATACAGCACTGCTATCACAAGTCACAATCACAGCCACAATCAGTCTATATTTTAAAGGGATTGACACAAAAACAACACATTTAAAACAATTGACACACAACAATGCAATTGCAACGACCACAATAAAATATGAATTATTTCAGAATGAGGTAAGTTTTGACTTGTATGGACCATTGAATGGATGAACTACTATATTTCGCAAATGAAATATTCATTATCAGAGCATGTTTCGGTAAAAGTTGCCTTAGATCCAATGCCTATGTAAACGCACTTTTTGGAGACATCAGTTGATTGATCTTTCCAGAAAGAATGCTGCACTGTGTCCAGCGGTTGACCTGAAAGGAAAGCGTACGGATGAGTGAAATACTCGGAGTGACATCGTAACAAGCTCTGACCCAACACCTGCGCTGATGATCAGGGAAGAGGGTGGTTCAGTAGCAGGGCGAGTTCAAGGATAAATGGTACTGGAAACACAAACTTTTTCAGTTTCATGGTTCCTCGGAAGTCTTTTGTCACCAAATCGAGATCGTTTATAGAAAGAAGCTTGATTTGTATTTAGGGAAAATAAAAATGGTGGATTTCGCAGGCTTTATGCATTACAGCCCAACATTGCTCGAGAATCTCTCCCTAGAGGTGACTTGATTTTTCCTTACCTAAGGACGTAATAAATGAAGCCGTGGCTCCAGCTCTGTGGAATCCAACGTGAACTATTCTAACATCATGAATCTCCATCATATTTGTCAGATGATAGAACTCTTCCTGCAAAGAAAATAGATATATTGATGGCACACAAAAAAAAGTCGCATCCACAAAATCATCATTTTTGAGTTAGTAGAAACTATATTATCTAAATTATATTTCTCCACCTAAGACGTTTTAGTTCACTAAGAAACTCATAATTCTAGACAGAGTTTCAGTCTAGTAAGAATTCCATCAACATACATCAGAAGACAGTCAATTATTAGAGTAGAACTTTCCCTTAATCGCAATATAATCAGCTCCACTAAGGATAAAAGCGTTCTGCAAAATTGACAATTTTTGGGCTGGGTCAGAAGCTTCTAATAGGCCGTACCTTTTTTAAATATTACAGTAACCTTCTAAAAAGAAACAAAGACAAATAACAGTTTTCCACAAATCTCACATTGGTTTATTGTCTATGAACCTTAATTTATAGTAAATATGAAATCTTTTTAATACAACAGTGTATACAGTGCGAAAACAGCACTTACTTTCTCGCCCGTATTTTCACGCAAAAGTAAGCGACAAGTACTTAAATTTTCGAAAAATTATACATAACGAATTCCAAATCTATCTTTAAGGAACACATTTTATTAGTAGAAACATCTCTATCTTTAATATTTTAGTTATAGGAAATATCTTAAACTTTTGCAATTTTCGAAAAATCTGGGTTTTCAATGAACATGAGATCTGTACCATCCCTCACACTATCCAACAACAAAATTTGAACAAAAACGATGCATTCATTTTTTTTTGAAAATTTGGAAAATGTCCTAGGGACGTCAAGTACTTCTCAAAATTAAAACTTCAGTTTCAAATTCAATAGCATTGTTGACAAACAGGCAGGGAGAGAGACAGGCAAAGAGACAGACTCGCAGAGAGACAGACAGGCAGGCAGATAGGTAGGGAGACAGACAGGGAATCAGGAAGACAGACAGACGTTTTGCCGTCATTCAATTTTTCAATGGTCATTCAATTTCACAAAACATGGATTCTGGCTGGATGATTTTTTAAAATTTACCAATTGCATTTGCCCACTATTTCGTTACCAGGGCCCTGTAATAAAACTTTTTCTGTCGAAAATTCGTCGTTTTTTTCGTGCAGCATTACATAACTTTCTCTCTACTCCGTAGCGAGAAAGTAAAAATATGAATTGATTTGTTCATTAAGCTAGCGAGAATGTTAATGATACCGAAAATTTTTCTTCTCTTATTGATTACCAAAGATCTAGAATTGAATGAATTGATGCAGAAAAAATCCAAGCCACTATAATAAATTAATCTGGAACTAGTGGGGCTACAGAATGGCACAGACTTCCCCACTTTAGTTTTCTATTTCCTTGGGTCCGGGCTTGCTATTCGAAATTGCCACATACTTGCCAGCTGCCGTCTATCGCCGCCCAAAGTACATTTTTTTCACATTTTCTTAATTTTTCGGTTTCTTAATGGTAGAATGTAAATATTAATTCTAGAGTATTAAAGAACACTAAAAACTCGTCCTAAATGGCAATTTTCTTTGAAACATTTGGAGCAGTTTTGAGATAATGGCGTTTAAGCGCTACTAAAAATGCGAAATTTGAAGCTCTTTTTCATAGAAAATTTTTGTTTTCGAAAAACTTCATTTGAAGTCATTTGAAGCACCTTCACTCACAAATACGGTAGTGTTTACAAATTGCTGGAAATGTGCGTATTAAAGGTGTGAGTAATCTTTCAAAGAAATTAGAGTTTCTGGAAATGCGGAATTTTGAGCTAATTTTCACAAAAAACGGTTGAGTTCATAGAAAAGGTTTCACAGAAAACGGAAGACGCCGAAAAAATTTCAAACTTTTTCAGTTTTTGAAAATTCAGCGTTAACCGGGAAAATGGAAACGGCCACATTTATAAGTGTATTTTACTCTATTGTTACAAGAAATTTAAAGAAAAAATTGGAACCGTTTTTGAGAAAATTTTGAAAATGTCCGGGGGCTTCATATACATACCCCAATTTTGAAGAAAAATTTTCAAAATTTCGGCAACTCGAGTGGAATTAGATTGACCTGTGAATATCCATTTTGGAAGAAATCGTACTTATGATTTATGTGCTAGTGTTGTTCACAGACTGACGGACTGATGGTCAGAGGAATAGACGGACAGACAGACAGACAGACGGCCGGACGTTTTGAAAAGAACCAGTTTTTCGGTATCAGGGACCCCAAAACTTGTATTTCCTTTGAAATCTCGAAATCGATTTTCCGCAGCATTACATAACTTTCCCTATACTACTTATATTACTCCGTATATACGTACGTATACGGGAAAGTAAAAATTCAATTGTGGGACATAACATAAATTACAAACAGCAAAGATGTATGCCGAAAATTAGATATGTTTGAGATGTGGCTCTAGAAAAATTCTACATATTCACGATATTGAAAATACAAAACTTTCGTGTCGTTCAGTTTGAAGTCTTGAAGACTAATCGCAGAGTCGCCAGCAGTGCTCGATACAGTCGCGATCATGCGTATCCGACGCGAAATACCGTGAGGTATTCCATTTTATTGACACACCCCTGTGCGCCAAGAAGAAAAACCGAAGTATAGACAATCTAGAAATCATCATCAAAGCTTAACGACTTTGACAATTTTTTGAAAACAAAAATACTATTATTACGCAACTTTAGAGTCCTAGTGAAGACAGTCACGACAATTGGACAATTGCGCATGTTATCTCAAAGTTGTAATTGTAATTGTGCGGTAATCTCCAAAGAATATTGTTCATATAGTTCTCGAACAGAGTGTTAAGAGTTGTAGACAGCATGTTACAAACTTTGAATTATACTGTACAACTCGGTGCCGAGAATGACAATGTGATCTCAGTGTCCGTGTACAATCCAAATGGCTTCTCCCCAACTAACTCCACTGTGCTAAAAAATTGTCTTTTTCCTGCTTCTCACGCCTGGATGCATGCTTGTTCCGCGTGGTCTACCAGTCTGCCAGGTCGACGTGTCGACAGAACCTTTTTTTTTTTAATTTTTTTTTATTGCAAGACCGTCCTTGTAGTGTGATATGTGTTTACGTGCAGGAACCGTAATGCAATATTTGTAGCGGACTTTCATTTTCATCGTATGTGTGTGTGTGTGTTTGATTGTGCGTTTCTGTGTCTGTGTATGTGTTTGTGTGTGTGGACGTTGTACGAACATCGCATGTATGTGTGCGAAGTTGCATGGCCGTTGTACGAAGGATTTCGTAACTTAGTTCCTTTATAACTATCCTATTGAGTTATCTTAGGGTTTCAGCTGTAACACGAAATTACCATCCATACAGTTCACTCTTTCAGTATCCATCGCACTTTTCTGAACTGACAGCACTGCCTAACCCGTGAAATGCAGATGAAAAAAACTTTTGCAAAATCAGAGATTTTGTATATTCACATGCATACTAAATACAATATGTTTCTGTCATTTTATAAATAACTGAGGTTGAGACAGTCATTACTAAAGTTTTTCCTTCGTTAGGTAACCAGCCTTCCATAGTTTAACCATAATCAGATGTGGATGTCAGGTAATATAATTTGTTTTTTCCACGCTTCAGATATAATGATGAATGAGATTGTTGGTGGATAAGCGTTTCTTTGATAATGTTTCCCTTTTATTATGAGAGATACAATGACTCGCATGCGATACGTCAGGATGTTTCGAACGATACTGCAATAATCATTTCCAGACCATGTGACATACTTGTTTACACGCACCATGCAAATTGTTATGTAAAACTTATGCACAATGGTTTATATTTCGTTCTTAACTTGAAAATTTGGAGAAAATACAAAATATTGTTGTCCAACAGTGAAGAGAATCCATATTTAGAGCGGAAATCAGTTAACTTGAATTCTAATGGAATATAGCTTGATGAGACAGGAAATGGAATGAAGTCACACTAATAGTATTTTCTTCAATTATTTGCTGTTTTTATAACATTGGAAGAAAATGAACACTTCATGCATGGGCCAAGAGTTTAATCATAAAATATTTTAAGTAAATATAAAGTATTTCGTATGATTCAGAGAACGGAAACTGTCATTGAAATGCTGCCAAAGATACCCACAGAATTGATTGCATATAGATGAGTTATTAAAATTATCAATTAGTGGTGCTACAGAATGGCACAGACTTTCCCGCATTAGTTTTCTATTTCCTTTGGTCTCGTCTAGTTATTCGGACTTGCCACATAGTCTTGCCAGCTGTCATCTATCGCAGCCCAAAGTACATTTTTTTGACATTTTCTTCATTTTTTAGTTTCCTAATAGTAGAACGGAAATATTATTTTAAGGATATTAAAGAACAGTAAAATATTTTGGCAATTTTGCAATTTTCTTTGGCAATGACAAAATGAAAATTTGACAAGTTGGCAATTATTTATAACACGAACTCCAATGATTTTGGTCCCTTGGAATTCGTGTTAATGAGGGTGTACTGTAATTCTTATTAAGAATGATTTATAATAATTATTAGGTGTTATTATCAATATATAACTATTTCTATGAGATGTGTTCCGAGACATAAAACTTTATAAATCAAGCACTCCTCTTAAGTAAAATATAAGGCACCAAAAATACCAGACTGATATTCTCCGTGAAATCAGTGAGTAAAAGTTTACCTTTGTGTTAGGAATAGCCAAATAGCCTCCATCTCTTGAACAAATAACATGTGCCTCCGTCCACGTACGCTTTTCGTAAAAGAACTTGTAACTTCCGAGACCCGGTATCGTTCTGTAGTCCCGAGGGATGGTTTCGGCCGACGTGGAGCGTGGGGGAGTAGGAGGGCAGGCGGGGCAGGTGAGGTTGACGAGCGGCGCGGGGCAGGTGGGGATCTCTGGCAAGGGGGGACAGTGCGCGGGCGGCGGCGGGGGACACACCGGGACGGGGCAGGACGCGCTGGGACACGGAGCGCAGGGCGAAGGGCATTCCTGCTGCTTGAGGCGACACAGGCGCTCGCAGGACGCGTCCGTGTTGGTCAGCTTGCCGTTCGCCACCGCGAGGAGCGACACCAGCAGCAATTTCCTGAGAAATTAAAAGTTAAAAAAATCTATTAATTACACATTATAAATAGAATGCTCTTTTTGTTTACTATTCTCTATTATCATTACTTACTATGACGACATCGAATTTTAGAAGGACATTTTTAACTTTCTCTACAGCATAAAGCACAGAGAGAATTATTTAACCCATTTCTTCCCAACGTTGCGTGAACGCAACGCAAGGTTCATGATTTTTTTTCTACTTTTCTATTATAACATTGCATCTGTGAATTTTTTCACAATACGTTTAATTGATTGTGATTCGTATATATTTTTTTACTTTAGTAAACAATATATTGGTACTGACTTATTAATTTTTTTCTCTTCGGGTTGTGCAGCGTAATTTCTTGGGGTTACTAATTATTTTCTTTTCTTTCAAAATTGATGAACTGCGAAGCAATTTATAACGATAGTGGTAAGCATATACTATATAAAGACAGGTGTAAAAGTTTGAATGAAAAGTGATTCTCGAAACGGATGCTGTAAGTAAATCAATATCGTGATGCGTTCACGCAACGTTGGGAGTTCTCCGGTTGACCAGTGATGCCCACGCGCGCGCGCTTGGTATTTCATTCCGAACTCGCCAGTTCGCAGAACCCTATAATTAGACATGGAATATGAGACAGGCGATACACTGCCGTGTTAGAAGTTTCTGTCACCGGCATTTTAAGATAAGATAAGCCCGTGTCCAAGCTATTCGTAGGTTCTTCTGGGAATTGAAAACAAAACAGAACGACCACGAAAGCTTCTCTCTTCTCCTTTGAGGCAGTAGTGCGCGTGAAGAAAACCGTACCTCAAACTGCCCTCTTCGAACATGTAAAGAAATTGGTAAAGCAAATAAAGGAACATATGACTACATGATGGACAAAGAAAATGAGATTTTCTTAGTTAGATGGCATGACAATTCAGTTGTCACAGTGGCAACAAATGTCGGCACCTTGGAACCTCTTGTCAACACGAACGGTATAACCGTAAGGAGAAAAAGCAGGAAATAGTTCAAGAGCCCAATACCATTTTTCAATACAATCAGGGAATGGGTGGTGTAGATTTGCATGACAATGCTATTACAAATTACAGAATAAGAATAAGAGGCAAACAATGGTGGTGGCCACTTTTTACAAATGGTATTGATAGTGCCATTGTAAATGCCCGGAAATTGTACACATTAGTAACTGGCGAAAAGACAGTAAAATTGATTTCAGATCACAGATTGTACTCACCCTTCTCCGAAGGGAAGAAGTAAATGGAAGTCAGAATTCCAATTTGGGACATAGCAGCAAAAATAGTTTGCCTGAAGCTGTATAGAAAGACCTTGTTGGTCACGTAATAATTCTTGACGTAAATAATGCGCGTAGGAGATGTAAAATTTGCAAAAGTCAAACAATTTATCAATGTAAAAAGTGTCAAATTCATTTGCATACTGAATGTTTCTCACTATATCATGAATAAATTTATTTTCAATTTTTCCAAGGTTTTTTAATGTGTATTACAATAAGGAAATAAAAAGATTTAGTAAAATGATCATCTGACTCATTCTTACCGGAGAACTCCCAACGTTGCGTGAACGCAACGTTCCATTCCGGCAAAATGAATAATCACAAAAATTATTTGAGGTTATATTTACATTCTTTGGAGATGCATTATTAATATTACAGTCAGAAGTTTGAAAGAAAGTAGGTATTTCAATGCTTGGGAAGAAATGGGTTAAGTTAGTAGATAGTAAGTTAAGCAATAGAATAGGGAACGTTAAGTATGTGCGTATGCGGGAATGCTACCTGGCGATCCTATTGACTGCAACGAGACGTGACATGTGATGACATTTACAGATAATGGAGGATTACTCCTAAGCGCACTAGTTAACGAAGGATTACTCCCAAGCGCAAAGCGGTCATTACCCCTCAAGGGGCTTGAAGACGCGTTGCGTCAATCCAGACGTAACAAATTTAAAAAAAGAAGTAAAGCTATGTTTCGTACACATATGTTTACAATGTATAACAGAAAGTAAAACTATTGATTGATACGTGCCACTTATTATCCCTTGGGAGGCTCTTGTTATCCTACCCTATACCCTATATTACGTGTGGTACTATCGGTAACATTCTAAACGGTACTATCGGTAACATTCTAAATGACGTTTTTGCTTCGTCCATCTGAATTGAGAGATCTATGAATAAAATATTCGTCGTGTTTGATAAACTTACCGAAGGACCATGTTGCAATGGCTCCCAAAGCTGCAGACCAATTATTCTATCCACCAGACAGCTCAGTTCCAGATTGTTTGAGAAAGACCTTGTCGGGCTGATGCATTTTCCGCTTAGAGATTGTGCTATTTGCGGATGAAGGTCTGGGGAGAGTGGGGGACTACTCTTGTTCTTCCATACACAGTCTTTTCCTGTCTGCTATTTATAGACATTAATTTGATTATGTAATCTGTCTTGTAAATTTTGTTAATTGTATTACGTATAATGTTAATTGTATGTGTACGTCGCTTTAATGAATGTGTAATTTGGATTTCCTCGTATGTGTAAAAATATTTGTGTGTCGCTTTCCTGTTCTTCATCAGGAAATCTGCCTTAAGCTACCCAGAAATCGGCTGAACCTACAATGGCGCTGATAGGCGTCACAAAAACTTTAAATTACATACAGTAGTCCCTCGATTTCTGCGAATTCGTTATTCGCGAGTTCCGAACATTCGCAATTAGAGAAATGATCCTGGTTTTAACAGTCGCGACTACAACATTCGCGAGTGCGTCTTTTGGCCGTACTAAATTTTTTGGATAGCGAGCACATTTCATCTCCTTTATCGGCGTCATCTGGGAAACGGACTAGACAGATACCGGCGTTCAGAGAATCAATTGCTATAAAAATGTCAAAGTTGAAATATCAATTCACAATAGAATAACACAGTTGTAAAATACTCAAATCAGTTGCAACACATTTGTTGCGGTTTCCGATGGTGTAGCGGGTAGCGTAACGAATTGCTGTACCCAAGTTCGCGGGTTTAAATCCGATGGAAGCCGTGGGTTTTTTAAATTTAATTTTAAAAAATCCTTCGGAGGGGAAGTAAAGCCGGCTGTCCCATGTTAGTAGATTTACTTGCATGTAAAAGATCCTCAAGTCTAAATGAAGCCTCTGAGCTAAATTTAAATCGCCTGTTTCGTCGCCCGAGATAATACCTTCTTTCTCCGTTAGTTGGGGAAAGGAGTGTAGCGAAATTTGCGTGGTCAGACGGAAGAGCAGGCCTTATGGCCTGAGTCTCGCCACGTAAAATAAGGCATCAATTCAATTCAAATTGGACGTAAAGGTTTTGGGCAAATGAACAGAAAAGCCATTCAACATTTGTTTAACTCTCAGTATAATGACGTCACTGAAAAGGGGTTTTCGGGAAATCAGCGGAGGAAACCTCCTCGAACCTAACGATGAAGTAACCGAAGCGAAACTACGTCAGTATCAAAACTGTTAATGGCTTTCAAAAACTTCAACAAACGCTGATGGAACATAGAAGTATCTTCAAAATATTCAAGCAGCAACTCTTACACATTTGCATATTAGAACAACGAGAAGGGTAATGAAACAAAAAAATAACAAAAATCCTACATCCAATCAATATCAACTTTGAAATGAGTTTCAAATATTGTTTCATTTCTTCTCTTTGGGATGTCAATTGTGAATTCTGTTTGTAGTAGCGCTTACCCAGTTCTACTGCAATTATTTGTCAGACATTTTTCCTTTCTTTTTTCAATAGTTTTTTGATATCCAGGAACCTAACCCACTTTTTTTTATTAAAAGATAGACTCAACATTTGCGGTTTTGACATTCGCTATGATTTTCGGGATCCTAACTCTCCCGAATGCTTGAGAGATTTCTGTACTTACAACCGCTGACATTACAATTTCTGAGCGAAGAAATTGAATAATCTTCTGTCACTGACAAGGGAATGCCTAACTTTTGTCATGTGGAAAGCGCACCTGATATTTTTTCACTTGAAGTAAATATTATTTAAAGGCTGTTGGTACTTTTTTAGCTGTCAAAGTTGTGTGGAAGCGTTTTTTTTTTTTTATAATGAAAAGTGATGATTTTTCGTTTGGCATATCAGTCAAAATACTGGGCAACCCTTTGCAAGGACGCGTCAGCGCCGTGTGAAACAACGGCCACCGCGCGGCGCCGCGCCTCGGCTCGCCGCCTTGGACCGGGGGTAGGGGTCCCCCTCCCCTTAGCTGGACGACTGAAATGTGATCGACAGGTAGGAGGCTGAAATATCCAATGCAGAAGCGATTGGGAGACTTTTCTTTGGAACTGCCGCAGTGTGGAAGTTACAAACTTCCGACAACGGAAATCTCTTTATCGCAAAATTACAGAGAAAATAATTGTTTCATGGCGAGCAGATTTTCAAGTATACCAAAGGGATAGTATTAAAATTACAATCACTCATCCATTACCAAATTTCATTCCCAAAATTTAGGAACTTCATTAGATATGCATGGTGCGTCGCTCAGTATGACGATGAAAGACCTGCATCCTTTGTGACACCTGCACAATACGGTTACCATATCACAGAACCATTTTGTGAAATTGCTTTATGCAAATCATCTTCATTTATTATATGTTCGTGATACAAGAAAAATGTATTTCAATCATTATTCTCTCACGTTTTTGTAGAACATACAATGAATGAAGTTTTAATTTTGAAATGAATGTGATGACGTGCTCATTCGCAAGACACCACTGAAAGCATTTGCAAACATTCGGCCTGAGGCGACGAAAGCATTCGTTTCTTGCCCTCGGAGCGATTCACGTGGTGGCTGGGGTGAGACGCTACGAAAAAGACTGACTCGCGGCCGACCTTGAGACGTATCGTGTACCAGGAATATACATTCACCTATTTGGAAACGAAACACATGGCCAAAAATACGGAAGTTCATTATTTTTTAAAATAAGCTTCCAGGAAACTTCGGCAGCTAAAATCTTGCATTCAGCCTTGTTCTCACACTAACTTAAGTAGAAAAGACAACTGAGGTATGGTTTCGACATGACAAAGTTGAGCATTCCCTTATGAGCAATTCTGTGGAGACCATTTGTTGCATCACGCAAATATTATTTTTAGTAATTACAAAATATTTAGTGAATTATTAATATCTCAAACCATTACAATGATAATAAAATCAATGAAATTAGCAAAAAGGACTTTAAAATGACTGAAAAAGGTAAAAAAATGACTTATTAGTCGAAATCGACGAAAAATGCAGAAAAAGACAAAACATGGATAATTTTCTTTTGTTTGTCGTTTGAGAGGTTTAGAAAATGGGCAATTTCGAGCATATTTTCACACAAAATTTTTGGGGTCTCGAGAAATTTAATAAGAAATACACAATCCTGTCGCATTAATGTGACCACCGGCTGTGTTCGACATAAACGTCCAATAACACTTCACAGGTAGCAGATTGCAGCACTGACAGTGGAGGGTACATAAATTATGACGGGTTGAAGCGGAAAACTGCAGTAGTTTTGCAATACAAATGAAGGAGCGATTCATAGGACGTCCAAAACGGCATGGTCATTGTCTTTCGGGCTAAATGCAAAAGCATTTCCCAAACAGCTACATTTGTAAAGTGTTCGCGTGCCACCGACAGACGGACGAGCAAACGGTCGGACGAGCAGACGGTTCCATTTCATGTGCATCTACAGTTCTTTCCGGTATACTGTTTGTTTTTCCAGCCTCTTCATTTGCCCTTCCCCTTTAAAAACTTGTTTAGTATTGATAATAGTATTTCTTTATCAAACTTTCTCCACGTCAGGTAAATTTTCGCATTCAGTGACTTCTATTTTGAAAGTCTTTTACACACAATCTCTTACCTGTTATTTTAATACAAATAATATTAATTCGTTAAATTTTATTCACATGTAGCAAGCAGTACGGCTTTACCATCTGACTGTCACTTTGGACATTTAATTTTTTCATTAAATGTTGTGTATTACATATCAATTAAATGTTCAATCACTGAGTACATCTTTTCCATTTGAGTCGTTTACCAGCTATCTTAAATTAGAGATTAAATTAGCCAAGCTATTTTTCACTTGCTAGTGTTTTTCAGTGCAAACATTGCTGATAATAATTTAACGGAACTTCCTTGTGTCTTCCTCCCGCTAAAGCTCCTAAAAAATATGATGAGCAGGCTGCATTGTCATATGTATACAATTTTCCTTGTTCCTTATTCATGCTTAGAAAGGGAAAAATATGAGAAAGGTAGATGGAAAGAGAGGGAGAGAGAAAAAGAGGGAGAAGGCAATTACTCGGATAACTATAATTACCTATACTGTAGGAGATGGAACTTTGGGGAAATTTCGCCATTTTTTCGTAATTTTTCAGCATTACGTAACTTCGTCTGTACTGCGTAAGCCGTAGCGAGAAAGTAAAAAAAACTGTTTCAATGATTTCCCCGCCTACTATGTGACCTGAAACCCATCACCACGGCGCGCCGCCGCTTCGTGTTATAAACGCTCGTGTGGACGCTTTAATACATTGTATTTACTGAATTTTCAATTGTATCACTTGCGGTTTAGAATGAGCCTGAAGTGGTAATACGATAAAATATGTAATATAATAATATTAGTAACGTTACCAGGATTGGGAGAAAGTATGTGAAACGTATCGCAACTAGATTCTGGTAAGATGGTAATAAAAAAATTGTTGAACGATTCATGACGTACAACAGAAATAAATCAGTTATAATCGTCAACTACAAACTACATGTGCGCCTGTTGCTTGCTGTTAATGACGTTAAAATTATTTCATAACTAATGATAGATTTTTTAAAACTTTTTAATGCTGATTTTGGTACTGTTAGACACTTATTCTCTGATGCATTCTACCAATTAACATTTCTATGTATTGTTTTACTATAAGTTTTCTGTCAAAGATTTTTCTTGGTCCTTCCGCTTTTGATAATTTTATTTTATTTATAATTGTTTGGCAAAAGTTTAAGCTTGGTGTAAAAAGACGTATCCTGTATAGATAGGCACCATGTTCAGTACATGTGTGCGATTGTAGCAGAAAATCTGTTGCTTTAGCCTGAATGGCTGCCGTAGAGCCAAGCCTTTTTTAATGGAAATCAAATTGCCCTTGTAGATGCGTGCTGAACATAAAAATTAGTTGTGAGAAAAGCTACCTGTAGTATCTGAAGTCTTCAATTTGCGCGCTGATTTCACAGTTAATGGAAATTCGCCGAGTGCGGTATCTCGTAGCTTCTTTTCGAACTAAGCGGAACCACCCTATGCTGTGCTACCCCCTGTGTGCCTTTAGGTGGAAGACAATAAGTGCTGCCATCGGGTTTGAATTTAGAACACTACATCAAATATTACAAAAGGCGATGTATAAAATTATACTTATATTCAGAATTGTATGAAACAAACATTATTAATAATTAATTATTAAACGATTTTATCGTTAACTCTTGGAATACCAAACTTCTATTTACAACTCGGTTACTGTTTGAAGATAGTAATACAAACTTCGAGGTCATAAATAACTTCTTTGGCTCCATAATTGTGGTGTTGGGGATGGGAGTTCGCCCAGGCGTCTGTAACGCAAATACTTTACACATTTTTGTAAAAATTCTAACAAATATGACACTTAAAACTTGGTTTGAATATTGTGTGGAAGACTCTACATTATTTTTTGCGGGTGTCACTCACAAAGCCTTTCACATAAATGAGAAAACAATTCCTCGATATAATTTTTTATTTGTTTAAAATACCGCATTTAATTATTTTAAAATAATTTTTAGAGGTACTTTTATTAGCTACTTAAGTAGTAACTATAGTTAACCTTTGCTGGTGTGCGTGTCATTTGAAAATGGTAATTTTTCTTCCACGAGTGTTATTTGGAACTTTCTTATAGTCTCCCACGCCGATGTAAATAAACTTCTTAATCAAGCAATCTGTGCTAAACATCCACCATTCTCATAAGTAAAACATTTTTTTGCGTAAGTAATAGGTTCTATGACCCGATGTTATAATACTACTTCCAAGAGCAGATGTTTTCACATTACGGCACATTTTTGTTGAAGTCTGTAGTTCATAGAAGTAGTCTACCTTCTTATGGAGACTAGCCTTACAGTTCCTCCAGTTATGGCTCCCTTAATTTTAATTTATCCATACAAGTACTTCCAACTATCATGCACATTTGCGCACTAATGACGTTGGAACAAGACTTTCTGGTGCAGCTAGTTTTATATATTTGATGAGGGAAAATCCAGTAGATGACAAGATTTTTGCCAAGTCTCTGAATAAGATGGTCTAACCTGTTCACGGCCTTGCAAACTTTTCAACCAACATTTTCAAACAACCCAACATTGTTAAATATTAACAAGTTTTCCCGATGTGTGAACAGTATTGACATTATTTTTGTTGTTTCCTGTCAGTGCCGAAAGAACGTTTTCAAATTAAAACTGATCAAAGATTATTGACGAAATACAATGGCACAAGGGCGTCTAAGTAATTTAAGTATTTTATCAATTGAGCGTGAAAAAACTATGAGATTGAAAAACAATATTTCTAATGTCATTTGTAAATACGAAGTAAATACCCGAATTTACGTTTTAAATTACATCATGAAATTGCAAAAATGATAATTTACTTTCCCTATTAATTTTTTGCTATAAATATTTCATTCCTAGGGGCCTCATCTATTGATCTTACGCCACTGCCTTTCAGTGCTTGAAGTTTTGTTGTAGCAGTGTTCTTGTACAGAGAGATTTTGCGAATACACTTATATTCGAGTGCGACGATTGATGATTTTAAGAAGTGACATTAAAGCACAGCTTTCAGCAATATCGCAGCTGCAGTAGTGATATAATAGAAATTTCAATTTTTCATTGGATGTGTACTAGAAAGCGGATGTGGTTTCTAGGTCACTTTTTTGTTACTAACCGAGGGAGGAGGCATAAGTCACGGCAACATTTTTTTGTGAAAATGCGAGCGAAATATATGGGTGGGACTGGGAAATATGAATTACAACACAAATATAACTTGTGTACACATAAAATGACAAGTGTGAATTAAGTGCATGGACATTTAACGCCACATAAAAATTGTGTTTTTCATATTCATTAAGGAATTGGAAATGACAGTGCTAATTACGTGTTCCATAGCATTTTACGATACATGAGTTCACAACATTCCAAAAGCATTACATAACCATTGTAGAGGCCGCATTAGGCAGAACATCGATTGCTGCACGTGCCACTTCGGTTCGCACATGTCGCACAGGTCCTCACGTGCGTTGCTCGCTGGTTGCTAAGCAGAAACTCCCCCGCTCCACTCGCGCCTATGAAGGAATGTGTATGGAAGGGAATTATTTCATACACTGCCAGAAATTGCATTAAATTTAATGTAGTTTAATACACTTTTCACATTACATTAAATTTACATTTCACATTTCACATCATACTACATTAAATTTAATGTAGTTTAATGCACTTTTCACATTAAATTCATTGTAGCGTGTGCATTAAAACGATATTAATGTACATGCACATTAAATATAATGTGTAAATTAAAATCAATGTAGATTTAATGTACTGCAGTACATTACATTTAATGTACCGTGTACGTTAAAGCGATTTTAATGTGTTTGTGCATTAAATTTAATGTTAAAATTAAAATCAATGTAGATTTAATGTAGAACTACATTAAACGTTATGTACCTTGTAAATTAAATTGACAGTAATGTGTTGTACATTAAATTTAATGTTTAAATTAAAATCAGTGTAGGTTTTAGAAATATTTTCTTCCGCTATTTGAACTCACGTGTAATGAATTTTAAATATATTTTCAACATGTATACAAAAAATATAAATATATAAAAATATAAAATGTTTAAAATTCATATTTACATTCAAATTGGTAACAAATAACATTGTAAAAATCTTTATAATAAAATTGTAGCGATGTACATAGTACGCTAATTCTTTAGTTAACAATTTTTTCAAATTCACCGGAAATATTTAATTTTTTTAAAAGAATTGTCACTGTAACAATGTCAGAATTTAGTACTCTTTACGGCTACGAAACATATTTCCGAGCGTAAACGCGTCCAAAACAGGTGAAGAAGTAGTGACAATTATAAATAATATACATAATTCTGTAGAGTTAATACATATTTAATATATATTACGTCTAAAGAAATATGTTCCGTAGACGTAAAGAATATATTATACATATCACAGCGGGCAATACATTAAGCCTAAGAACCTGTTGAAGCGATTGGATGTCGCAATATCTCAGTGGTTAGAGCACCTGCGCGTAAACCAGAAGTCCCGGGTTCGAATCCCAGTCTAGGTGAATACTCGTTGAACAATTTTAAATATTAAAATACATTTGTTACTCAGTACCAAGGTCAGAACTTAGTATTCTTTACGTCTGAGGGACATATTTCCGAGCGTAAACGCTCCCAGAAAGGTGACAATAGCATAAATCCCAACGGGAAATTCATCAGGCTTAGGCCTGATGTTCTTAGTAACATGTTCAAAGAATTGATTGTCTGGATAGGATAGTGGTTAGAACAACTGGGTGTAAACCAGGAAGCAAGGGTTTGAATCCCAGTCGGGATGACAATTCTTTGAACAAATTTTAAATATTGAAGTTAGTATATGTACAGTTAATTTCATGCACACATACAATAATTTCAATGTAAAAGTACATTGAAGTATCATGTACGTAAATTAAATTAAATTTTTACATTTACACCTACAGTAAATTTCATGTACACGCATACAGTAAATTTTATTTACACATACAGTAAATTTCATTTACACGTACAGTAAATTTAATTGTACACGTACATTACATTTAATGCACACATACTTTAAAGTTACTGTACGTGTACATTAAATTTGATTTACGTACGTGATACTTACTTTGAGGCGACAATAATTTACATACCTTATATTTTTCTTTTGTAACGAGTGTCTTCCTAGTCGCGAATGATACTCCAGCAATAGTCAATCAACATTGTAGGCATCCACTTCCCTTCGTACCTTTTTTCTATGGTAGATATATCTTAATGGAATCTCTATCCGTGTTGGTCCGCTACATCGATACAACTCTCTGGGAAGAAGTCAGTATGAGTCAACGAAATGTACTTTTAAAGACACTTTGCAGCCACGTTCTTGATAAGCTTTGATCATCTGATTCACTATTTCCTAGTAATTATCAGCTCTTTTTCTTCCAAGGATGTTTTCTGACACCTTCTTTAAACATTGCCATGTTCGCGCTTCTGCGTCAGCGAGGCATGTTTCAAAATTACTATCTATCTGAAGTTCTCTGATCTGAAGGCCTACAAATACACTTTCTTTTATCTTTGGTGCTGAAAGACGAGGAAATTTGTCAGCAAGATGTATAAACCCTTGGCCAGTTGGATCCTTTACCTTTACAAATTGTTTAATTAAAGTTTGATATGAAGAGGTTTTAGAAGGAAATCTTCACGAGCTACTAGCTTTTGACGTCGGACATTTTTTCACCTTCTTTCCAATGTCGTTCCGGCCATTTCTTTCTTATGTTTTATTAATATTTTAATAATTTATTTATTGTTTGATAGTACACAGTTCAGTAATAAATTACTCCATCACGGGTTGTGATGGCTTACATTATAACTTAAACTAAACTTAACATAACTACAGTACTCATGGTGTAGGAAGCTACAAGATCCCCTACTTAGAACAGTTTATGGAGAAATTTTTTAAGAAGGCTTCGAAAGGAAAACTATTTTTAATTCTGGTTGGGAGATCATTTAATGAGGCCAGGTTGTAGTGGACTGCTTGGTTTATTGTATTTAGGTTGGAGTAAAAATTGTTGGAAAGGTGGGCGATATGTTTGATAATCGGTGATATTTTTATGAAGTTGGGCGTTTGAAATGAACCATGGGGCATGTGTTGCTATTCTGCGAAATCTATTTTGCACAAATTTGAAGTTATTGATATTGGAGATAGATGCGTTGGTTCAGATGGGGTATGCATACAGCATTAAGGGTCTGACCATTGCTTTTTAAAGTGTAATGGCATTTGTTAAGGATAAACAGCTTTTGAAGTTGATAAGGGGTTTTAGTTGAGCTATTTTTATTTTTGCTTGTTGTTTCAGTGTTTTGTGTGTTTTCCAGTTGAGTCTTGTGTCGAAGTTCAGCCCGAGATATTTTACTGTTTGGTTTTGTGATGTCCATGGAATTGTGTGTTTATTTATGTGTAATGGAGGTGGGTGGGCAAATGGTCTAAGAGAAAATATTTTATCAGTTGATTTAGTTGGGTTAAGTTTGATTTTCCACAATGTTGACCAATTGTCTATTTTATTTAGGTGATGTATTCTATTGGTAATGATCTTGAGTGAATGGCTGGACTTGTAGATTGCGGTATCGTCGGCGAACTGTGTAAATTGAGTGGGTGTTGTAGTGGGTATTGTAGTGGCACCGAATTAATTACGGCTGCAAACACGAGAATTGCTTCACGAAGCACGACAGAGAGATCGGTGGCGACGCCAGGATTCTGTCCGAGCCCCCCGCTGACCCACCCCCCTTTAGACACGCACAAGTGTTCGAGATGCCAGGGAGCTGCACATGCGCCCGAGCCTGCCCCCCGGTACTTTTCCGCGGCACCCCTCGCCCACCTCCTCCCTTGAGATTCTCAGTTTCTTCCCCCGGCCATTAATTACTACCCCTGTTTGACAGACAATTGAAGTGAGAGGGAACGAGTGCACGTTTCTCTCTCAATTCTCGGCTCGGAAACCTCCGATGATTGGACGAAATTATTTTGCGACGCACTACCCTTTCGCCAATAGGCGCCGGACTTAAGCAAAATTCTCAAAGTTCTAGAACATTTTGGATGAATTTGGTGGGGGAAGGGAGGCTCGAAGGACTTCGCGGACGCAGCATCGTTAGAGGACGTAAGAGGCAGTCAGAGAGACCGGTCGTGATCACTGCGGCGTCCGGCGCCGGAGAGATAATTTTCTCTCTGTGTTGAACTTGTGAGAAAGCTTAAATTCATCAGGGGAGAATATGTGCGCGGTCTCTAAATAGCCGTAGACGGTGAATTTTGAGACGCCTCATTTATAATCAGAATCGCGCAGGGAAAGTGACTGACGCGTACTCGTGCTTGAGCGTGTTATAGTGAAGTAATCAGATCACTTACGAACTTGCCGCGATCTCCAAAGTGCAGAGCAGTGGACTGAAGGTGATGAAATCATTGTGTCAGGCAGACATTATCTGGTGATTAGTAGCTGCGAGTGAACGGCGCTGTGTATTTGGTCGACACTCAAGAGCCCGGCACCGCTACCTGATTCGACCTGCTCGCTCTACCCCTCCGAGCGGCGCCCTCAGAGTGCGCGCCGAACCCGACGCCCTCCCCGCCAGCTGGCGGCCCAGGTCATTCAACCCGCTGGTTGGTTTTGTAAGTCGCCCCGCTAAGGCGGTACTACGCCCTTCAGGCGCGCCCGTGGTCAAAAGTGATAAACAGTTGAGAGAACAATTTCCATTACCTTTTGACCAGGCGGAGAAGCTAAGATTCCTGGCCGCGCTTGGCCATCAAGAAGGAATCAGCGTGGAAGTTTGTTAAATTTATTGTAATAATTTCACCTTTCAATTTTATTGTATGCATGTAATTTTGGAATTGGGGAAAAGGAGAGCATGCTCGCCGACATGAGTGGTACTATCATGACCTTTTTTTCTTTTCTTTGCTGAATAAATGCCACTTGTTTGTTAACATGATTACAAGTCTTCATTTCTTACCGGCCACCGACTTCCACCATCATCATCATTTTAGGCACGCCCTTCTACCCACTGAGCGAACCGGCAGCCACGTTTTCCGCGCCCAACTGGAGACGAGGTTGTCGCAGTATGTCTGCAGTGTATATGTTGAATAGAGTGGGTGAGAGTGGTGATCCTTGGGGGAGACCTGCTAGTATTTTGCGGGGATTGGAGATGTGATTTTCTACTGAAACTGTGAAAGATCTGTCTGCTAGAAAAATTTTGATAATTTTAACTAAGTAGGTTGGTGTTCCCATCGTTCGGAGTTTGTATAAAAGTCCTTCGTGCCATACTCGGTCAAACGCCTGAGAAATGTCGAGAAATGAGACTACTGTATGATGTTTGTTTTGGTAGGCTGTGCGAATATATTCTGAGAGTCTGAGTAGTTGGTCTGGGTTCCAGTTGAACTGGAAGCCAAACTGGTGTAAAGGAATGATTTGGATTTTCTGCAAGTAGCTATTTAATCTTTTTAGAATTAATTTTTCAAGAATTTTTGAAAGAGAGGTTAGTAGGCTTATCGGCCTATAGTTTTCTGCATTGTTATGATTTTGTATGGTATGGGAATAGGTATTATAACTGAATTTTTCCATACAATAGAATAATATCCAATTCTTATTGTCTTTCTTATGTAGTGGGAATTTCTATCGCGACTATTGCGCAAAGAACGCAAGCCTATTTTGTGTATCCTTGTTGCATGCATAATAACAATGCAATTACTTTGAAATCGCTGCGTACCTTCCATGTATACTCACTGTATATAATTAATTTGAACATATTTTCTAAAATGGAACTGGAAGACTTTCAGAGTGTGGCACTGGCCTTTGCGCAGAAGGTAGGTCCGTGTAGGCAATGTGTTTCTTTGACTTCTTGTTTTTAAAACCTCGAATTTTCGTGACGCAAAAATAAGTCTGATACATGGCCTTTTGGTTCTCGCCATACCATAGGTCCAGCAAATAACATGTTATTTTCTTTTCTTTCCACCATTTAATTAATTTACAAGAAAAAGTTGCGCAACATACTATTCCTGTTTCTTACAAATGTGAATTCTCCGCAGATAAAACAAAAGTTGTCGGGAGTATCTCGACCGGAGCGCCGACGAGACATTTTCTCGAAAAATCAAAATTATATCATTATAATCTTTAATTCATGCTATACAAAGGCATTTTTAGTTACTCCTTTCCTTCTTATCAACTTACTTGTGGCTTTCTATATACCACAAAAAAATCACTTAAAACATTGCCACACTTGAGGCTTCCTGCCAGTGACTGTGAGGCTAGGTTTGAGGTAACCAGTGTTTATGAAAGTATACAATCGAGAGAGGCGTACCAACATTTGAATACTAAAACATCTGACCTAAATACAGGAGTCCATGTTGTCAAGTGTTATTTGCACATTTTCCCTCAATTTACGGGAAATTATGCGTTTTTCATGATTTTAAAGTTAAAATTACTGAAAAAAATTCCCTGAATGCGACATTTTGATTTCAGGTATGAACTTTCCATTGCAAATTCGTGATGAATCACATAGTTTTATCTCAGAAATAGAACCCTCATAGAACAGTGTTATTAATTATATATATGATTGGAATTACAGAACTGTACCTACATTTTGACCTTGAGTATTTAGTACGGTGTGAAGCCGTCAGGCGCTGCTATCAGAGCGTCTAGACGTCGTGGCAAGGATTCAAAGAGAGCCTGGATGTCCTTATGCTGCTGGGGAACACACAGCCATGCGGCATCTATGGTTGACTACCAAGCATGGGCAATGACTACAGGAGGACCAGAACAATCCAGTTGCCGACCGATCATATCCCACACATGTTCAGTTGGCAACATGTCAGACGAACGTGCAGGCCAGGGAAGCAATGGTACCCGTCGTTCTTCGCAGGAAGCTTGGACGTTCCTCGCCACATGAGGTCGATCATATTCCTGATGAAATATGGCTTGTGAAAGTGCTTCGGGATCTAAAACCTCCCTAATTTGGCGGTTGCTGTTCAGTTTTCCCTCAATACTATGATAGAAAATTATAGCCAATGATTCCCCAAACCATCACACTCTGTGTGCGTGCGCTATGGCACGGAACAATGCAGGCTGGCAGATTGCGATCACTACGGTAGCGTCGAACACGTACTCGGCCATCGCTGTACGCCAAATTGAAGCTGGACTCGTACGAAAACACCACATTTTGCCACTCAGCATACCAGTGAACATGTTCACGTGTCCATTGCTGTCTGAGTTGTTGGTGGTTTCTGGACAAAGGAATCCGATGCAATGGTATGCATGCCGCCAGTCTAGCCCTTAGCACCGGCGTCGAACCGTCGACGCAGATATGATTGTACCGTACTCCGAAGTCAAGTAACAGTGAGAACGGCGCCGTTTTGCCAGTTACGGTATAATATAAATAAATAGTATATATATATATATATGTGTAGTATATGTCACGTTACGATATGAGGATGAAACGATATGGTGATCATAGGTGGTGAAAGAACGCCTGAGGCGGAACTCGAACCCGCAATCCCATCGGTCCAAGATCACTACGGCACTATTGATTTAGCACTCTCGGCCACGGAGCCGACGATTCTTACTTGGTAGAGGGAGGAGGATACTAGTAACATGTCCTATTGCCGCCTGACAATAGAAGTGCCACTGGTAGTTGCCCTAATACGAACAGAACTAATGGTAAACAAATGATGCCAGCACAGGAAGGGAGGGGCAGAACGAACTTTATAAGAAATCTTCCCTTGCTGCGACACTCTCACTCTTCGAGTGATATTCAGAAGTTCTTTCTGGCACAGGCTTGTAACGTTTATTCCCGTACGATTTCATTACAGTATTTTCAGCCAGCATTTTCACACGACAATTATTCTGGAACAATATAATAGTTGTTTGCAACGTTTTATTGATATTTATCTCCTGCTAAAAAGCCGCTACTTATTGCCAGTGCATCTTACAATTTCCAGCAAAAACGGGTACGTCAACAAAGCATCAGTAATGACGGCGAGCAAAAAGCTTTCTCATTAGCTCCACGCACTGCGGTTTTGCTCAAGCGCTGTCTCCGCCGATAATCGCTGCGCGGGTCGAGGCCAGCTCATACTTAAACAGGTTTACCACACTGTAAGTTTTTATTCTTCTTATTATTATTATTCCTCTACATCATGACCAAGGATGTTACGAGTCAGTTGAATATAATATCTACTCCAGGTTGCCACCAGCTACCTAACGAACAATTGTTGTTGTTGTTATTATTATTATTATTATCATCATCATTATCATCCAACTAAGATCCCTTTAAAATCAAGGACCTCCTGGCATTTTGCAGGGAATACTGAATGAAGTGATAGGGTGATGATGATGGCTGGAGGTGGTAGAATGATAATGCGAGGTGAGGTGGATGATGATGATGATGATAGGTGACTGTGGCCTTTTTTAACCATCCCAGCATTCGCCTTATGATCAAGGGAAACGACAAAAAATCCCCGGTCAGGATAGCCGTCGCTTGGATCGAACCCTGACCTTCCGACTGCGAAGTCAGCACACCACGCACTGAGCCACTTCGCTCGGTTGTCAATAAGTAAATACTCCCAAATGCCTCAAGACAACGTAAATGTGTTCATTATAACAATTGTTTTAATGAAAGTAGCAAGTCAGATTGTAAATATGTAATAAACGTAAGTATTAGTTGAAAAAGAGAAAAAGAGAGAGAGTTGATTTCTTGAATGATAAAATTTTACTAATGTTAAGGCTATAGCTAGGTACTTCCCATAAAAAAGGATTCAAGCTTTCAGACACTTGTTTGTTTGTATTAAGCGCGACAGCCCACGTTCGGGCCATGGTCTACCAGCAGCGTCCCGGCTTTACGGCCGTGGGTTAAGGGGATAACGTGTGGTTAGCACAAAGACATTCCCACGCCGTATTCTAGTCTTGTCAAGATAAATGGGTTTTCTTGCCGTCACCCAGCAACATATACTGGGACTTTGCAAGGACAACGCACGTTATAATCTTGGCCGACCGGGAATCGAATCCGGTGTCGCGTCACGGAAAGCGAGCTCGCTGACCAATGAGCTAAACCGCGAGGGCTACAGGCACTTGAGCTTAAAATAATCTAATCCATTTATATATCGGAATGTCACGCGGGATTGAATATTCTTTTCCGCTTTTTAACAAACATTTTGAACTAGTGGTGCTACAGAATGGCACAGACTTCCACGTATTAGTTTTCTATTTCCTCGGGCCTGGGCTATCCATATAGTCTTGCCAGCTGCCTTCTATCGCCGCCCACATTAAATTTTTTTGACATTTTCTTAATTTTTCGTTTTTCTAACGGTAGAACGGAAATATTAATTTTAGAATATTAAAGTACACTAAAACCTTTATTTCCTAGGGTCTTGGCTAGCTATTCGGAATTGCCACATACTCTTGTCAGCTGCCGTCTATCACTGCCAAAAGTACATTTTTTTCACATTTTCTTAATTTTTCGGTTTTTTAGTAGTAGAATGGAAATATTAATTTTAGAATATTAAAGAACACTAAAACCTCGTCCTAAATGGCAATTTTCTTTGAAACATTTGGAACCGTTTTTAAGACAATGGCGTTTAAGCCCTACTGAAAATGAGAAATTGGAAGCTTTTCCAGAGAAAATTTTTTAGTTTTCGAAAAACTTCAATTGAAATCATTTGAATCACATTAACTCACAAATACAATAATGTTTACAAATTGCTGGAAATGTGCATATTAAAGGCGTGAGAGGTTTTTCAATAAAATTACATATATGTAATTTTTGCAAAAACAAGAAAATACCCCAAATTGAACTTTGTCACATAACAGAGAGCAATTAGCACTATCCGATCGAAACGTTTGAAGAAATTTTTTTAACTATATAAGAGAAAATGGCGTTTGAGCGTTTCTGAAAAGGTTTTCGCAGAAAACGGTTGAGTCCTTGAGAAAGTTTACTTCACATTATCTAAAGCACGTGCACATGTAAATATAATATTGTGAAGAAATTGCCGCTAATGTAAATATTAACGACGTGAGATACAAGTAAAAAATATATTTAATTATATATTTTTAATTTAATATAATATTTATTAATAATATAAATATTTTTTTGAAAAAACAAAAGAATAGAGAAATATGGCGTTTATGTCATCAGATAGTCCATTTACCACTAGCCATACCAAAAGTTTAAAGAAAAAATTGGAGCCGTGTTTGGGAAAATCTTGGTTTTGTAATATTTTAAAATTACATATATTGCACGCAATATTGCGCGAAAACTACAAAACATTTCAAAAACATGTACATGACCTTAATGAAAGAACTCACGATGGAGGCAGGGGCGAAGCGTGAGGTTAATTTTTGGATAAGCTGAGTCACGAACATATTGTAAAAACATATATTTGTACTTAATTTGTGAAAAATCGAATATTTCGAAGATAGAGATCAAAAGACTACATATTTAATAATAATAACAATAATAATAATAATAGTAATTATTATTATTATTATTATTATTATTTCAATCATGCAACAATACTCAGATCAAGAATAAGCCTACTGCAGAATTGAAAAAATATTGTAAATGGTTATGCTTATTTATAATTGAATATACTTCTTGTTTGTACAGTTTTTTGTAAATTAATTCCAAATGTCTGGTTTTCTTCAGAAAAAATTCAACTCCTTTGAACATAGCATCTTGCGAACACTTACACGAAATTTTCTTTCGATTAAAATAGTACCCAAGTTGAAGAGTCTGTAATTTGACTTAGAATTACGTTAATGAGTTTTAATTATTTCAGAGAGCTCATTGTCAACGAGACACAGCGACATGCAGTTGCAGGTCAACGTCATTTCACTGGTAACCTACACACGAAAACGCTGTTCAAGTCAACTTACAAAATGAAATTACACTGATCAGATCCTGTTTTATCTTTCCAGAACACAATACTACTGGGGGATTCACACCCCGCGATACCAACCCATAAATGCTTAAAATCAACGTTTTTTAAATGATCTTGTTTTATTAAAAGTTAACCCAATGCTAAATGATGTGGGAGAAAAAAGTTAACATTTTCAATATTGTATTTAATGAATTAGCGACAGAGGAAGTATAAAACTGAAATTTGGAATAAATGTTTTACTTTTATTAGTAGTGATATTTGATCAGTGGCGTATCTACGGTATGGCAGGCCTGGCACGTGCCATGGGCGCCACTCACCAGGGGCGCTATTTACAGTATACCCGTTAAAACGAATAACAACCTTAATTTCAAGAATCCCTAAAGGGGCGCAAATTCTATGCTTGCCATGGGCGCCAGAATACCTAGATACGCCTCTGTATTTGATGTTGCTCAATGACCTCTAGTGGACATTTCCGGAAGTTCCACGCAAGCTTATGGTGAAGAGAGCGCCTGCCGGCAGGAGTTTAAATTACTTAGCGAGTTGTAAGGCCGGCCTACCCTTCTGGCCGAATAACCGGGACAGCTTCTCAATGCGCATGCGCGCTCACTTCCCCGCGCCCCGTCCCTGGCCCAGAAACTCTCTTCCAGTGGTAAGCGGAACGGCCTGAGCCTCACTCCCCACCCTGCCCGATGCACTGGGCGTCGACAAAGACACTTCGCATTGAATGCGCATAAGAACAGAAACATTAACTTGGTGCGTATACGTTCGGTGTAAATTGGCTAAAATAACATTATCAATTGACAATTTTCTTCTTTTAGTGAAGATATATTTCCCGTCTTCTTCAAGATTCTTAGGGATAGCTCAGCTTACTCTGCCTACCCTGACGCTTCGCCACTGGTTGGAGGACAAACTTTATTTGAAAGAAAAATCGGTATCTTCAATTTTGCAGTTGCAGGAAGACGCCGAAAAAAATTGAAACTTTCAAAATTTTCGAAAATTCAGAGTTAACCGTAAAAATGAGACCTACGCCACCTTTATAAGTGCATTTTACTTTATCCTTACAAGAAATTTAAAGAACAAATTTTGAGCAGGTTTTGAGAAAATTTTAAAAATGTCTGGGGGGGCTCCGTATAAAGTACCCCCAAATTTTGAAGAATGTTTTTTAAAATCACGGCGCCTTGAGTGGACGCAAGTCGACCGGGGAATATCCATTTCCGAAGAAATCGCACGTATAGTTTAGGTGCTAGTGTTGTTCACAGACTGACGGACGGACATTTTGAGGAAAAACCCTTTTTCGGTGTCAGGGGACTCCAAAACGTATTTCTGTTAAAATCTCGAAATCGATTTTTCGCAGCATTACATAATTTTCTCCATACTACGTGTAGTCTTATATGCGTACGTATACGGGAAAGTAAAAAGTAGATAAATCCAGTTTCAAAATTAAGGAAATAAAATCTCCTAACGGGTGATGTAGCCGGAATTCCTGTTTTGTGAGTCCTTGATACCGAAAAACCAATTGAAAACAAAACGTCCGTCCATCCGTCCGTCCGCTCGTCCGTCTATCTGTCCGTCCGTTGTATGTGAACTACGCCTAAACTATGCGTACGATTTTTTTCAAATTGAAGAAACTTCTGTCAACCTGGCCTGAGTCGAAGCTTTGAGATTTTGAAAAACATTAATTCGATGGGAGGGGGTAATTTACATGAAGCCCTCGGACATTTTCAAAATTTTCTCCAAAATGGCAGCAATTTTTTTCTTTAAATTTCTTGTAAGAACAGGGTAAAATACAGTTATTAAGGTGGCATAGGTCCAATTTACACGGTTAACTCAGAATTTTTGAAAATTTCAAAAGTTAGTATTTTATTTGGCATCTTCCTCCAACTACAAAATTGCAGATACAGAATTTCCTTCAAATAAATTTGTTCTCCACGTGAGTTCTTTCTTTATGGTCTTGTATATTTTTGAAAATTTTAGTTGTTTACGCATAATATTGTACGTAATAAGTGCAATTAAAAACTTACAGAAAAAAAAATTTTCTCAAAAACGAATCCAACTTTTTTCTTTGTACTTTTGGTAGGGATGGTACTAAATGTGCTCTATGAGATGACATATGCGCTATATTGCGCTATTCGTTTGTTTTTTCAAAAATTATTAAAATATATTTTTTTACTTGTACCTCTCGTCGTTAATATTTAAATTAGCGGCAATTTGCGTTTTTTGACTTGTCTTTCACGTAGGTAATATTTATATTAATGGTGATTTGTTCACATTATTATAGTAACGAGTACATATGATTTAAATAATGTCAAACAAAGTTTCTCGACAACTGAACCGTTTTCTGTGAAAACTCTGAAACTACGGATTTTCTAGGTAAACGCTCAAACATTTTCTCATAAATTCCTATATTTTTTCTTTTAACTTTTGGAACGGATAGTGCTAATTGCACTCTTTACTATGAAGTAAAGTTTATTTTGAGTTTTTTTTCAAAACTTACACAGATATAATTTTTTTGAAAGACCTCTCACATCTTAAAGATGCACATTACCAGCAATTTGTAAACATTATTATAGTTGTGAGTGTAAGTGCTTCAAATGACTTCAAATGAAGTTTTTTTAAAACTCAAAACTTTTCTGTGAAAAAGAGTTTCAAATTTCGCATCTTTAACACGGCTACATTTTTTAACGCCAGTTTTTTAATACGGACACAGATTTTTTTAATAGAAAAATGCCATTTCAGACAAGGTTTTAGTGTACTAAATTAATATTTCCGTTCTACCGTTAAAGAACTGAAAAATGTAGAAAATGTCAAAAAAAATGCAGTGTGGGCGGTGATATAAGGCAGCTGGGAAGACTACGTAGTAATTCCGAATGGCTAGCCCAGGCCCGACACTAATACGGGAAAGTCTGTGCCATTCTGTAGTACCACTAGTTATTTTGATGATTATCATCTATCTCACATTAATTATGAATTACTTTTTATTCAACATTACAATGAGTGACATTGATATTTACGTGTTTTGAATCATCTCGGTCTTCGCTCAAATTGCAAAGTTTATTTTCTATGCGTTTCCCTTTGCGTTCCTCCCCGCCCTCATCCTCACCCTCTCCATCCCCACCCACCCACTCGTCCTCGCTGGCGACATGTTCTCTGGCACCGGACACAATCACCCCGTACGGGAGGCGCTTTGAAAAAAATCAATTAACCGCTTTAACAGAATCTGATTCGACTTAATCTATCTGCTTTCATTAACTCCTCTATGACAACTCCCACGCTTCCCTCGCGTCCTCCCGGCCTCTCTCTTTCATCTCCCCTCAGCGCTCGCATGCTGCCCTCAGATCTCTGCCCCTTTGGCTCTCGCAGTCTCCTTTTCGCTCCATTATTCCGCCTCCGCCCCGCCGCGAACCGCACCCTCCTGCCCCGTGGGTTGCCAGTCTCCTCCCTTCCAGCGCCCTTCTTGCGCTTCCCCCCTCTCTCTCTCTCTTCTCCCCTTGGCGTACTCTTTCTGTTTCCTACATCCCCATCAGCAGTGGTCTCCCTCTCTCTTACTCTACCTTTGACCGTGCGCTATCACTCATTCGCTCTCTTTCACTCTCCCCCCTCAACGGCGTACGTTACCTCTCCCCCTCACCCCCTCGTCGGTGGCGTTCTTTCCCTCTCTCTCGTTCGCTCTCTCGCTTCCCCATCGACGGGGTTCGTTCTCCTATCTCTCTTGTTCGCTCTCTCTCGCTTCCTTTCGGCTACGTTCATTTCCCTTCTCTTTCGCATCTCCCTCGGTGTGTTCGTTCTCTCTTTCTCGTTAGCTCTCTCGCTTCCCTCTGGGCGGCGTTCGTTCCTCCTACCTCTCCCGTTCGCTCTCTCTCGCTACCTCGTTGCTGGCGTTCGTTCCCTCTCTCTCTCGTTCACTTTCTCCCTTCTCCCTCGGCGGCGTTCGTTCCTCCCGTCTCTCTCTCGTTCGCTCTCACTCGCTCGGCTATCGATCGCGGCGGCGTCCCGGGAGGCGCTTCCCCATTGGCCAGGCGCCGGTCACGTGGCGGGCGCGTGTGACGTTTGACAAAGTGATAAAGCCAACTCCGGACTTCCCCGGTCATTATTTTAATGGTGGCCGCGTGGCCGCGCTGAAGGGCTGCGTTCCGTGTTGACAAACCCGGCGGGCCGCACGGCGCCGCCGCCGCCGCCGCCTGCCTCCCTCGCTCTCTATCCTCACCCTGGTCCACACTTTCGCCCCCCCCGTCCAGTCGGCGCGCCGCCCCCTCCCCCTCGCCCTCACCGCCACCGCTACGTTACCCCTTCGCAGTGCGAGCGCGCTGCCACGCCGCCCCGTTGGACGGCCGTCTCACCCTCCGGCGCTCGCCCTGTGTTTACCCGTCTCCGGGAATTCGCCCCGCCCGCCCGCCCGTGCTCGCCCACTCCGTGTCCGCGTCCCCCGCGACCCGCTCTGCCTCGATCCCGCGTCCCTCGCGCCCGGACGCCTCCGTGCAAATCCGCATGCCGAGGATGGAGCGAGACGCCTGATATGATACTGGCATCCAGACTTTCACTTTCGTTACCGTATGAAAACGTCGCTTTCGGTATGGCACCCAAGTAATTTGATACTGTGATTCGATTTTGATTTTCCTTGAAAAGGCGTTGAAGCTTGAAGTGTCACTTCAAATCAAAAGTTTCCTTATGAGCGTGTTTATAACTTTCTGTTTACAAAATATTCAAGTTTCCCTTAAAACAAAGGACCATTGAGATTGTGAAAAATAATATAGTGATATTAGTTTATGAATTTAATGATTGCATTTTTTATGCAGAAAATTAAACGTTTATGAAGGCAATTGATATGATTCGTATTTCAAAACATTTCTTTTGGTAGAACATACTGATGCCTTCACCGATGCCTTCAGCCTTTCGAGAGATCGCCGCAACCTTACCTGTGCCACTCCTCATTACTTTCTTCTTACAATTGAAGAGCCCACGGAACAACGAGGTAAGTCACATTTTGTACATTTTTCTAGAAAGGAAATTTAAACATTCTGTATTTCAAAAAATAATTTAAACATTTCAGTCAAGTATAATCAATAGAATTACAATGCCTTATGTAATAATGTACAGAAAATACATTAGAACAAAATAACAACGGAAATCATAATACAATATAAAATACATGCTGTTGAAGCTGCGAATATAGTTTGAGATGTTTGGGAGAGCATCTAAACATGTTCGTGCCGAACAAAATTGCTACAGTCTTTTTAATCCCCTGACACAAGGGAAGGTTCTGAAAACGACAAGTATTAAGACTGTTAGCATACCTCAACGGCGTAAGAATAATTAAGTATTGAAGATATCAGTATTACCTTGTCTGGGCGATAGGAAAACATTTTCCTTACTGTGAATGAAATTTACACGGAGATCGCGCGCATATCCGTTGTTCATGTAGCATTTATCGGCATGTAGCTTCGGAAATGATATACCAACTTTTCGTAATTGTACAACCTCCAGAGCAGTCAACACGCGCGTATTACTCATCTTCTACACTGGCGAGGCGATCCGTTATGAGATTGCTCGGCTGTTCTGATTTTTCAAAACTATGATTCTGTCGCGTGTTATTTGGAAAAAGCTGATATCTGAGAACCGGTCGACAAAGCACTGTATTACGTATGTACGTTCGCTGACTTCCGATGCTTCGGATGTGGCACGATCTTATGGCCATCTTAGAAAGCAATTCAAAAACCGTTTCAAAGAGAAATGACACTTTTTTTTCTCTCAAGGTAGTCGGCGGTGTTTGAGGGAAAAGTAAATTCTCGGGCGCAGTAAGTTTTGAAATGGACGTTCTTCGCTGTTAATTAGCACCAAAGAATTGTTATAAATGATTGAATTCCAAGTAGGCCTATGAGCCTAAGCAAAGAAAGTACATCTTTGCCACGAAAAGAATGTGGTAAGTTCATAACTTTTTGGTAATCTTTTGTCCATTCTTTGTATTGATTTTGAAGTGTCTTTCTTTGGTCTCGACTTTTGCTTCATTATATGGTAGATTGGAACAGAAGTTTCTTGCGGCTTTAGTATTTTTTTAGTCAAAACAGTAAAAAAAAACCTGTATGTAACGAATGGGGAAGAAGATCATCTGCGCACGTTTTCTTTAGTTTCAGAATCCCTTCCCAACATTTTAACTATAAATACAACAAGTTGAAAGATGAAAAGCTAAAAATAATAACAATAACAATAATAATAGTAATAAAAATTTTAAAAGCGCGAGATTAGCAAGATTTGAAAACTAGACATTTTCGTTCCCAAGTTATAGAAAACTTATTTGCAACAGTAGACAAACTGCAGATTTGATTTTTCTGCATTGCTAACAAAATAGTAACTCATCGTCAGCTCTACTTCCAGTACAACCAAAAGACGAGCTCAAAAAACGTGCGCATAGTAAAGCTACATTTATGTCCCAAAGCAAAACAAAGGGCCTCCTCAGCATTTTCTCAATGGATCATGGAAACTGGACACAAACCTGATCGAGATGGGGCTTGATCACAAAACTGTTTGGTTCTTGAAGTACCTCATATTTTTCATGAGATATTGGCAGGAGCTCTGAAAATATAGCCCTAGAATTAGTTATTCGCCAAATGATCTTGATTTACCGAACAAAACTCTTCATATTTCAAAATAGTTACCATTATATGCTCGATGGGACCTCACGAATTCACCAGGACCCTTCAGTTGAGGCTCAGTTTTGACGACTACTTGTAGACCACCAGATCATTCCAAATCTGCTGTTGTTCAGGTTCCATTCTACGTAATACTATAATTAAAGGGCTTATCTGCCTTTACAACCAAATGTTTTCTGACCAGTCGTGTCTTAAAAGAACACTTAACATTCTTTTAAAAAGGTCGTCTAATCTCGAATAATTTCTGGTTGAACAGGAATGACTTTGTAAGGTCTAGAATTCACCCCTGCTTTTTCAAACGCATTAACCGAGTCTTTTGGTAACTGCAATAATTTTCTTTTTTATCAAACCCAAATTTGTATAACATTCCGCGTAAGAATGTTCTCTTATTGGAAATACTATTTTGATTAGATATTCTCCTAATGGTATGAACGACATAGTGAATGTTTAAGAACATTGCATAGTACTTGTTCTGTCCTGAGCACGAATCACAGAATATTAAAAGATCCCTTACTTTTGGATCAAGGGTTTCACTCACATAATTTTGCAAAAACTAATAACTTCATTCACTCCTTTATACCCAACATCTTCAATGTAAGTGTAAGATATTGCATCATTGTTGGGCATATGATCATTGTTGATAATGTTAAGAACTTGAGTCCTACTACAACTGAAATTGAGGCTTGTAATGTATATAGCGATGCATAAGTGTTCTATTGTGAAGTGAGGTGTAGTGCAGTGTATAGCAGAGAAATAAAGAAGGAAATGTTTTCAGGTCTTAGTGAAGTGAAGTGCAGTGAAGTGCAGTGTAATACTAATGCAGTGTGTGTGTGTGTGTGTGTGTGTGTGTGTTTTCTCTCTTAATGTAATTTAATGTTTTATGAATCAGTCAGTTTTTAATATTATTATCATTATTTTACCATTATTATTACTACAATTAGTATATAATTGGCATCTTCTTCTTCTTCTTCTTCTTATTATTATTATTATTATTGTTGTTGTTGTTGTTATTATTATTATTATTATTACTATTAGTGGTTTTGGAGTTCTATATTACAGAAAGGCTGTGTATATTTATGTTTTTGTAATTAGCTGCCACCGGGTTATGCCCAATTGCAGTTTAAATAAATCTAATCTAATAAACATCATTAGTGATGATATTTGGCAAGGGCAATTATTTTTAATAGTCCGTGCATATTGTATTATTTTATTTTTACTTTGTTACCTCGCTTGTCGCTTTCTTGAATAAAAGGTAATAGCCCTTCTTTTGTGAACCTGGTCTTTCGTACTAAATACTTCAATATAATTTGTAATTTCTACCTATCCTTCAGATATTTTTTGTGAAAGCTATGCATTCAAACCTTTTAATTCTGCTTGAAATTTTTCACGTGTTGAGCAACTATCAATACGCGGATATTCAAATGATAAGTTGAGTTTGCCGTTAAATATTTCCCATATGTCTCATGAAACAGAAGTTCAATTTTTTGTATATCTCTTGTCATTTTTTGTTGACAGTTCTTCTGAAAGGTAAATGCTTTCTGTCTTTCCTTACTATGGTAAGGAATATGGTGGCTCTTTCTACTCAGTGATGCACGTAATATGTAGTTGATAAAGGGTGCCTCCTTTCCTTTGGGTATTTTCAAAGTCAGTTAGCTTGTTCGGCTCTTTTGTCTTATATTCCAGTATCGTTCAAACTCAATTGTATAGTGTAGTCTGCAATCTGATCTTTATTATGCCATGCAAACCAATGAAGGCCTTTGGAAAACAGGAATTTCCCTCATGGCATCATTTCGCTTCATTAATGCATCGTAAAGAGCAATATCTGATATTGGGCTTGTCATGCCTAGGCTTTCTACGAGCAGTTAAAGTTACAGGAATTAAGCTGGCAAAATTAGAAGATTGATCATTCCAGTTACCTTACAAATTACAATTATTGATACCTTGTTCTCTTTTGTGGGGTTTGGTTTGTTTGGAACACTCAAACAATGGGCATTTCCAGTCACTATTTACGTCATGAGACATTTCTCTTCAAACGTTACTTATTCTGCCATAACTTTTTTATCTTTAGCAAATTGATTAACAGTTGGCTTCTCACCTTCATCTTGTAAAGATTAGACATTTTAAACCACACTTCTTTCATTTTAAACCACATTACTACCACACTTCAAACTAATCACTATTATTAAAAGCAAACAACGCATAATACCGTAAAGAAGTCAACGGATCACGATTGCAGTCCCCACCCAATTGGGCGTTTACGGAATACTGTAACATTCATAGAGCATGAAACGTGGTGGAAACATTCATAGAGCATGAAACGTCAAGAGGTGGAAAGGTTCCCACTGACCGGCGCGAAACATTCCCAGCCTAGGCGGCCTTGGAGTTGCCCTTTTATTTCCGTGGGAAGACAGACTTAGTAGATCAGTGTTGTCAAGGTCAGTGCCACGAGCGGGCGTCCATGTCATGAGTAGCACGACGAAATCGTTCCTCCACGCAGTTTATCACCCCTGCCACAAGAGACAACGCCATCACTATTGTCAAACGGCGGGGCTAATTGTAATACTAATAGTTTCCTTTCCTGACGCTAGAGGCACAGAGAAGTTCGGGGCATGCTACGGTGCCACCAAGCGACCTTGACACCACTGTAGTAGATAGTTCTTTCCGTTACCACCAAAAATGTGTAAATATGCCTGGCAACTGGCAATTGAATGTAGCAAGTCCTAATAGCTAGCCGAGGCCTAAGGAAATAGAAAACTAATATGGGAAAGTCTGTGCCATTCTGTATCACCACTAGTTTTCTTTGCGTCAGTTCCATTGAAAATATAAGTTAATCGTGATTTTATCTACAATAACTAAAATTATGCAATTTTCAGTATCATATATAGTCATATTTTGACCTTATGAACACTTTTGTCATTTTACGTCAATATTTCATATGATGGTCATATTTTCCATGAATTTCCATACTTTTTGCCATATTTTCATTTTTTTAAATCCATTTTCGCATACTTACTGTCGTCTGAAAGATTTTTCGCTTCTCCTAATTGTTATCCGATTTGTATATTGTGAATTGGGAAGATAAGCTATAAAGAAAGTGAAAAAGAAAGCGTAGAAAGCACCAGAAGCGACGAAAGTGTTAGTTTAGTTAAGTCAGGTGTTGTGTCAACGTAAACAGCTTTTATAAACAGCAGTAGCAGACAGAATTGTCTTCAGAAAGAGAATGGCTAAATTAGGAATGAGATAGATTTTACAAGTATATTTTCAATAAAATGGTTATTTAAACAACGGCTAGAGTTCGAGGATTTCGCAAATGGAATCAAAAAGGTTTAAGTCATATTTATGGTGATATTTTCATATTTTTTAGATCATAAATACATGCATATTTCTAACAGTTTTAGGTCATAAACATTCGGAAACTAATTATTATTAACATATTACTTACACGTGACCAAACAATACTATACGTCAATATTTCATTTAAGTAGTTAATTAAAAATGGAAAGACAATGGGAAACTTCCATCTATTTCCTATTTAAAACATAAATACTTTAAGCATGGATGTTTTTGGTCGATGTTTTAAACGACTTCGAAAACTTTTTGCTGGTGTATCAAAATATAGATGTATAGATGTTTTCATAAAATTTGCCATCACTTGTCAACTCCATCGTCCCGAGACTTTTCGCATGCTCTTGTCTTCTTCCATTCAACGCTGCGCACCTGTAGTGAGTGTCTCATTGTGGCGCAGAATGGTCCATTGATTGACTGATTATTGTATTTCAGAGCGCGTCAAATGAGCTCGAGAAATCCATGTCGTATCAAGGGAGGTAGTGGCGTTCCTCTCACAACATATCGTGAGATCCAGTGCTGACTTCTACGTTTTTTCTTCCACATACGGGTCCGGTTTCACCACCTTTGATTATGTGTTTAATTTCGTTTATCTTGGAGTTTAATAGCGTTTAATGTTCTCGCGAGTTTCACCACGTGCATTAAACGCGTTTTCAAGAAGTTATACTGGCGTGGAGTTAAACGCCCGAGATCGGCCGTTTAAGCGTAGGTAATCGCGTCTAACCCTATCCACCCACGTTTCTACATGGTGTTTGAGGTTATTTAAACGCAGTGTTATAATAGTACGGTAGCAAGAAGTTCATGCTTCTAGATCAATAGAATACGGTGTTAATTATTATATTGAGTATGTATATATGTATGTATATATATACATATATATATATATATATAATTATTTTGAGTATGATTTATATATTCCGAACATCAACTGATTTCACATTGAAAATATCAAATTGTCATGAATTCTTTCAGTATTTTTATTCTAGCCTGATGAGGAAAATAATATTATTGAAACTGTTGCTATTATAATAAATGCACAATTACCTGAAATATTTATTTATTTCTTATAATAAATAATAGTCTTTTCGAAATACGAGGGCCAAATATAATATAATTTAAAAACATGTATAAATTGCATAATTTACAATAGTCTAACCAAGGAATATTTAATTCATAAGTGAAAAGATAGTACGAAGTGTCAACTAGTACTCAAATACTTTCATTTATGTCGATCAGAATATAGCTGTAGAAGTAAGAGAACATAAAAGAAAATGAAAAACCCAGACCATTTCAAGTTGTGTTTGGCAATATCAATTTTATTATAATGCCTTGAAATAAAAATATTGAGTGTAACAAGAAATGAGGTTGCTAACATTGCACGTAGTAACTATTATACCGTCAATATTAATTTTTTTGTTAACCATATCTGAGCATTGTTTCATCTTTCATTGTAATTGGAGTTTTCACCTATACAATTGTCTTTGTTACCAGAAATATATTTCCTTTTACAAAGTACATGCTTGACCAGCTTCCTTTTCAACACGCAGCTAATTGTAAATATGGTGAGATGTGAAGTTATACCACGTCAATGGACCACAGACTACATCTGCTTATCAATCATGTATTTACCTCCAGTATATGTTGTTGTGTGTAAGGTATTCTCCACTGGCTTAGCCTGATTTTTGGCTTAGGGTATGTAACCCAAATAATGAGAAAATAATTTAAAACTCCTTAACATTCCTCATTCGCCAATTCCATTTCTAACACTTTAGTCAATTATAGCACACAAATAATTTGTATAATTAAATTAAAAACTGATCCAGTAAAAGTAATAGGGTTATTCCATGCAAAATTTCAGGTTTTCTGACAGTGAGTCTCAGATTTTTTTCATATTTTATTACATTAATCTACTTATGATGAACAGTTAAAAGACTATTTATGGAATTAATATCTTCAGCAGTTTAGCAACAATTACGGGTTAAACATGGACGATGACACAATGTACTCAATAATGATAATAATTATGACGTTCATAAAATGAATAAAACTTTAAAAACGGGCACACTAGTTTGAAGATAAATGATCATATTTTAAGCAGTTGATAATATATTAAGGATTGAGACATTTGTTTATAATAAAAAATGCTAATAAATTAAACAAATACATTTTTCTTCAAAAATAATATTTTCTTTTCTTTCATATTTTACACACTGCAGGAAGAACCAATAAATAAACATTCTGCAAACTGTCGCGATGGAATCTTCAAAAATGCGTAAGTTATTAAATAAAAAGTATACGCGCATTTTGCTCTTAAGGTTGAAAGTCGCGTGCCTTTGCCCAGCGAGGGGTGACGCAAGGTCGTAGGCAGGCACCGCCAAGTTCATTCCCTAGGGATATCCATCGATGCCTTCGAAGGGATCCTGACATTAGTTTACAGGCTTAGTTTTCGCGTGTTACTGTTCAGTGATACATCGTGATAGAAAATGCCAAAGATTGTGAATACGTTTAACAGGCTTTGGTGCTGCAATCCATTCGGACTCGAGAAGCACAAAAGTCGGGTGGGTAAGAGAAAGATTACAGAGGCGATGCGAAAGAAAATATCGAATTTAGTGGTAGGTGAAGCAATATGCGATGTGTCGTCACAAAATATCCAAAATGCCCAATGCAGATCTTAGTGACTCAACTGAAACAGTGAAGTGAAAACGTCAAGTGAAGAGGAGTACGTAGCCCCAGGAGTTGCAGAGGAAGCCACTATCAGTAATGTAAACATTTTGTATCCTCTGGGTCAATCACCATTGTCATTGCGAAAACAAACCCGAGAGATATCGTACGCAAGGAGAAAGGTGAGTGCCGCAAATAAAGCAGTTTCTGATTTATTTCATGTGAGTACAGAAAGCAATGATGGAGAAGAAATGTTGACACAATTCAAAGAAAAATTTTCAAACGTGAAAACAGCTAATGAGAAATACATGATTTTAACGTGTTTACCAAAAAGTTGGAGTGAACAAAAAATAATTGTCGAATTTGGCGTATCTCTTCATGTAGCTCGTGCGGCAAAATTAACACCTAGAGAAGTAGTTTTGCGAAATCCACCATCGCGTGGCGGAGGAAAACTAACGCCGAGCGCTGACGAGGAGCGCTGTGGCGCAGCGGCTCTAGCAGCTGAGACGAGTTCGTTAATGGAGCGCCAGTAAGATACTTTTATTCATACCTTTAAAACCATTCAAGATTCCATGATGAAATTTACAGAGTAGCTTGAAAGTAGTTTCAGCAATCTTTCTTCCAAAATTCAAGAACTTAAAAATATTATATTTCCATTTATTGCATTTTTTAGAATTTGTTTACTTCCTAATTGTTAAAGACTCACGGTAAAAAATATCTTTAGCGTAAAATTATCCTTTACATTTCTTCTACAAATGGTGTCACTTTCATATTTTTTGCTTGTTTGCATATCATCGGAAAAAAATCATAACGGAATGTCTACAGACTGCTAAACTAATATTTCAAGTGCCCATTGTTGCTAAACAATGAACGATGAGACAAAAATATTGTACCTGGTTCATGCAGGTATCATAATAAGTAAGGTGGCAAAATATTTTTAAATTCTGAGATGTAGTGTCAGATTTCCTACTTTTTTGCATGGAATGACCCAATAATGGTTTACGTATTTCATGTATTACTTCAAGGTTAGAAAAAGTTGACTGAAGTTCACGACCTAGTAAAATATAAATGTGTGCCCTCATACTTCAATAAGAACGCTCACTAACTCAATTATTTTCGAAATTGTATAATTTCAGACCCATTAGAATTGGCATAATTTATAAAATAGAAAGCAGCGATCTATAATAAAAAAAAACTAGGACTGAGAAAAGCAATTAATTTATAGACACGTAACGAAAAACAGCAGTGGCTAGCTACCTATTAGGCTGCAAGGCGGAGCCTACCCACACATTTAATGAAAAACAAAACGCGTTCTCATTACTTCGTAATGTGCTTATTGATAATTTTTCAAATTCACAATTACCACATTTCATGTAGGTTTTGCGTCTTCAACTTCCCGCTTAATTGCGAACTTACCCATCATTGGAGGAAGGCTCTGGCGTTCAGAGCCTACAACGCATGGGCAGTTCGTGTGCTCGCGAGATGGGATACGCTGTTTCTACAGTCTGCTACAGCGAGCCGAAGGCTAGCCTTCGGGAATCCTCGAGTTCGTTCGCGGTGTGTGGCGGACCCAGACTCCAACACGAATACGACAGGCGCGCAACATACAAACTCATTTTATCGGAACGACTAACCTCTTGTTGAAACCGAAGACTTAGGAAGAGGTGACAACAAACAGTGGACTACTAGAATTTTATTATTATTTGGATAATAATGTTATTTTATGTTCATGTGTTGGAATGCCTTAATTTGTTTTGTAGATTTTAAATATGTCAGTGTTATCATGCTTTGATAATGTTTCTGTGTGAGACCAAAATTTTGAGAACAAAATAATAATAATAATAATAATAAAGAAGAAGAAAAAGTTATCAGTACTACTACAGAGGATTTTATGGCGCAGAAAGTTATCAGTACTACTACAGAGGATTTTATGGCGCAGCCAGAGAGCCAAGCGACAGATGATGAAACAAACATTGAAGGAGTCCAACAGTTTGTGGAGGCAGTAGAGAAAGAGAACGCTTGTCGAAAGGAAGAAGAACGAACGGAAGACAATCTCGAAACATTAGTGAGCACTGCTATTACAGAATTTGAAGATACAAACCCAATCAGACGTCCAAAGATACCTAAAGTCAATACCTCCAAAAAACTGGCGAAAATAATTGACCTTATGAACACTAAGATTCTCCCAGCATACATTAGTAATTGCCATAGTATTGAGCAACTTCACTTTGTATACTGTGGTGCAGTGACGATCGTGAGAGCTGTTGGAATAGACTTTAATGGTGAACAAAGGCCATCAAGAAAAAACCCGAATTTCATTCCAAAATGGGAAAGACGGCTGAATAATAAAATCAAATATTTGAGGCAGGACATTGCTCAATTAGTTGAATACGTAAAAGGGGTAAGATCTAGAAAATTGACAAAAAAAGTGAAGAAGATAATGCAGAGACATGGTACCCACACGCAACGAGAAGGACCCAACAGCTCTCCTTGTGAGTGTCTCGATACAATGAAACAGAAACTATCGGTATTTTCGTCTCGCCTGAGACGATACAAACTGACATTTGGGTGTTCGAGGTGTTGTGGACATAGGCAACCAACAGTCCCAACATAGAAAATCTCTACGAGAATTCTTTCACAAGGAAGCAGAAACGTCTACACTACATCGTGCCGTCTGTTTAGCGGATGGATGTACACCGTTGAAATTAAGTCGTGTAGATTACAACGGAAATATTTATACAGAACAGCAAAAACTGGAAACGTGGATGGGCAAGCCTCTGCATGGAAAGCATTTGTATGCAATTAGTGAAGATCACGTCGACATGAAAGCGTCGAACTACTGGCTAATAGCAGGTCAGATGTTCCCAGAGACGGAAGGCACTATGCTTGCATTACAAGATCAAGTCATACCCACCAGAAGTTATCTGAAAGCAATCGTAAGAGATCCTGGGGTACAAGATAACAGATGTCGGTATGGATGCCAGGCACAGGAAAACATCCACCATATTACATCTGGATGCACTCATTTCTCGGGAACTGATTATAAACAACGCCATGATGTAGTTGGAAAGATCCTGCATCAAGAGCTAGCTTACCAACACCAGCTTATAGAATGCAAGGTACCCTACTATAAATACGTACCTAATAATGTTCTTGAAAATGATGAATGCCGACTTAATTGGGACAGGACAATTCTCACAGACCAGACAGCCACTCACAACCGGCCTGATTTGGTTCTAGTAGACAAGACGAAAAGGCAAGTCTACTTGATCGACATAGCCATACCGAACACAAAAAACCTTCAAGAGAAGTATGTCGAGAAGATCTCAAAATATGCTCCGCTGGTCGAAAGTATTAAGAAACAGTGGCATATGGACCTCGTGAGAATTATTCCCATTGTCATCTCTAGCACCGCAGTAATTCCCAAGTTCCAAAGTTTAAAAGACCTGAATATCAATGTGAATATTTATAAGACAATGCAGAAGGCTGTGGTTATCTCAACAACAGGAATAACTCGAAAGTTTATGGGAGTAGGATAGATATGAATTCGTAACAAAAAGACCTCGATAAATACGCTTTGGTCTTGTATAACCTGTGTATTTGTCCTTATGATAAAAGAAAATAAACATTAAAATAAACTGCATAAAGAAGAATATAAGAACAAAATATCTGCAATAGGTAGTTTGGCGGTACCTGTAGCCGAATACAGTTTTGGACTAGTGGACTTGGACTGAACAGGAAATTCGCACCATGGGTCGAAAAACCAGAAAACTGCTAACAATGCATCATGTTTCCCACCCTCGAGCTGATATACATAGACTTTATGTGGCACGTAAGGAAGGAGGAAGAGGCCTCAGACAAATTGAGGCCTCCTGGCATAACGCAATAGTCGGGTTGGGGAAGTATGTAGTCAGCCATCAAGATGACCCTCTAATGAGGCAGGTCATGAAATCTGAGCGAAGAATGGGAAACAGAGGCATTGTTAGTGTAGCAAGAAGCATTGCGAAGAAAACTAGGCAAGACACGTCGAATAACACAGACACTGAACTTCTGATGCTGCTAAACATGAAGTGTGAGACACAAAAAATGTTAAAGAAATCGTGGAGAGACAAACCACTCCACGGACAATACCTAAAAAGAATGGACAAGGTTCAGATTAATAAAGATCAATCATTTATGTGGCTTAAAAGGGGAAGGATGAAGCCAGAATCGGAAGCAGTTCTAGTAGCTGCTCAAGATCAGGCGTTGAGAACACGACATTATGATAAAGCGGTTCTCAAAATTTCCCAAGATGACAAATGCCGCATTTGCCTGGAGCAAGTAGAAACCATTGATCATATTGTCTCAGCTTGTCCAATCCTAGCAAAGACCGAATACCTTAAAAGACATGGCAGGGTGTGTAGCTACCTCCACTGGCAGATCTGTACCGCCCTCGAAGTTCCAAACACATGCCCCAAGTGGTACGAACACTCACCAAAACCAGTGACGTCTGTTGGATTGTGTACGATATTGTACGACCAACAAATTCAAACTGATCGGACGATAGCGGCAAACAAACCGGATATAGTCATCCGGGATTTGGCGAAAAAAATCGTGTTTACTTATCTATGTTGCTGTACCTTGCGATCAGAACGTCGGTACCAAGGAGGCAGAGAAACGTCTTAAATAGAAGAGTTTGGAAATCGAGATCAGCCGAATGTGGGGCGTAAAAGCACAGGTCGTCCCGATTGTTATCGGAGCTCTGGGATTCGTTCCGCAAAATTTGAGTAAGAACTTGTCTAAACTCCCTGGTAATTCAAAAGACTGGGAAGTGCAAGAAATTGCTTTATTTGGAACAGCCCACATTTTGCGCAAAGTATTCTAGAGGCACTGACAGTCACCGGAGCTGCTCCTGAGGTAGCTGGTTGCAACCTGGAGTAGATTTTATATTCAGCCGACTCATAACATCTTTAGTCGTGATGTAATGGAATAATAATAAATGAACAGTGAGACACTAGACAATAATTGCCATTTTGAGATATTGCAATAAATAAAAAGTAAATCAGCTCTAGAGCCTACCCAAAAAAAATTACCTGGCTACGCCACTGAAAAACAGTTGACAGTTATTCTTCGCTGCTTACAAAAGGGATTTCACCCTGTGTCGAGAAGACAAAAAAGGCTCTAAAAATTGCATGAGAAATGACCATGCTCACACTTGAAATCCAATCGATCTGAACTTCTCGTGAGATTGTACGAAACAATGGAATTTTTCATATCATCCTTGAGAATTTTATCATATTTCATAATTTTTCTTATAGTGTCACTGATCTACCTTATATTATCAGGTCGAATGACACGAGCAGATTATTTCTTTGCGATAAGTAAATGATATCGATGGATTTCACCTAATTTTCATACAGCAGGTGGCCTGCTCCTACCGTAATGTAAGGTGAGGTTATTTACAATACCAAATAAGAGAACCCAGGTGCAAATAAATTTAACTAGGAGAGTATATTCTTTCCATAAAATATACTAAATTCTGTTGACTTGACAGTATTTGGTATTTTACCTGATCAATGTATGGACATTTCAAAAATAAAAGCCCCACCACACATACACTTAGTAATAAAATAATACAGTGATAAAACAAATGAAACACGTCCTGGAAAAAAAATACATACAGGTATAGCTCGACCAACTTGAGAATGATGTTTACAGGAGCGCGCCACCGTCTGTGTTTACAACCGAAACGACAGAGACGGAGATAAAAGTATACTCAATTCAAAATTAAAATGGAACCGTGTCGATCTATTGCGAAAGAAAGCGCGTTTTATTTCGTTGCAAATCTAGAATCTTCCCAATTAATATTTTAACTGTATTTAGACATGTCTGCATGTCATACTGGAATAAATAAAAATATACTTTTCTCTGCAAAACGATTCAAAATTTTGAAACTAATTCTTTCGATTAGCGATAACATTCATATAAATCGTTTATTTTAACTTAAGTAGTTTCTCAGAATATATACCAAATAAAATTATTTTTTTATGTAAGGAGTAACTACCACCATAATGAAGAATATTGTAGATACTTATGACAGTAAAGTTAATGTTTTGGTACTTTATTGCATACTTTACAAACCGTCTAAAGCCTATGGAAAAAAAGATGAATGAAGGAGAATACAAAATGTTTAAATTCAATGAATAAGTATTAAAAATTCTATATAAACGAAATTTTTTATAATAGTCTTGTACTAGAACGGTGAAAAGTAAAGAAAGCAACTTAAAGGGCCAAAAATAAAAGTCTTTTGCAAATCTTGCATGATGTGTCTCTGAAGTTACATTTTATCATCTGATTCACAACCTCTATGAAGGAGGCCATGGTGATTCCGTAGGAGCAATCTCTGAGCTTGCTTCCCTTCAAGGTTAGGGGACTGCGATGAGCTGCCGCGCCGCTGGACACCGCTATACAGAAACTCGTAGGATTCCGTCGCCTAGCGTGGCCTCGAGGTACCGTCGTCTGTTCCGTTTCCGATGAACAAACAGCCTAATCTCAAGTAAAGTTTCAAGAAAACTCAACAGTTTTCTGTGAAAACTAGCTCAAAATTCCGCATTTTCAGAAACGTTCAAACTCCATTTTCTCATGAATGACTCCAAATTTTGTCTTCAAAGTTCTGGAACGGATAGTGCTAATTGCACTCTTTAGTATGCCTTTAAAATTTATTTTGGGGTATTTTTTGTTTTTGTAAAAATTACACAAATGTAATTTTTTTTAAAGATCTCACACCCTTAATATTTACATTTCCAGCAATTTGTAAGCACTGTTTTATTTGTAAGTGTAAGTGTTTCAAACGACTTTGAATTAAGTTTTTCGAAATCTCAAAAGATTCCTAAGAAAAAGAGTTTCTATTTTTGCATTTACAATAGCGCTAAATGCCATTTTCTTAAAATCAGCTCCAAATGTTTCAGCGAAACATTAGGAACGAGGTTTTACTGTTCTTTCATATTCTTAAAATAATATTTCCGTTCTACTATTAAGAAACTGAAACATTAAAAAAAATGTAGTTTGGGCGGCGATAGATGGCAGCTGGCATGAGTATGTGTCAAGTCTGAATAGCTAGCCGAGACCAAAGCAAATAGAAAACTAACACGGGAAAGTCTGTGACATTCTGTAGTAAATTTTGAATGTAAAGAAGGAAAAAGAATAAAGGACATCGGGTTTTGCTATTATTCCATTTATGCACTTTCATTTATAAATAATCGAAGTAAAACGTTCTGTATCTAATATTCATAATACTTAAATACTAGCTAAATGTGGCGTTGCCGATCCTTTTTCGTTTTCCCCCTTTTCCCGATGACTCCCATTTCTTCTTTTTATTTCCGGTATACATACGAATATACGGAGTAATATATACGTAGTATAGAGAAAGTTACTTAAGGCTGCGGAGAGCCGATTACGAGATTTCAACGGAAATATTCGTTTTGGGATCCCCTTATATCGAAACAAATTTTGTTTCCAAAACGTCTGTCCGTCTGTTCATCAATCAATCAAACCATAGTCAATAAATCTAAACCATGCGTAAGATTTTTTCGAAAATGGATATTTGCTTATTGATCTGGCTCGACTACTTTGCTACTTGGAAAAACATTCTTAAAATTTGGGGGTACTTTACATGGAGCCCCAGGGACATTTTCAATGTTTTCAAAATTAGTCCAAATTTTTATTCTTTCAATTGTTTGTAAGAGTAGAGAAAAAGGTGGCAAGGGTCCGCTTTTCACTATTAACTCAGAATTTTTGAAATTTTTTTAAAGGGTAAGTTTTTTTCGGGGTCTTCCTACAACACATTTGAGGATAGAGATTTCTCCTTCCAATACACATTTTCTCCATAATTAATTTCTTCATTCTGTACATTTATTTTGAAAATTTGAATAGTTTTTGCTCAATATTGCAGGAAATACATGCAATTTTAAAAATATCAAAAACAATATTTATTCATAAACAATTCCAAATATTTTCTGTAAAATGTTGATAGGGATATTACTAAATCTGCTCTTGAGATGACTTAGACGTTAATCTGCTCTATTCTTTTGTTTTTTCCAATATTACAAGAATGTTTTTTAATTGTTTCTCACGTCGTTAATGTTTACATTAGCGTTTGTCATGTTCGTTAATAATCACATACAATCGTTAATTTTCACATAATTGCATTTACGAGTACATATGCTTTACATGATTTTTATTGTTTCTCAAGAACTCAAAATTTTTCAGTGAAAATGAGTTCAAAATTACGCATTTTCAGAAACGCTCAAACGCCGTTCTCTCAAAAATGACTTCAAATTTTATCGTGAAACTTTTGGCACGGTTAGCGATAACTGCACGGTTTAAGATGACATAAACTTAATTTTGCTGTATGCTTTTTCAAAAATTTCACAAATGAAATTTTTTACTTTCCCGTATACGTACGTATATCCGAAGTAATATACGTAGTATAGGGAAAGTAATGTAATGCTGGGGAAAATCGATTTCGAGATTTCAACGAAAAACCCCTTTTTGGGGTCCCCTGATACCGAAAAAGTGGGTCTTTTCAAAATGTCCGTCCGTCCGTCTGTCGTGAACAGTGAATCTGTGAACACTAGCGCGTAAACCATACGTGCTATTTCTTCGAAAATGGATATTCTCCGGTCGATCTACGTCCACTCAAGGCGTCTCGATTTTGAAAAACTTTTTTTAAATTTGAGGGTACTTTACAGGAAGAACCCCGGACATTTTCAAAATTTTCTCAAAAACGGCTCCAATTTTTTCTTTAAATTTCTTGTAAGAATAGAGTAAAATACACTTATTAAGGTGGCATAGGTCTAATTTTCACAGTTAACTCTAAATTTCCGAAAATTGCCAAAGTTTGAATTGTTTTCGGTGTCTTCCTAGAACTACAAAATTGAAGATAGAGATTTTTCCTTCAAATAAAATTTGTGGTCTAAAGTGAGTTCTTTCATTAAGGTCATGTACATTTTTTTGAAAATTTTACTAGTTTTTGAGCAATATTGAACGCAATATTAGAAATTTTAAAAAATTACATAAAGCAGATTTTCTCAAAAATGGCTCCACATTTTTTCTTTAAACTTTTTGTAGGGACTAAATGGGCTAAATGTGCTGTATGAGGTGACATTAACGCTATATTGCTTTATTCTTTTGTTTTTTCAAAAATTGCAAAAATGTAGTGTTTTTACTTGCCTCTCACGTTGTTAATATTTACATTAGCTGCAATTTCTTCACAATATTATAGTTACGAGTACATGTGTTTTAAATAATGTTAAATAAAGTTTCTCGGAAATTGAATAGTTTTCTGTGAAAACTAGCTCAAAATTGCGCACTTTCAGAAACGCTCAAACGCCATTTTCTAAAAAAAATAGTTTCAAATTTTTTGTTCAAACTTTTTGAACCAATAGTGCCAATTGCATTCTTTAATATGGCGTACAGTTAATTTGGGAATTTTTTTTTCGAAATTTACAAAAAGTAATCTTTTTGAAAGTTCTCTCATGCGGTTAAAATGCACATTTCCAGCAATTTGTAAACACTATTCAATTTTTGAGTGTAAGTGCTTCAAATGACTTCAAATGAAGTACTTCGAAAACTCAAAAATTTTCTGTAAAAAAGATCTTCAAATTTCGCATTTGCCCTAGAGCTTAAACAATTTTTTCTTTAAAACGGCTCGATATTTTTAACGAAAATTTTCGTATAGGACGAGTGTTTATTCTTAAAGTATTTTTTCGATTCTGCTATTACAAAACTGAAAAACAGAAAATTTCAAAAATATCGTACTTAGGGCGACGATACCTGGCTGCTGGCAAGAATATGTGGCAAGTCCGAATTGCTAGTCGAGACCAAAGAAATAGAAAACTAATACGGGAAATCTGTGCCATTCTCTACCCCTGCTTAAAAATTAATTTAAAATTGTACAGGAACATAAAATTCGTAAATTTTAACTAATAGACAATTTTCTACTTTGAAAATGAAATTTGGGTAATTTTTAGGAAATCAAAAGTGTTCATGAAAATAACGTTTAAGCCATTGCGTGATTTTAGTATTACCCGTAGTAAAAATTGTCATATCACAGACTGTATTTGGAATATTAAGCATCAAACATAAACAACTTGTAAACTCTTGAACGTTTTAGCTAGTTATGAAAGAAAACAATGCTGCTTCTATGAAAATATAAGAAATTGGCCACAGCTCCTTTAACTTATGTTAGTTTTAAAATTAATAGTAGGATAAATGTGGGTTTTTAATAAGCTATTTCTCTCATGAGAAACAATTTAATGGACCTTTAAGTGCTAGGGAAGCAGATAAATGAAATGTGAGTTATGAAGCAAACTGGACAATTAGATAAGCCCCATTGTTTTTTATGACAATATGTTCTACAAAATTATTAAATAACGCTACAAGTATGCATTAAAATTTTTTGAAAAAAATAGTATTTTTCGCCAGTAAATTTAAAATAAAAACTAGGTATTAGTTTTGCTTGCAGAAAAAACAATTTTTGTGACGTATGGGGAAGAAGCTCTCAAATGCTTTTCTTCATTCAATGTGTTTCTTAGTTGTCAGACTTAATTTTCCACAGAAAATTGTTGTTTTACAGCTCCCGCTTTTTCGTGAGAGTATTTATCAATTTCCGAGTCCTTTTCTTATTAGGTAATACTTGCAGCCACGCTACACGAACTCAGTTCCTCGAAACTAAAAGAACTTCATTTAATTGTTCTGGGAACGAATACACAAATTACTTCTGCGGAATACTGCGTCAAGAAAACATGAGCAAAAAATAAAAATTAACTGACCGGGACAGCTATATTTAGTTTTGCTACAATAGGGCAGAAATGGGAAAAGGCAAGTAGTCAGTGACTGACATTTGCTCTAATGATAATTATATGATAGAATGATAATTACATGATAGAATGGGAAGAACAACAACAGGGGTTTAGACGCGGTAGATCATGCACTGATGCAATTTTTATCATCCGATAAATCGTGGAAAAAGCTCTAGAATTTAATAAACCAGCTTTCTTATGCTTTGCAGATCTAAGCAAAGCATTTGACAACATAAAACTAATTGATGTTATCAGAATACTGAAACAAGAAAAGATACCCTCTAACCTCTTAAAACTAATAATTGATATATATTCAGAAAACAAAGTAAAAATTAAAAACCAGGGAAAAATATTACTTGCTATACCTGCTTCGAAAGGAATAAGACAAGGAGATTCATTAAGTCCATTGTTATTTAATGTAATAATGAATAGTATTATAAAACATCTAAAAACAAAAAAAGGATATAGTATGGGAAAATATAATATAAATATTTTATGTTACGCAGACAACACATTGCTAATAGCAGAAAACGAAAATGACTTACAACGATTGTTGTATGAATTCAGCAAAATTTGTAAGAATTTTAATTTAAAAATATCCACTCAGAAAACGAAAGCTATGACAATTGCTAAGAATCCGATTAGATGTAAATTGGTGGTGGATAATCAAATAATAGAACAAGTTCTAGAGATCAAGTATTTGGGAATAACTTCAACAAGCTCAGGGCAAACGGAGAAAGAAGTCAAAGAGCAAATAATAAAGGGTAATAGGATCGCTGGCTGTCTCAACTACTCAATATGGTACAATAAACATCTAAAACAGGACTCGAAGGTTAGAATATATACTAACATATGCAGCAGACCAATACTAACATATGCAGCAGAAACAAGAAGCGAAACAATACGTACCCAACAACAACTTGAGGTCGCTGAAATGAGAGTTCTGAGGAAAATTACAATCACACTCTACTGGATAAAGAAAGAAACAGAAACATTAGGGAAGTGTGTAAAATTAAGCCAATTACAGAATGGGTAGCAGACCGAAGAAAGGAATGGAACGATCATATTGAGAAAATGGAGGAGAAAAGAATCGTGAGGATTGCTAGAGACGAAAGGCCGAGGGGAAGAAGAGAAGTTGGTAGACCAAGGAGAAGATGGAAAGACTCGTTATAATTCTTGGAAAGGAACAAGTCTTAGACTTTTTAAGAAGATGAAGAAGAAGAAGAAGAAGATAATTATATGAACCAGTTCAAAATGAAGTAGACGACCCTACAAATAATTTTAAACCAGTGATGCTACAAAATTTAATTCGCGCCTTTTTCAGTTGACTTATGCTTGAAAACTCTGCTTGAAAAACTGCTTGAAAGTTTCAAGAATCTTCATAAAAAGATATTTAAAGTAATTTGTTCTCATGTTTTTAAACAATGAAATTAACTACTGATGTTGTAAGCAATTTTATCTCGTGGGTCTGTTTTACTGTTTGACGCTTACATAGGCGTGCGCAAGCTAAAGCAAGAGGGGGAGGCAAGAACTTTTCTAGGTCCCCTTATTCATTCAATTTTATTAACATATAACATTTGACTTGCACAAAAAATTGAAGTCAATTTTTAAATTTTAAAATATATTTTCGGGCGGAAGTAGAAGATATTGTCTCTTGGCCACATTTTTTCGAGATTGTTTCGCAAGCTTTTTAGCAATTTTAGCTGTTTTCGACTCTCTAATTCAAATGAACACCTTTGCAGAATAAATAAGAAAGTTTCTTCAGGTTTTTGCTTTCAAAATGTGCGATTATTTTGCAACTTTGGGCACTTTTAGCAGAGCATGCACTATTTGTTGCTAAAATACAAAATCATAAAAACAAAATAAATAATTAATTATATATTTTTATGATTTTTCTTTGAATTAATTTTAATTAATATAAAATAATATTATCTTAATTATTATAAAATTTTGAGTCAACGAGTTAATGACTAAAAAACACACGTGTTGATTTTTAAAACCAAGTGAAATGATTTTTTTCAATTTTAATAGGCCCTATACGTTGGCAGTTACGTACTTACTCCAGCATAGATACGGTAACTACAAACTACCGATAGACTAATATCTCCTGGCGTTTGTCTTCAGTGTGTAGTTCCAATATCTAAGTTATGTTCATGTTTGTTAGGGAAATAACACGTTAATTACGGAAAGAACACATTGCAATATGTAAGATTTTGGGACCCATTTTAAAATTTGGTCCCCCCTGTGCACATGTCTATGAACGCTTAGGTATATTATAATGTTTACCCATGCACAGTACCTGACCTATAACGCACCATCCTGCAACTGGTCGTTCGAAAATTGATTCTAGTATGAAACTATTTTCACAGTTAAAGCAATGATTCGTGAAATGCGGGATGCTCACATGGGTCCAAAACGTTTCTCTTTTTAAAAACATTTATAGAAAGGCTTCTATCGGTCGCGAAAAAATGTCACGCATCTTCTGCGAGGTAGCAGAAGCCCTTCCTCTGCGTCTTCCTCTACAATATTGTATAAAGTCAAGGTCAAAATGCAGTTTAACGATATTACCACGTACAAAAATGATCGGAAAAGATAACAAAAACCTTTTTTTAAAAACATCGATGTTTCTGGCAAAATGTATCGATTAAAAACAAAGAAAACAGAACATCGATGTTAATATATCGATGTTTTTGGTGGAAAATTTCTGTATTTCAAAAACATCGATGTTTTTTCTAACATCCCTAGGCGGGGGTGGCACGACGAGGCGACCCTGGGAGACTTGAAACAGGAAAGTCGTACCGCTGCGCCTCCGGGACTTAACATTGTCAAACTCAACCTTATCGCTCTCCGTAGCCCTTCAATTGGGCGCGTCTGCACTGCGTGTCTTGCATCAAACTTACCCCGAATGACAAGATTCTACATAATTGTTTGTCGTAATTAAGGCATGTAGGTAAACGCAGCATACGTTTTACGTTCTATTATGTACTAATAATGTGTTTTTGTTAATAGTACCAATAGAACACGTTGTTTGTAATTCGCTACACGTTGCCATGAAATCCGTTGTAAAAGAGACAATTAGATGATAGATGATAGAATTGATTTCAATAGGAGTGGCAGATCACAGGATATCTCTTGTAAAATATAGTATGTTCAGGCCACAAATTTGTACTTTTGTGATTGAAAAGACGATCATTTGCAGTTTGTATTGAGTTATACAAAAGCAGGCGGCTTGACTGACGGAATTTGTTGCACACTACCGGAAGAACAGTACGTGAGATAAATAGTTCCTGGTTGAGTTTGATGGGTCGTAACAGTAACCACACACCGATAACGTTTTCTTGCGAGCGGCAAGGACGGCGACGATGTTGAGAGAGTAACTTCGCAGCTTCCTCCGTTTGACCTGCAGCCAAGAGAGAGAGAGAGAGAGAGAGAGAGAGAGCGCGAGAGCGCGAGAGCACCGTGTCGATATCTTTGCAAATCGCATTAATACCCAAGTGAAGTAAATTATGCACCTCTCTTGTCGTAACCTGCCGCTACTGTTGCGCATCTCGACGCGTTGCCGACAGGGGACGGAGGCAGGAATGGAAAGGTGGCAGGGGGAGAAGAAGGAGCAGTGTTACCTTGTCTGATTACGGGATCGAGGGCGCCAAAATTCTAACAATGTCCGAGAATTATAAAACATTAAATTTATGCTGATGGAAGTTATTTATTTGGATTGTTATTTTCACGTATTATTGTTAATTTTCAAGTTTTTAAAATACTAAGGTGAAACATCAATTCAATTGCCAAAAATATTTTGTTAATTTACAGTATTGAAAATATTACACTATAAAGCTAGCGGTTCTGGAGGTAAAATTGAAAGTATTTACGTATGCGAGTAAATAAATCCCACCAGAATTGAAATATTCGTTTCAGAATCAATAGATCTCAGACTGAAATGAATCGTTTGTTAGATAATTGTGTTTTTTTGCATTTCTGTGAAAATTTCTTTTAAAGATTACGCTACATAACTTACAGTATAAACAAATTTGTACAATCAAACATTCGTAGTATCCGAGAACAAAGGTGCTTATTTTCTTTTACTTTCCCATACACTAATATCTTTATACGCATGTACGTAATGCCAATAAGGTTATGCAACGAGGATAACAATCGATGTTAAGATTTTGATGGAAATACACGTTATGAGGGTCCTTGATATCGGAAAAGTGTTTCTTGTCTTGCTGATTTACCGACCATGTCTGTTCGTCTGCCCGCAACACAAGCGCCTAAAGCGTACATAGAACTTCCTTCCAAATCGATCACAACGCCTAGAATATTTTCAGCTTTTTAAAATACAGCTGCAACTTATACTTTTTCTTCATTTAATAGAGCAAAATGCGCTATAAATGTATGTTATTGGTATACAATTTTCATTAAAATCTTTGAATATTTTACCATTAGAAAGTATTCGTAATTTTCCACATTCCAATAGGATACATACCATTGAAGATCGGTATTTTTTAGAAACTAAATTTATTTAGTCAAACCATGGCAATTTTTCATATAAGTAAACAACATTTTCTCAAAAAATGTATTCAATTTAAAAAAGTTTTTTTGAATAAAAAAGCGCTGTTAAACGTGTGTAAGATTTTTTATTTGAACCTTTGAAATATCTAAATCTGACAAAATTACGTTTATTTTTTATTCTTTTAAGCCGCTTCCATGTCTAACCATCGTTGTATCAATGGATAGGAGTGTTGAACACAAAAACATACTACCTGCTCCGAAAACCCGCTCTTAAAATCTGACCAAGACACAATCCTAGTAGATGAATCCTTGGGTCAACGAAGCGAACCTTGGTGTAGTGACCCATCGAAGACTGCAACAACTTATTCCGTCGAGTGCAAATGTGTGACATTTTCTCATGGGTTCAACTAGTCGTTACCAGTAATGTGAGAAAGTATATGTTGTCGAGGGACGTCTAGTTTCTTCTAGTGTCAAATCCTCAATTGGATGATGACGAGTCACTACATGGTACTGATACTTAAATTAGCCAATTTCTCTTTTGTCAGTTTTCTCAAAAATATTAGAAAGGCTTTTCTACTTACGAATGGAAACTTTTCTCAGGAAAAACAGAGCGTTTTCAGACTCACAACACGGTTTTAGAAAATCAAAATCTACGGAAACTGCCATTTTTTCTTTTCTCAAAGAAGTTGCTTCATCAATAGACCAAAATGAAGTACCCATTGGAATATTCTTAGATCTCTCGAAAGCTTTTGACGTTATTGACCATAACATCTTGCTCTCAAAATTACCTTCGTATGGAATTGGTGGTATTGCCCTAGATTGGATAACTTCTTACCTTAAACATCGGACTCAAAGAGTAGAAATACCACACTGGCAGGAAAGGACATTACATACTTATATTTCCAATTCTTTGCCAATTGAGCGTGGGGTCCCGCAAGGTTCGATCTTAGATCCTATTCTCTTTCTGTTATATGTAAACGATATGCCCTCGTCGATTAAAAATGGAAGAACGGTTCTGTTTGCCGTTGACACGAATGTTCTTTGCAAAAAAGAAGCAGTAAATAGTACAATTTCAGAAGTTTCAAATTGGTTTAATAATAACAAATTAATTGTTAACGAAAGAAAAACTGTTTCAGTGCATTTTTGCATCTCAAATCGGAAATCGCATGTTCCATTGAAAATGAACAATATGCAATTAGCTAATGTTGAGGCAACAAAATTTTTAGGTCTTTCAATTCAATCAAACCTCAAATGGAATGTACATATAACAGAATTAAACACTAAATTAAGTTCATTATGCTACGCATTCAGAATTCTTTCAAATTCTGTCAGCCTTCATGCAGCTCGTTGCGTTTATTTTGCAAATGTACATTCCCACCTGAGATATGGCGTAATATTCTGGGGAAGCTCATCCTGTAGTATTCAGACCTTCAGACTGCAAAAGAAAATTATTCGAATAATGAAAAAATGCCTTCCACGTGATTCCTGCAAGCCTCTTTTCATTGAGCTGGGAATCTTACCATTGCCTTGTCTATTTATTTACGAATCTGTAATATTTGTCAAAAATGACCTACTTAACGGAGGGAACATATTTTCATGCAATATTGATATTTATAATTACAACACACGCCGTAGAAATCACGTACATCAACTGTCAGTATCAACAGCTCAGTACAAGAAATCAACACACAATACATGTACGATACTTTACAACGCATTGCCAGATGACATAAAACAATTAAAGTCGGTACACAAATTTAAGTTTAAAGTGAAATCTTTTCTGCTGCAAAACTGTTTCTATACAATTAGAGACTATACTGATCGTGAAAAAGAAAAATAATGTTTAATGTAACAAAAAAAATATATATAATGAATTAGTTTACGTTTGCATTGTATACATTTTAAAAAATATTTAATACGCCTGTAACAAGTAATGTACTTCAGCTTCCGGGTCAATGACCCCCATCTCGATCAGGTTTTTGTCCAGTTTCCCTGATCCATTGAGCAAATGCTGAGATGGCCCCTTGTTTTACTTCTGGACGTAAATGTAGCTTCACTGTGCGCACGTTTTGTTGAGCACTCCTTTTGCTTGTAGTTCATTTACCGTTGAAATTGATTTTCTATAACTGGGGAAAAAACATTTTTCAAATATTTTTATTTTTCTAAAATAATTATTTTCTAAATTCATTTTTTCGTTTTTTTTAAAATCTGGCCCTGAAGAAAATGTGCGCAGATAAACTTCTTTCCCCACACGTCATATACAGTTTTTACTGTTTTTTTGACAAATAAATAAATAAATAAATAGCAAGTCCATTATGAAATGATTTAGAGGTCTGTAGGAGATTACGATATGCGTTTACTTATCGTCACAATCAATTGAAAGTGTAAGTTTAGAATATGTGAGATAATGCAGTATACAGAAGATAGGATATTGTATAACGGTGGGATGGGATGAACATGTCACGTTACAGGCTGTTAGGCATTATCCCACATCACACATCTGGTGTCAGTAAGGAATACGACGCCAAAGATAGAGGGATTCGTTATTACTGATACAAGCTACCAGCCTAGACGAGGACGATGAAATATATGACGAAAAATAAGTCTTTTTTACTTTTCCGTATACATACTGTAACGAATATTGCATCATCTGCCGGAATCCGCTGCGTGGATTGCATCATCTACCGGCGCCCCCGAACTGGACGATTCCGGGGTATTCGCGGGTAGTCAAGAAGTGTGCCGCGAGTTCGGGAAGGGTCCAGGCGGGCGCCGGCCAAGTATAAATGCGCCGCTGTGTGCGGCCGTCAGTCAGTCAGTCTAGTCTGGTTCAGTCAGGAAGCCGAGCAGTGAAGTTTGTGTGTGTGCATCGCTGTGGACGGCAGTGTACTGGATTGTGGTCTGCGCTGTGAACTGTGGTCGGCGCCGTGAACTGTGGTCGGCGCCGTGAACTGTGGTCGGCGCCGTGAACTGTGGTCGGCGCCGTGAACTGTGGTCGGCGCCGTGAACTGTGGTCGGCGCCGTGGACTGTGGTCGGCGCCGTGGACTGTGGTCGGCGCCGTGGACTGTGGTCGGCGCCGTGGACTGTGGTCGGCGCCGTGGACTGTGGTCGGCGCCGTGGACTGTGGTCGGCGCCGTGGACTGTGGTCGGCGCCGTGGACTGTGGTCGGCGCCGTGGACTGTGGTCGGCGCCGTGGACTGTGGTCGGCGCCGTGGACTGTGGTCGGCGCAGTGGACTGTGGTCGGCGCAGTGGACTGTGGTCGGCGCAGTGGACTGTGGTCGGCGCAGTGGACTGTAATCAGTGCATCGGACAGCGGTGAGTGCATCGGACTGTGCAGCAGTGCATGAGAAGTGAACAGTGAAAATAAATAATCCAGAGGACTGTGCCGTGTATAAATAAATAACCAAGTCAAGAACACAAGGACTGTGAAGCCAACCTGTAAATAAATCAAGTATTTTAATGTTATATTAAGAAACATAAATAAACATCTCTGTTAAAATAAATCGGTGTTTTTTATTCACCACCACAAACTTTACAATACGTATATATACGGAATATGTAGTATAAGGAAAATTATACAATGCTGCGCGAAGAAACAGGGGATTTTCGGCAGAAAAACTCTTATTACAGGGCCCTGGTAACAAAGAAGTGGATGAATCCTGTTGATACATTAAGAAAACAATCTTCTAACATGTGGTGCAGTCAGAATCCCAATTTTGTGGGTCCTTAATACCGAAAAGCCACTTGAAAGCAAAACGTCCATCAGTCCATCTTTCCGTCCGCCCGTCCGTCTGTCCAGTGTATGTGAACAACACTAGCGTCTGAACTATGCGTACTATTTTTTCTAAATTCAAGAAACTTCTGTCAAACTGGCCTGAGTCAAAGCTCTGCAATTTTGAAAAAACATTCATTAATATTGGGGGAAACTTTACAGGATACTCCCGGACATTTTCAAAATTTTCTCAAAAACTGCTCCAATTTTTTAAAAATTTCTTGTAAGAATAGAGTAAAATACACTTATTAAGGGCGCATAGCTCCGATTTTCACGAATAACTTTGAATGTTCGAAAATTGCAAAGTTTGAATTTTTTCGGCATCATTCTCCACCGCACTTTCGCTGAATAGAGGGACGCAAGGGGGAGGTGGCGTCAGGAAAGGCCTGCTATAACTGTTGAGAAATGTTAGTGGCGAGTCTTGGATGATTGTGAAAGACCCCTATAGAAGGCTGGTCTTCGAGCCTTCGGGATTCCGACAGCATGGCGCCGGGGGGTACGAGAGGGAAGGGGAGAGCCCTCAGGGTACATAAACGCAGCGTCGTCTGCGCTCGCGCGGGATATGTTGAGAGTCGAAAGACTGGACGGTATCTCCTGTGCTCTCAAGTACGCGGTCTTCCAGGTGGAGACCAGTTCGGCGTCAGACCATGTAGTAACTGTTGTTAAAAGGGACTTGGCATCCGACGACATCGCACCTGCGTTAGAGCAGTGGAACTGGTCTGTAGACCAAGGGACAGTCGCGGGGTATTCGCGGCTAAGGGGAAGGAAAAGGTTGCTGGAAGTTTAATTCAGTGTTCGTATATTTAACTTGCTTATGTTGTTCTTTTGTAAATAAGCGTAAATATTTCTCTCCGAAACAGTTGTGTACATCAATTCCAGTACGTCACAATACATATATGCATTGTACAGGTAACACAGGCATACAAAACAAAGTTGTCAGTCCCGAAGACTTCACACATATTTCTCTATGTGTGTCAACGCGGTGAATCCGAAACTGAAGCCAGAATTGCCCCACAACCCTTCAGTTTCTTTAAATCGCAAATCATCACTCTCAAATTTACAATATACAATTTCACGTTGTTTTTTTTTTGCGATTAAAAAAGTGGAGGGTGGTGGCAGAATTCTGTCTTCAGATTCGGAATAAGCGTGTCCACGTCCATAGATAAACATGTGTCAAGTTGTCGGGTCTGACAACAGTCCCTCCTCCAAAAAAATATAATTTCAAGGAAGTTTTTGCTGTTTAAAAAAATGGAGGGTGGTGGCAGAATTCTGGCTTCAGATTTGGATTCAGCGTGTCGATATACATAGAGAAACATGTGTCAAGTCTTCGGGTCGGGAAGTCTTCGCGGCGGAAAGAACGAAGGCACTATTCCTCTGAATGGCGGCTAGCAATTAACGTGAGGTATCTACATTCGCAGCCATGCTGTTAATTGCTATACCTGGCTTAAGCAAGCAATCCCGGCATATTGGCTGAGGTCGTCAGGGTCACCTTCCGTTCAAAATTGGGTGAAAGAAATTGGGTCTTTCTTGACCTGTGGCCACATATCCAGCCTTGCACTCACATGTATACAGTTCTCAGGAACGGGGCTTCCCCTCTTTTTAAATACACGTACATCAACCACAAATAACCTGTTAATCTCGGCAGTGTACATCAGTGGTGTCAAGGTCTTCTACTGGTGGTAGTGGCGCGCATCATTACACAGTAGCATGCAACGAGCTTCTCTGCGCAACTAGTGTCGGGAAAGGAAACTATTAGTAACCCCGCCGTTTTACAATAGGGCTGGCGTTGTGTCTGATGGCGGGGTGCTGAACTACGTGGAGGGGCGATTTCGTCGTGGCACTCGTGTCACGGACTCCCGCTCGTGGCATCAACCTTGACAACACTGGTGTACATTTAAAATAGCAGATGACTCTGCGCTTTCCTTGTCAGTCGTTCTGCTCATTGGCCGTGATATTACTGACAAAGTAAAAAAATGTGCTGTGGAGGACAGGGATTCCACGTTTCCGACAGTTGCGCCAATAGGCTCCATTAATGTGTCCTTTCACCTGTTGCGAGTAAACACCATTTCTAAGAGTAGTCTGCGACACGCGCGAGTTACAAATAGTATGTTCCCGTCATAATCAGATCCCTTATCAACAGATCGACAGGTCATTGATCAACCTGTACATCGCAGGACAGAATGCAAATTACCTAAATTTACAAATGAGCAATTTAAAAACATTTGAGCTTTTGGTGTTTATGGTGGATATGTTGAGAGTGATTCGTTTATCATAACTTTTGGACATAGAGTTGAATGTTTATTCGAAGAAGAATGCAATTGGAATAAGTTTGTTAAAATATTCAATTTCAACATTAATGGACAAAGTGCTCTTTTCTTCCAGGGTATAGAAATTCAAGTCAGACAATTGTTGTACCTTTCAGTGGCGGGAACATAAAAACAACCAAACAACCAATATGCGTCGGCTACCCATGCGTCGGGCGCCCATGTGGTGGCAAAATTGAATCACCCCAACATACAGCATCTGTCGGAAGTCTAGTAGTCAAGAGGCTGCGCACTAGACATCAAAAATAACAATATTCCGAATTCTTTTTTTCTGTTATTTAAGGTCGCGTCAACTTTTAGGTCATTAACGACCACTATTGGATTTTAACGTTACGGTATCTATGAGGATGAAACGATATGGTGATGATATAAATGAATAAATAAATGTTATTATTTGTGGCGAGGCTCAGGCCATTTAGCCTGCTCTTCCGCCTAACCACTAAGATAGATGATAGGGGGTGAAAGAACAAACACATACAACCGTGCCCTAGGCGGGACTCGAACCCGCGATCCTTCGGTTCGAGATCGCTACACCACCACTGGCTCACCGATCTCGGCCACTGGGCCGGCTCCGAATTCTTGTCACTCATTGTTTACCTGAACCACTGTGCAGCACCTACGAATCCCGCTTGCCGTGTGCTCCCCTCTCCCCCTCCCCCCTCCCCTGCCGCGGGCGGTGCGCCCTCCCGCGCCTGCGCGCCGAGCCGCCGCTGTTGCCATGACAATATCAACGCGATCTCTGCCTCCGGCGGCGCCCCGCTCTCGCTCCTCGCCACCGCCGCGCCGCCAGAAGCCACCGCCGCTTGTCGGCCCCGGGTCGAGGGGTCGGCACTAGTCGGCAGTCTTCCCGCGCCCCTCGCTCCGCCGCCTCCACCCCACCCACACCTATTTACCTCCTCCCGCTTACCGATTTTCGCGACGACGTCCAATGCTCGTTATTCGATGATTAGGAAAATAGAACAGAGGAGGAAAAAGCAAGAAAATAGAAAAGTAAGAAAATTCTTCGAACGACTTTCTTTGAAGCGAAAGAAAAACCGCAGGTCTCGTGTTATAGATTTACTTCATGTAATAGAACCTCAAGCCTGAAAGAAGCCTTTAAGTTAAATTCAAAACCGCTTGTTTCGTTTCGAGTGATACCTCTTCTCCTTTCTTGTGTTTTTCCTTTTCCTTCTCTTGGATCTTATTCTGACTTGTTCCCTTTGTTTTCTCCTTTTACCTTTCTGCCTCCCACATAGTTTTCTCCATTTTCCCACAATCATACAATAAAGGAATTAAGTTGTTATTATTTCTTATTTCTTAAATTGACTGTCTCAAATGTATATTGGAGCATATAAAACTCTTAATCATTTCTTCCCCCCCATTCCCTTCCTTTTCAGTCTTTTTCTTGATCTTTTCCTTTTTCCTTTCCCGTAGGGGTCATCCATAAATTATGTGACGCTAAAGATGGAGGGAGGGGTCTGAGGCAGCGTTACGCTGCATTACCTAGAGATAGGGAAATGCGTTACAATGGGGAGGGGGGTATTGACAATACTCGAAATTTGCGTTACGTAATTTATGGACGGCCCCATAGAAGGTGTGCAGATGCAGGTTATTTCTGCTTCTTCTTTTCCTTTTCCTCTTTCCTCTCGTCCTGTTTCTACATCTTCTTCAATCAAAATCAATCAATTATGCTTTATTTTACATGGCTAGACTCACGCCGCAAGGCCCGCTCTTTTATCTAACCACTCAAATATCGCTAGGGTCCTTTCAGCATCCGGCGGAGAAAAGAGGTATCACTCGTAACGAAAAAAGCAATTTTGAATTTGACTAAATGGCTTCTTTTAGGCTTGAGGTTCTATTACATGTAGTAAATGTATAGCATGGGACCGCCGGTTTTTCTTCCCTCCCCAAAGACAGTCGTTCGAAATATTTTCTTTCCTTCCTCCTTTTCTATGTTATTGCTTTTTTCTCCTCCATCTTCTCGTTTCGTTTCTCTCTTACTCTCCTTATTCTTGATGATTTTCTCTTTTTCTATGTTTTTCCCTTTTCTTCTCTTGGATCCTATTCTTGCTCGTTCCCTTTGTTTTCTCCTTTTTCCTTTCTGACTCCCACATAGTCTTACCCATTTTTCCACAATCATACAATAAAGGAATTAAGTTGTTATTATTTCTTATTTCTAAAATTTACAGTCTCAAATGTATATTGGACCATATTAACCTTTTAATCATTTCTTCCTCCCCATTCCCTTCTTTTTCAGTCCTTTTCTTGATCTTTTCCTTTTCTTCGCCATCTTTTTTCATTTCTTATTTTTCAATTTTTTTCTCTCCTTGCCCTGTTCCCTATTCTTCTTTTAAACTTGTAATTAATTTTTTCGAGTAATTTCGAGCAACGTTGGACAATACATTACATAAATTTTCGAGATAAGTTTTACCCAAACTGATAGGATATGCATGTCAAGTCGCTGTGCAGGTCATACAGTGTTTATACTTGAGACAAAGGGACGTCTAAATTCACTGTTCATAATTACATTTATCGAAAGCAGCAAGGAGAAATTACATATTTAATGGCGTTGATTACAAGCAAGGCAACAAGCATCACCACCCAATCCAAGATGTAACATAAAAATAATAAACAAGTTTCTCCATGTTTCCACGAGAATGAACTGCGGCGCGCAAGTGGGCGCAGAGCGAAGGGCGCGGGCGCGGGCGCGGTCCTCTGCGCAGCGCGGAAAATAGAAAATTTAAAGCGGACGGCCAGCGCTGAATGGCCCGGCGCGCGCCATCAGTTACAAAGCGACAGTTTACGCGGAACAAGCGATAGCGACTGCGGTGCGCAGATCGACGCCCGGCGCTCCGCTCCGCTACCGCGCCCTTTGACCCCGCCACCCCACTTCCGTCTCGACACGCCCATCTGCGCGCCGCCCCCCGCCCCCGTCCTCCGTCCGCCACCCACCATCCCCCACCCGCCGCCTGCCGCCCACCGCCCCCGTCCTCCGTCCGCCACCCACCGTCCCCCACCCGCCGCCTGCCGCCCACCGCCCCCGTCCTGCGACCCCCGCCCCCGCCCCCGTCCTCCTCCCCCGTCCACCGCTCCGTCCTCCGCCCCCGTCCTCCGCTCCCGTCCTCCGCCCCCGTCCTCCGCCCCCGTCCTCCGCCCCCGTCCTCCGCCCCCGTCCTCCGCCCCGTCCTCCGCCCCCGTCCTCCGCCCCCATCCTCCGCCCCGTCCTCCGCCCCGTCCTCCGCCCCGTCCTCCACCCCCGTCCTCCGTCCTCCGTCCCCCGTCGTCCGCCCCCGTCGTCCGCCCCCGTCCTCCGCCCCCGTCGTCCGCCCCCTTCTCCGCCCCCGTCCTCCGCCCACGTCCTCCGCCCACGTCACCCGTCCTCCGGTCCCCGTCCTCCGTCACCCGTCACCCGTCCTCCGTCGCCCATCTTCCGTCCTCGTCCCCGGCCCCAGTCAGCCGCCCGCCGTCCACACGGCATCCACCCACAGCCACCTGCTACTACTTCCCATCGCCACTCACAACCAATTCCCACCAACATCCACTACCACCTTCCGCCGTCTGGCAGCCATCTGCCCCCACCATCCTGTCCAGATCAGCCTGAGCCATGCGGATACGGCCCCCACCTGTCTAAAGCTCAGCACCATATGGTGTCTCCCATCTCATGACCCATCTACTCCTCTTCGCAGCCTACCTCCGCACCTATATCCTTCACTCGTGCATGGCTTGTCATCATTCTTCCCGCGTGGCTTCGCCTCTGTCAGCCCTTGAGAGCAGTCGCCGCCTCCGCACCTTGCCTCCTTTCGCTTTTTCACTGCTTCCCCCCCTCCGCGCGCCCGCCGGCCGTCGCGCGGCGATCGCGAATCTGAACAAATCCGACGGGCACTCCGCTTCCGCCGGCCCTCCCTCACCCCCTTTCGCCGACGATCCCCCCTCTCGGCTACCTCACCTCACCTCGCCGCGCCCCGCGCCAGTCGCCGGGCATCGATCTCCGGCCGGCCAGGTCAGCTCCCAGCAGACCGACCCGAGCCGAGCCGGGGCGACCGCTGCTGCCCCTCCCGCCCCCAGCCCCGCCGCCCCACCCGGCCGCTCCGCTCCGCCCGCCCCGCCTCGCCCACCGCCCCCGCCCCCGCCCCCGGCCCGCCCGTCCCCGCCCCCACCCCCGGCCCGCCCGTCCCCGTTCTGTCCCGCCCCGCCCCACCTCGCCTCATCCGCCACCCTCCAGCCGCCCCGGCCCCCTGGGTCCCCGGTGGCTGGGAAACCATCAACATCCCGCACCTCGCACCGCCAGCGCCTCCTGTCCCGTCCCGTCCCGTCCCGCTCGCCTCGTCCGGGTGCGCTCAGTCATCCCGTCCCGTTCGCCACGCCCTGCCCCGCCGTCCTTCGCACTGTTCGTTTCACTTGCCCATCTCAGGTTGCCCCACCTACGTCCGACTAACGCCGCCTCGCTCCGCTCCGCGAGGTGCTGCCTCGTTCCAACGCATGAGCATTACACCCGTCCTTCCCCTCCCTTCCCGGCTTCTATCAGTCCTCAGCTCGCTACGTTGCAACATACCGCCCTCCTCGTCTCTCCCCTTCCGCTTCCGCACTTGCTAACCATTCTGTCGTACTCGGCCACACCTTCTTTTCTTCCGTGCCGCCCAGCCGCGTTCTACACTCATCCCTTCCACTCATCCCTTGCACCGCCACTCCCTTCCCCTCGAATCTCCGCCACCGTTGGCGCGCCCCGCGCCGCGACGGGCTTGCGATGCGGCGGAGAGAATCAGCTCGCGCGCCCGTGCCCGTTGCTCGCCGCCGCGTGCCCGCAGCCCAGGGCAGGGCCTTGATCTGAACGCACTCGCGGCCCTGGTAGTTTAAAAAGGAGATTTTGAATTTTGGAGGTACAGTAATCCCTCCACATTCGCGAGAGTTAGGTTCCCAAAAAACCTCGCGAATGTTAAGACTATCTTTTAATGAAAGGTATGTTAGGTTCTTGGATATCGAAAAAAATGTTTAAAAAAGAAAGAAAAAGACTGACAATCAATTACAGTACAACTGATTAAGCGCTACTACAAACAAAATTCACAATTAACATTCCAAAATGAGGAAATAAAATATTGTTTGAAACTTATTTGGAAGTTGAAAATTATTGGATATGTGATTTGCTAATTTTTTTGTTTCGTCACCTTTCTCGCTGTTCTAATATCCAAATATGAAAGAGCTCCTGCTCCTATTCTCTTTTAAATTTCGAAGTTATTTCCATGTTTGGATCACATTCGAATGCCAGTTCCACCGGAGCTTGTTGATTTTAGAACGCCATCAACAGTTTTGACATTGAAGTTGCTCCAGGACGCAGTTTCGCTTCCGTTACTTCATCATTACCATCGATAAGTTTTTTTTCACTGATGATTTCCCGAAGCTCCTCTACAATAAGCTCATTATTATGAGAGTTGCACAGATCCTGAAAGTCTTTTCGGTTCATTTGGCCGAAACCCTTACTTCCAATTTCGTGCAACTGAATTGAATTATTTTATGATTGTGTTATTCTATAAATGTGAATTGACATTTCGTCTGTGTAATTTCTGAAGAAAGTTATACTGCGAGCTCTGAAGTCTGCACAGATGTTCGTTTCTCAGATGATGATGATAAAGGAAATGAAATGGGCTCGCTTTCAAAGAAAATGTACGCCCAAAAGACCCACTCGCGAATGTTAAAACCTGGAGCATTTCTCTAATCGAGAATGTTCGGAACTCGCGAATAGCGAATTCGCGAATGTCGAGGGATTACTGTTCTTTAAATGAAGTCTCAACAACATATTCAACATTTTCTCAAATATGGATCCAAAGATTTCCACTGTAATGGCCTCCACTGTAATGGCCTCCACCACGTTACATGGGGGTTAAAAGGCCCTGGGCCACAGCAGCATCGTCGGATGGACCTATGAGTAGACCTCGGATTTTACGACAAATGCCTATTTAGTTCCTTTAGGAGGTTGAAGAAAATTATTGCAGATGTTTACGAATCACGAAATAATAGATCTACTGATAGCATTTAATAGTGCCAAAAATGTCCTAAAAGGAATGTTGATGATTATTTTAATATTCTTTTTTTACCTAAAACTGCCTAATACTAATAGTTTTGAAGAATTCTCATATTTTAATTACTCATTTCATAAATTTGTTATACCGAAACGCAAATACACTCCAGAATTTCTCGAAACGCGAATATTCCGTGATAAAATACATACACAAACGACTACGCACCGAAATTTCTCACCTAACACACCGAAAAAAGGAGCTCTTTAAGCCAATATAAGGAGGACGTTTCATCCTCGTTTCCGATCAGCACGCACTTCTTAGGCAATTGGACCATTCCCAGTGCAGCTGCGCTGTTGACAGCTTGAGGATTACAGCAGCTGCGCGTCGTCGCCTATGCAATCCAAGTGCCTAATTTAATCCTTTTGCGATCCGTTTTAGATGCTAGAAACACTTTTCATGTCTAATGTTTCTTAAAAGCCTGGATTAATCATTTTGTAACTTATTTTATGAGACTAAAACTTCATTTTGCCTAATTTTGCCTAATTTCTTAATTTTGTAGGTGCCTAAATCATCACATTTTTGTGCTTAAAATTCCGACGTATACCTATGAGCAAAATAAGCGGTTGCTCAGGGCTTCCAGCCATGGAGAGGCCGCGAAAACGTTTCATAAACAATTCGATTGGTTTGATTTCAGTGTGATTCCGGGCGCGTCAACTGTTAAGGTTATTAAACCCGTAAGTGTAGCATGCTTTTCTCTGGGGAGTGACGGTGATCTTCCACAGCTAGATATTGAGATCCGGTGCCGACTTACCGTCGGGTAGCGGGATTTCCCCAACTCGGTCTCTCGGCACGTGTGGTAGTGTAATTGAGGTGTGACGATAAGGCAACGAAAAGAAATGAAACATCTCGCGCGGTCCGTTGCCCGTTTGTAAGGGTATTGTTCCAGCAATCGTCTGATGTTGATCGGAGAAACCACGGAAAACTACCGATCAGAGGAGCCGGCCGATGGAATTCTTCTCCTGGTAGCAACAGTTCTCGACTTAACTAGTGTCGAAAATCGTACCACTGTGTGGACTCGAACCTAGAACCTCCTGGTCAGAGGCACTGCAGTGACATTAGTTAATGGTCTGAGCCACCTTTCTCGGTATGAAACATTCCAAAATGTCACAAAATGTGTTTGTATCTGTAAAATAATTGTTTCATCAGAATTAAATAAGTTGTTTTAATGTACATTAAAAGTTGTTTTTATAAATAGTTTTAATTAATATTTTGAGTTATAAAAAAATTAAATCAAAAAATAATTGTTATTCAATTTAATACAAAAATTTAAAATAATAAATTAGCCCAAAATTAAATACATATTCATTTTTGTTACTTAATGTATCAATTGTATTTGTAGAAAAAAGTTGTTCTATTGCCAAGTATATACTTTTGGTAAATCCTGAGAGGGGCCCATGACGATTTTGGTATGAGTTTAGCCCATAACCCAGACGGTAACGCATTTCGACACTAGCTACATAGCTGGGTCGAATTCAGCCGCTACGCGGAGGAGAATACTAGAGGCTGGCTGCTCTGATCGGTAGTTTTCCGTGGTTTTCTTCCATCAACACCAGGCGAATGCCGCAGGAGTACCCTAACAAACGGACCACGAGCAATCTTTCCTTTCTTTTTTTGGTTGTCCTCTTCTCTGCCCCTACACACACTTCATGCATTACAAAAATGTCGGGAAACCAATTGGGTGCTTGTCTCACTTTGGACGGTGCCCCGCTTGGAGGAGATACTTGGAGGGGAACACCTTGCAAGCTGACATGAAAGGTCAGTGCCGGATCTCACCATCAAGTGATGGAGGAACACTGCCACATTCTGGAATAAAACATTCACTTCGTTAACGTGACTAATAGGCCTATCAGAAACATTAATCAATCATTGTGGTTGGGAGTCCCAGAGAACCGAAATCTATCCCTGAGCGCAGAGTAGATGCTTACCTAAAAGGTAATCAGTTACAGCGTAATTTCGACCCCGGCCAAATGTAATTACTTTTATTTCGTTCCGTTAATTTCCATACCGTTTATTTAAGCCCAATATCACAAGTGTCGAAGACCTACTTCCAGTGTTTTTTCGTCGTCCTTTGATGTAAAAGGAATACATCAGGAAATGCCATACCTTTATTTTGACTGGAGTGAAGTAGTCCAAACAAACGGTAGAACATAAGGGAAAGTTTGGGAGTAAATTTGAAATTTGGTTCCGTTTTTGGGGGGGGGGGCGCTGAAATCAAATGTAAGGCTGAAGTCAAAAAATGTGTAAAACATACGACTGTTTTAACGTTTTCGAAATAACTAAAAAATCCATTTTTCATAAATAATGGCCCTGTATGAAATACAAGAACGTAAAATTACCTACATTTAATGTCATTAAGAATTTTTCTCCAATTAACGGGTTAGCCATCAGAGCACCGCGAAATTTGGTAATATAAGCAAAACACAAGAAACGGGAATTAGCCCATTGTATCTTAATATAACTTAAAAAATATAAACTTCTAAAATTTTAACCTGATATAAAATGGAAGAGATTAAAGCTTCCCAAATGTTTTGTCTTCAAGGATCAATGGTATCACCATTAGTTGGCAAAATATGTCAGGATATGAAAGTGGCACTCCACTTAATCTCCCTCTCACAAACTCTTGTAATTTACATCCAATAAAGTTTCGTACATATAAATATGACGCTTTGTGAATCAGTTTACATTTTAATTGGGAAAAAATATTGTAATTAACAATGTGAAAAATAAAATTAATATTTTGGAAGACGATGGACTACGCCTTCACAGACGCGTAGGTTTAGAAGGCCTTGTCTTCCATAGACACCTATTGACAAAAATTGCATTAGCGGTCTTTTATTACTATGACTCGTTATATTGAAGGCCGTCTAGAAGAGAAGGCCTGTTCCTGCGCCGAATGACGTCACGAAAGGTGGCTGGCAGGAAATGCATGCTGTCCACGTTATAAACAGAGACTTAGTTCTTAAAATCGCACAGAAACCCATACTTGTTTAAAATAACACGAGGGAAAACATTAAGCCTTCTTGACGCTCTAGGAATTAATTTTAGAGTGTTATTTGTTTTACGGCACTCCGATATTGTACAATTTTCGTACATGTAAATTAACATATTGAGAAGGCTTAAATTTTTGTCCATACTACCCTATTTATAATATAAAATTTTGTAGAATTCATAAAACAATTTTGCTGCCATATTTGATACCCATAAGAAATTAAGTACCTTCATGATAATTTTATTTATATTTTTCCTGCTCTATTTCTTTCAAGTTGTCTACTTTAATTTAAAATGGAAGTTAGTATTACAGCTAGTAGTAATGCATTTATCAGATATTTCTCTGATGGCCGTGTTAATAATTATTAATAATATTTGTTAATATTGTAAGGAACAGTAGGCAAGTTAATAAAATAGGCAAAAAGTTAATAAATTCATAGGCAAGTTAATAAAATTCAAGCTGCTCAAAAATAAGAAGAGGAAGGATGGAAAGCAATATTTTATTCAGAAGGTACTCCAGCAGATTATGTAAGACTTTATGAGATTATTTAAAAGGCACAAATCACATTGGAAATGCATTAAAATTGTTTCGGACGCTTTAAATTGACTTTAATATCTTCCTATTTTGCACTCACTTTTGTGACCTTACATTCTTGAAACCATTATATTTATTACTGAACATTCCTAATGTATACTGTTTCTTTAATAAAATGTTTAAAGTACACAAAGTACTTTGTTCTATTAATGTGAGCAGAATTTGTCCACAACTCAAAACGGGGTTTTCCATTAATCAGATCTGTCTCTCATACAAAGCCCTCCAATAAAGTTCTTTGATTTTCATGCTTAAGGAACTTAATTTCAAAATTTTCAGATATCTATGCATATCTGAAATACTTGGTGAGTATTCGTCAAGAAGTGAGGCTGTTCACTGAGATAGAAGGGTATGCATCTTTCACTATGATCGGATACGCTCCTTTAGTAAATATTTCGACATCTCTTCTTACTGCTTTGTTCTGGTAGAGAATAAATTTTAAGTCGAAGTGCTTTACACACACACACACACACACACACACATACACACGTTCTTTGAGGGGACAAAATCTTTCCTATTGATGTTTTCATCCACTTCTGTCACAGAGCAGGATTGTTTGGAAATTTCAAAGTTGAAACACGTTCCGTCGATTCATCATAATTCGATCAACAATACAGCACACTTCACTTGCTTGACGTTTTTCATGTATCTCTTCTGCCTAATTTTCAAAATGCCTTCCTTTAAGGATAGTCTCCAAGGATTTACTGAAAAAATGCAGGGATAACAAAACATCCAAGTGCAAGCAAGAAAACATATTACAACATGTATTACATAAAATAATTGATAATTTCACCACATACTTATATGACTCAATACTAGAAGTAGACATATCTTGATTACTTGAAGATAATGGACGAAGGAAACGATAATGGACTTTTATGCAGAAAACCGAGCATGCAATTATTACTGAATTATTAAAACATCCGTCGCATCTAAACTTATCCTACAAGGGCTAATTAGCTAAAATATTCTAGCTCGTTGACAAGGGCGTATGCGAAAACGAAAAATGCTCAGCCACATATTATGGCGTCAGATCACGTGATATTCACATTGGCTCAGGCCTTCTAATATACTCTTCTAGACGACCTTGGTATATTGTAATGATTTGGCATCATCTAATTTCTTAAGGAATATTCAGGTTCTCTTCCATTGGTTCGTAAGTTTCAAATGCGGTTTGTTGTCTTGCTTCAGCTTGTAACTCGCCTTTCAGGTCATTTTTAGAAACCATTATCATATTCTCGGAACACGTTTCGTAATTCAGATAAAAGTTACATCATTAATCTCTGCCTTCTTCCAATTACTTCTCTTGCAGTTTTTTGGAGTAGATGCAAGAAATAAACGTCAATGCGGTGCTGGTGATATTAACAATTTCTCGTAGGTGGAAGGCCATTTTTCATGATTTTCCATCTCCACTCTTCTGGATTTTTTTCTACATGTAGAGTGTTTCTCTTTGTCAGCCATAAATTTATTTTTTCATGCTTGGCCAATGCCGAGGTGCTTTTGCAACCACTCATTACTTGTAAGAAAAAAAGATGTTTCTGCAGCAAATGGGAAAATGGGAGTAAAGAAAATTTGTCATTGTAGGGTATCAAAAAGAACAAATTTGCATGCTTGCAGAGAGCTCTTAGTATTACTAATAGAAGTACTACATCATCACCAGCTTCAATCACGGTCTTATTTGTTGGATCTAAGCACAAAGGAATTGTTCATTATGGGAGTGTCTCTGTCTTCTTTCGCTTATTTACATGTTATTCCTGATGACAAAACACTTTGTAATCAACATTGCTATTAACCATCTTTTATTATTCGTGTTTGCAAGAAAAGTTTCGTTGGACCTCGTATGCATTATTGTGTCGTCAAACTATGTACGCAAGTTTTATAGACCGTTTGGCTTCGGTAAACACTTCAGAGTAGCCATAAGAAACTACTGCTTGTAATTGATATATTGACATATATTCAACATAATTCATCATGGATAGATTGTTGTATAAAAAGTAGATAATAACCCGTGATTGATTAAGTATACCGTAAACCGGGGTGACTTGGGTACAGATTTTGGGCTTTTTTGTATTATCTGCTACATAAACTAATATTTTTTACGAAAAGTTTCCCCACTAGAGAAAAGAAATTTTTGGTTATTTCTTAATGCAAGGGTATTTATTTTATTACTTATTATAACAGAGAAAAATGAAGACAATGTCGCACCCAAGTGGGGTGTTGCACCCTTCAGGTAGGGGGACTTCGGTGCACAAGTCTATTATCTAGACATTAAGCCTTTCGAATCATGTGTTTCCATCTCACCCCAGTGGAAATAATTTGGAACAAATAAAGAAGGTATAAATAAATTTTGTTTTTATTATAAATAAAATGAAAGGTAATTATTATTTTAAGTCTACAATGTAAACATCAAGGGTTGAAGATGCCTGTTTTGGTGGGTTTATCCCTCGTGGATTGGTTGAGGAAGAACTTCTGAAGTGTCCCTTACGTGCTTTTCTTTTTTCTTTTTCTTGTATGTTCGTGGTAACTATTAAGTGTGTGTGCGTAGAAATGAATATAGAACACTGTCCTCAAGTCACCCCGCGAATATTCAACATTTCACCTATAAATCAACAATTATTAAACAAAAAACTTTAATTGCATAAATTATCGTTCATAGTTACCACAATATATGTTCTTACCAAAGCAAAATAATTTCAAAACTAGAAGATATACTAACTAGTAAGTTCTGTACACAAAGTTCTGCAATGCTTTCATGCAACCTTGAAACACAGGTTATGGTAAAAACAGGCGGGGAAAAAGGCGGGATATTTTTATGATGTCTGAGCATCACTTTTATTCATGGAGGCTCATTCTAGCGGCTGGTTTGTCTCTTATTTCTTGTGCAGTGATTATGACGTCATCTGAAATAAGATATTAGGGAAAGTTCCCAATTGACTCCACCAATCCCCAAGTCACCCCAGTTTGCGGTATTGAAGTTGGACACGGAATTGTTTGTTTGTTATTTCATAGACATGTAACATACAAATGGCATTAGTGGGTTTTTAATACCGGATAGATTTTGAGTTATTTTGAAAAAACCTACAAAAAGTGTGAAAAACTGAAAAAAACGCAAAAATTTATTTTTGCGTTTTTTTGCGTAAAAAATATTTCAGAGCAAAATTTGAGTTGGAAAACCTCGTATTTGTGTTCAGCGACCCAAAATCCATATAAGAATAAAATTTCAACACTAATTATTAACAGTTTCTGGGGACACGGTGCATCGGCACAATACCTTCATTTGTATATATGTCAATATTTTTCATGTGAGCCTTGATTAAGAGTTAATTAATCTCCAACGTTTGTTATAATAATTTACAATAAAATGCTTATGTGTGGTTTCTCGGTTTGCCAATACAATTAATTTTTATTAATATAATTCTGGACGATTTCCTAATTTGGATGGATTGCTTCTTGAGTAAGCTTTCATAAAATGTCACTTACAATATTATAAAACTATCAATTGTATGATAAAGGGAAATAACAAACATAATTTTGAAGATTCTTTGTATACTACCTAGCCTACAATTTGATGATAATTTATTATCAAAGCCCATAAGACGTTTACGTTTCATTCTCAGAATGTCACTTCTGGATTACGACTTTGTGAATGACTTAACTACTTAACAAATTCATGTTATTTATTTCTTAACACATTTTGACATTCATAACCTTTATTAAATCGGAAGGAAGATCGCACGTTTTCGTGTTGAATGGATTCAAAGAAATGAATATTAAGGATGCAATAAGTAGCTTCTGATGTGTATTTTGCGTGTCTTTTGAGGTAGATGCATCGTGAATTTTTGCAAATTAAAATGAATATTCCTCTCTTATGATGATAAGAAACGATACTAATGAGCACGCTATCTGAGTATAAGAAAAATATTAAAGCGTCTTTCAAATGTCTCCACCAGTTTGATAAGAGATAAGAGCTTTTCATCTTAATATTTACATCTTTGTCAGGAATTATAGTTGTCAGCGTTGTTAATGAGGCAACGTAAATGCGTTCTTCAGCATATTTGTGGTAGAAATATGTCACATTGACCTTCCAGATCTTTATTTGATAGAACAAGTACATGGGAGTCCATCAAAACAAATTAAGTGCTAAATCTATTTTTGAAAAAAAAATACATGATGAATACCCTTTAGAAAACACAGTAGACATCCTGGATCCGTGCGATAACTCCGCAATTTGTAAATAATTGTTTAACCCGGCAGTGGGAACATTGGGTATGTCAGACCTAGTGACATCTTTGAAGCGGTCTATCAAGTGAACGAAATTAGTTCTACACTTATCCACCAGTCTACCTTCAAATTGAATCTTTTTGAACTGATGACGACCATTAGTTTGAGTTTATCACAAAAATTGTAGTGTGCTATTTCTGCTCAAAGTTGTTGATGGGTCTATTAGACCCAACGTTCCAGCTTACGTGACATTTTTACAACATGACCGGCTCATTTAAGAGTTAGTTTAATGCATTAAATCCGAAAGATATTGAATTAATTATCAAGCTGGTAGAAAATGATTGTTTATCAAATTATGCAGTTTCTGATTCATCATTTGAACTCGAAATTTGTTGTTCAAAATTCAGATTCTTTACAAGAAATTGAAGGCACTGAAATTGAGGATCATCAAATAGTACCAGAACCTTTTATAAGTAATATATTTATTTGTAGTCAAAATTTTATACATAATGTCGATATTCTATAGGGTTAAGAAATGTAATTTTTTTAAAATTTTTGTAGGCCACAAATCAGTTTCTCGGAAAGGTTAAAAAACAAACAAAATGGTCGAAAAATGTATTGTAACTAGTGGTGCTACAGAATGGCACAGACTTTCCCGTATTAGTTTTTCCTTGGGTCTTCGCTAGCTATTCGGAATTGCGACATACTCTTTCTTGCCAGCTACCATCTATCACTGCTAAAAGTACATTTTTTTGTCATTTTCTTAATTTTTCGGTTTCCTATTGGTAGAACAAAAATATTAATTTTAGAATATTAAAGAACACAGAAACCTAGCCGTAAATGACAATTTTCTTTTAAAAATTACGTGCCGTTTAAGAGAAAATGGCATTTTAGCACTACTAAAAATGCGAAATTTGAAGCTCATTTTCACAGAAAATTTGTGAGTTTTCAAAATACTTTATTTGAAGTTATTTGAAGCACTTACACTCACAAATATAATCATCTTTACAAATTGCGGATAATGTGCATATTAAAGATGTGAGATATCTTTCAAAAAATTTACATTTATATAATTTTTGAAAAAAACAAAAAAAAACTCAAAATAAACTTCACGCTATACTAATGAGTGTAATTAGCACTATCCGTTACAAAAGTTTCAAGAAAAAAAATTGCAGCCATATACGAGAAAATGACGTTTGAGCATTTCTGAAAATGCCGAAATTTGAGCTACTTTTCACAGAAAACGGTAGTGTTTTCGAGAAACTTTACTTGACATTATTTAAAGCATATATACTCGTAAATATAATAATGTGAAAAAATCGCCGATAATGTGAATAATAACGACGTGAGGGACAAGTAAAAAAATTTACATTTTTGTAATTTTTGAAAAAACCAACCGATAGACCAAAATGGCTTTTATGTCATTGATAGAGTACATTTACCACTATCCCTACCAAAAGTTTAAAGAAAAAATTTGGAGCCGTTTTTGAGAAAATCTTGTTTTTGTAATTTTTTAACATTGCACATATTGCACGCAATATTGCACGAAAACTACCAAAATTTTGAAAAACATTTACACGGCCTTTATTAAAGAACTCAATATGCAGAACAAATTTTATTTGAAGAAAAAATCTCTATCTTCAGTTTTGTAGTTGGAGAAAGACGCCGAAAAAAAGCCAAACTTTCACAATTTTCGAAAATTCAGAGCAGTACGTCAAAATTGGACCTATTAAATGGTGTGTTTTACTCTATTCATACAAGAAATTTAAAGAAAAAATTTGGAGCCGTTTTTGAGAAAATTTTGAAAATTCCCAGGGTGCTTCATATAAAGTACCCCCAAATTTTGAAGAATCTTTTTCAAAATATCAAAGCTTTGACTAAAATGAGATCGACCGGGGAATATCCATTTTGGAAGAAATCGTACGTATGGTTTAGGCGCTAGCAGTGTTCACAGACGGACAGATAGACAGACGGACAGACGCACATTTTCCTTTCAATTGGGTTTTCGGTATCAAGGACCTAGAAAACAGGGTTTCTGGCTACACCACGTGTTAGGGGATTTTTTTTCTTAATTTAGCAACTGGTTTTATCCACTTATTCGTTTTCACGGCCCGGCAATGAATTTTTTTCCGCCGAAAATTGGCCATTTTTTCGCGCAGCATTACATAACTTTCCCTATACTACGTATATCACTCCGTGTATACGTACGTATACGGGAAATAAAAATCGCTTCCATAAAACATATTATAAATCATAACTGTAAAAAATGCTTCAATTATGTGTGTTTAACACGTGTAGACATATTTTGTTAATATTGCATTTATTAACTTGATGCTACATTTTCTTTTCTTTATTTGATCTTCATTTACTTTTAATTTTATTTTTTGTTCACTTTTCTGATACTTTTCAAAAATTGGGCTATATTTTATGCTTTTTATTGAATTATTTGAATTTATTCTATGAATTATTTGCACCTTTTACTCCATAATAACACATTTGTGTAATTAATTAGTGCTTTAAATAGTCTATAAAAATGAGTGGGTCTCTTAGACCCAACGTTCCCACTGACGTGAGGATTTTCCACGTTCCCGCCGCCGGGTTAAAAGTGAAAATTACTTCACAGTAGAACCCAACTTCATACGGCCAGCCGGTAAGTGTGCGTTACAGCATTACAGGGTCGGTACTATGCGAGAGTAACAATTCTAATATTGCTTAGGGTTGAGATTAAATTGAATAGAACATTAAATTTTTCCCTTTAATTTTATTGCTTAAGATTTGTCTTTTTCCTTTAACTTAATTTTGCACAGATTTCACTTTTCTAATTTTTCTGACCACTCATGCTGCCTTGTGGGAGAACTGAAAATAACGGAATAACCCAAATGTTTTAGAAAGTCAAAAAAGACCCTTTTTTGTAGAATAATGCTTATTGTTAAGAAAACTAATTCGGGCTCTACCTCTCCGTGTCACTCCCCCTTTATTTTCCTACCTGTTCCCATGCGACCTGACCTTACCTTCTACTAAACACTCGTATCGTTTGGGGACACAAAAACATAGTTTTAAGGCCGTAAGGCGTAACGATTCTGAGCTATGGACAATTCTTATGTGGGTTGCAGAGATCTGAATTGTATGTCATGATTTTCAAAAATTAACTTTTTCGTCTTAAATCTTGCGTGTAATTCTCTATCTAGCAGCACACTTGTTTCGAGTCAATGGTTTCTTATATATTAGCAAAAACCGTCATCTATCAAAACCGTATCTTAGCTTGTTATAAAATGAGATGATGCTTAATAAAATGCCCATCGAATTATGCACAGTAAGAACGTTAAATGGGAGGTTCGTTCACGCTCGCGGAATGCAATCAGAAGCAGAGTAGCCAACATCTAAAGTAATGAACCTTAGTAGATGAACGCACTTTACAAAATAATGTAGGTAAAATACCGGGTCCATCGTTCGCGATGCGCGAACATGAAGAGCGGGTACATCCACTCCGACGCGGGGCGTTGTGGAGGGGGAAAGTGGATGGGAAAGGGCGACGGCTGAGCCTAGAGGGGCAGGGACTGGATCAATCACAGCGGAGCGGAGGGACGGTTCGGAGGGCAGGTGGGCGAGGTGCCGCCCGAGAGTCACCATATCGACTCCTTCACCGCCCCGCCCCACCCCATCACGCTCCGCCCCGCACCGCTACGTCACGCCACGCCACGCCGCGTTGCGCCCCGCTGACCTCGTTAGACGCCTGGAGCGCCCCGCCCTGCGCCTTGGTCCCACGTCTTTCGCTCGTCCAGAAAGGGGACGTGTTGTTATGACGTGAGTTGCTACTTCTTTTTTCTACTCCAACTGTATAATGCTGTCATTGGATGGCTGCGACTAGTTGCATAATAATAGTCATTTCGATACAGTTTTCATTATGATACAGGTTCTTGACCATTCACAGAGACTCTTACAAACCAAGTCACTTTATTAATCATTGAGAATTTTTGCAGTGTTTCGTTAGAGTGTGTATATTAAAATTGCATTTAGTGTTATATTATGCTTTTCAGTTTTAATTTCTTTTATTATTATTATTATTATTATTATTATTATTATTATTTCGTGATATATTATTTAAAATAAAGTGGATCCTAATTTCACTTTGATCCTATTTGACTAGCGCAGTACTCCCTAGTAGGCGGACAAGTAACCATAGCCACCCGCGGCAGCATGCGAGGGTAGATTTAGGGCCTTGCATGAATCAACTGCCACGAAACTATTCATTGTAAAAGTTTAACTTATAAAAGTTGTAGGAAAAGTACCGTGAGAAACTCGATGTAATGGTTCTTAATACACTCGTGTAAAGTAAACGATACACGCGCGTTCCTCGCTCGTATCGTAATATCACACTCATGCATTAATGCTCATCATTACATCATCGTTTCATAATGTACTATTACGGTTTTACCAGAGCCGGTTTAACATTAGTGGCGGGTGGAACGTGCCGCAGATCCAGCGTTAATCTAGGCCCTAGTCGGAAACATTTTGTCTAGAACCAGTCTAATAGGTAAATAGACATTGAGAATTTTTACCGTGTATTCGACTCTTCTATATTTTGAAAAACTTCCAGCAAGCTAGGAACGATGGATATGAGACCCTTTCTTGGATTGGGGACTACCAATGAGAATGCGTAATTCGAATCGTAGCGCATAAATTGAATGAACAATCGGCCAGACGGCATGACGGACTGTTGCAGACAGTTGAAGTTTATTTATTTATTTACGTCAAAAACAGTTAAAAACTGTGTGTGACGAGCTATGGGGAGAAGTGAATTTTGTGCACGTTTTCATAATTCTGTGATCTCTATCCTAAACCATATTCTAGTCGAATTTTGAATACAGAAAAGAGAGGTTTTTTTCGAGTTTTGTTGACAAAATATTCGCTCCTATATAATAAAATATATTTTCAAAGATAAATTAGCTATAAATTCCTGCCCTGAACCCTCATGTTCTTCCTGAAAGAATAATGCCGCGATAATATGGAAAACGATAATTTGAATAACTATATTTCCCACTGAAATTCAGAAGACGTGCACAAATAATGAAGTTATATTTATGTCCAGAAGCAAAACAAGGGACCATCTTAGCATTTGCTCAAGGATCAGGGAAACTGGACGAAAACCTGATCGAGATGGGGGCCATCAACACAGAAACTGTGGTACAATACTTGTTACAGGTTCTTTAGAATTATACAGTCCAAATGATAAATAATTACATTAACTATCATTGTTAAAATTAATGCTACTTTCCTTTTTGATGCTCGGTATAGTCTCGAATTGTATAGAAACAGTTATGCAGCAGAAAAGATTTTACTTAGGACTTAAACTTTTCTGTCGAATTTAATCGTTTAATGTCTTCTGGCAACGTGTTGTAGAGTAATGTACATGAATTGTATGTGAATTTTTGTAGTGAGCTGTTGATACTGCCACCTGGTGAATATGATTACCACGTCGTGTGTTATACTTATTGACATCGGCGTTTTCTGAAAATATATTCCCGCCCGTAAGTAAGTCATTTTTGACAAAAACTACTGTTTCGTAAATCAGGAGACAAGGTAATGGTAGAATTTCTAGATTAATAAAGAGATACAAGAATCACGTGGGTTGGGTTTGCTTATTATCCGTATTTGTAATCTGTAATTCGTTTTTGTAATCTGAAAGTCTGGGAGCTTTATGAAGTTTCCCCAGAATATTATGCCATATCTCAAGAGGGAATGAACATTGGCAAAATATACACAACGAGCTGTATGAAGGCTGAGGGAATTTGAAAGAATTCTGAACGCGTAGCATCTTCTTCTTCTTTTCTAGCTCTACAGCCCTTTGTGGGCCTCGGCTTCACGCACAACAGCATTCCAGTCTTTTCGGTCTTCTGCCATCTTTTTCCAATTCTTTATTTTCATGATGTTTAGATCTTTTAGTACATCATCCTTCCATCTTTTTTTAGGACGCCCTCTCCTCTGTTTGGAGAAGAGACCCCCTTCTAATATCTTTCTGGGCATTCTTGATTTTTCCATCCTTTGAATATGTCCCAACCATCTGATCCTTTGCGCTTTGATAAATCGGATAATGTCTTTTTCTTCCAATATTAAATTGATCTCATCATTGCGTCTATATCTCCATATCTCTTGATCTTTGATAGGTCCATATATTTTCCGTATTATTTTACGTTCAAATCGCCTTAACTCATTTGTATCATTTGCTGTTAACGTCCAAGCCTCTGCCCCATATGTTACCACAGGACGTATTAAGGTTTTATATATTTTCATTTTCGTGTTACGTCTTATTAATTTATTTCTTAGTATTTGCATATTTATATAATATGCTTTATTCCCTGCCTTTATTCGTTCTTTGATGCTCTCCCTCATGTCATTCTGATTACTAATAAGGGTTCCTAAATACTTGAAGTTGGTAACTCCTTCAAAGGTTTTATTCAATATTTTAATATTTTGGGGGCTCCTTCTTGTCTCTGATGTGGAAAGTACCATATACTTTGTTTTCTTCTCATTTACTATTAGGCCTATTGTTTCCGCTTTTCTTTCCATTTCTTCGTAGCATGTTATTAAACTTCTTTTATTTCTAGCTATTATGCAAATATCATCTGCATAAGCACATATTTGTACTGATTTATAAAATATCGTACTGTTATGTGTTAAATTATTTATTATACTATGTAGTGCTATAATAAAGAGAGTAGCTGATAAACTGTCTCCTTGCTTTACTCCTGTCTCTATTGTAATAGGTTTGCTCTTTTTGTTACCACATTTAATTACTGCTTTTGTATTTTTCATTGTCATCTTAATCAGATTTATCAATTTTTCTGATATTCCTATGTCATAGAGTGTTTCATAAAGGTTCTTCCTTGCATAATCTTTCATAATATCTTCTTTCCCTATCTTAGCATTGAAATCACCTAAAACAATGATCATGTCATACTTTGGTACTTGGCTACATATCTGTTCAAGTTCTTCATAAAATTTCTCTTTGTTTTCTTCATCTTTATCTTCAGATGGCGCATACACTGTTATCATTGTAATATTTCTATATCTTCCCTTCAAGCGTATCCTAGCAAGACGTTCACTGATCATATCATATTCCAATATACTCTTTCTTGTTTTCTTGGACAGTATAAAACCTGTGCCATAAAGTCCTGTTCTTTCCTCACTACCACTGTAAATCATTGTGTAGTCCGATTTATCTATCCGTCCTTTACCTTGCCATCTCACTTCTTGTAGTGCTATTATATCAATATTATATTTAATCATTTCATTTCCTATTTCATCCATCTTTCCTGTTTTCATCATTGTTCTCACATTCCAAGTTGCCACCTTCATATCATGTCCTTTTATTCCATGCCTTGTCTTCATATTTAACTGTTCTATCCGAGGCTGTTGCTTGTGTTTCGTAACACTGTGTTTTTCCGGGAACGCGTAGCATAATGAACTTAAATTTGTGTTCAATTCACTTAAGTGGGCATTCCATTTGAGGTTTGACTGAATTGATAGACCTAAAAATTTTGTTACATTAACATCAGTCAATGGCACACCGTTCATTTTCAATGGAGTACAGAATTTTTATTTGAAATGGAAAACTGCATTGAAACCGTTTTCTTTTCATTTACTATTACTTTGTTATTACGGAACCAATTTGAAACATCTGATATTGTACTATCTACGGTTTCTTTGTTGCAAAGAATATTTGTATCATCCGCAAAGAGAACTGTTCTTCCGTTTCGAATCGCTAAGGGCATGTCATTTACGTATAATAGGACGAGAATAGGGCCTAAAATCGATCCTTGCTGGACTCCACGTGCAATTGGCAAAGAACCGGAAAGGTATGTACATAAAGTTCCATCATTCCAGTAAGGTATTTCTACTCTCTGAGATCGTTGTTTAAGGTACGAACATAGCCAATCTAGAGCAATACCACGGATTCCATATGAAGGTAATTTTGAAAGTACAATGTTATGATCAATGATGTCAAAAGCTTTTGAAAGATCTAAAAATATTCCAATAGTTGCTTCGTTTTGATCCAATGATGAGGCAACATCTTTAAGAACAGAAAAAAATGGCTGTTTCCGTAAATTTTGATTTCCGGAATCCATGTTGGCAATTTGAAAACGCGTCGTGTTTAATGAGAAAGGTTTCCATTCGCACAAAAAAAAGTCTCTAATATTTTTGAAAAAACTGACAAAAGAGAAATTGGCCGATAATTTTGAATTTCATTTTTGTTGCCTTTTTTGAAGAGCGTCTTAAACTTAGCTGTTTTAAAAATATCTGGAAAAATTCCGGTGCATAAGGATGGATTAAATATGTGAGTTAACGGGTGTATAATGGCTGGCGCGCACGTCTTTAATAAACAATCCGGAAATTCATCTAAACCGGCCGAATATTTATTTTTAATTTACCGAGTAAAGTAATATTGCCTTTTGTGTTATATTGGATATGTTTGTAGTCTATCTAAGACAATGTGAAATATAAATCTGAAACGAATTAGATATACATATTTGATTTGAACCCCAAGTGTATTAATAATAATAATAATAATAATAATAATAATAATAATAATAATAATAATGGTTTTATTGATATGGCGAGGCTCAGGTCATCAGGCCCACTCTTCCGGCTAACCACATGTCAGATATATAAAAATTAGTCCGAAAATGTAATATAATCTACAAATGTAAGTGTAGTTGGTCTACAAATGGTAAGTAGTTAGTGGAAACAGATACAAAAATGTTACAAAATTTCTTTGAACATATTTTAAATTCATAGACGGAAATTGAAAATAAAATTTAAATTGAATAACATACGAGCTCCTCAAGTCTGCTCGCAATGCGGCAGCCTGGTATTCACCCCGAACGACTGTAATCTATTGATACAAACACACATCACCTCATTCGTCGCTCGACCCTGGAGGAAAACCCGCCAGTCGGGGAAAATCCACCAGGCAGGTCGCTTCCTAATACAATGGTCAACTAATCTAAAATAAATAACACAGTGGTGTCAAGGTCTTCTTCTGGTGGCAGTGGCACGCGTTGTGGCATTGTGCCATGCCACGAGCTTCTCTGCGCAACTAGCGTCAGGAAAGGGAACTATTAGTAACCCCGCCGTTTTACAATAGAGATGGCGTTGTCTCTGGTGGCGGAGTAATGAACTGCGTGGAGGGGTGATTTCGTTGTGGCACTCGTTCCACGAACTCGTGGCATTGACCTTGACAACACTGAAGTAACATATCTTTGGAATGTTTTCCTCTGCTGCTGTCCTTGTTGCATGGGGTCGTCTTCTTGCTTAAATCCGCCTCTCCCGCTACAGATGAAATACTGTTTCGGCAGTACCAGACAAGTCGTAAGAAAGTGAATGTTCAACCAAAATTGATTAATGTTTTTTCTAAAACATATTAATCCGTTCTTAACACTCTTAAGGAAGAGGGAAAGCTGACATAGGTTTGATTTGACAACCGGTAATTTACAGTGATTTTAATTGTAAAATGCTGTATTATACTTTGTAAGAAAAGCATTCAGGTATTTCTTAAAAGATGCTAACGAGGAATATTTTTTAATGTTTGAAGGCAGTTTATTCCACTCCCGAGTTACAGTAGTTGCAAACGATTTATTGTAGTTGGTTTTGCTTTTCGAAATGCAGAGTAACTGGAATTAACTCTAGAGGAATTAAGATGTACGAAATAATTTGTTAAATGTGAAGGGGGCACCATTTTTATCATCTTAAATAAAAGACAATGGCTGTGATCCAAACGCCTATCCTTTAGTGTTAATATTTTGTCTAATGTTAATATTGTGTATATATTTAGTGTTAATAATCACCAGAGATGTGATCGTATTTTTTTATATTATAAATGAAACTAATACAGGCCTTTTGAGCTCTTTACAAAGTTTGAGTTAGTGAATCTTTCAAATTGTTATACGCAGTGTCACCCTAGTCGAAATGAGAATACAACAGGATTTTTTCTAATATTTCCTTGGTATTTGTAAGGAGTCATTTATCGATGCACCTACGGGATTGCAAAGATGCGTAAACTTTACGACGGACATTTGGGATCTGATTCCCAGCTTAGATGATCATCAGGTATGAAGGGGACCTGGGATTTCTCTGCTAAGACATACTAACATAAGTATCGTTTTCTCAGGCTGCCAAAGTAGTTTAAACATACAGAAATACACATTTGACATGGTGTTTTTTTTGATTTTCAGTTTTCAAACATTAGCCGTTTTTCCAGCACTTTTACTAAATACTTAATGTTGTTTGAAATTTGACTATATTCGAATATCCCGCCGTTGAAACCTACGGATCGTAGGAATGGAAAAGTGGCAACAATAATTCGGACTCAGAAGTGAAGATTTCACTGGGAGCCAGCGGTGACTTCTACTTCGCAACACAAACAAGGTAGCATCGACCTCGGGGGCAGCCGGACTCTGAGCATTGTTCAAGTGTTTATCTCAAGTGCGCGAAGCAAGGCCTCGGGGCATCGTTCAGGTCCGCGAAGCATCACACAAGTTCCCGGATGCCCGTTTGGCATTGGTGCTCATGCTTGACTTTTCATTGCATAACATTTTCCTTCTGAATTATCATCCGATTCATAATCGTTTACCATTTTTAATGCCTCATATTCATAAAGCCCCACGATCTTTCACATATTCGAAGGCAACGGTCCCTTTAGAGGCGATGTAACGTTCCGCTTTTGCCAGAAATTTTCTTTTGTTGCATCTGTTGCTATGTCTGCTGCTACTACTTATTTTCTAATGTCAAACTTCAATTCTTATTTTTATATTTTATTTCAATCTTTAGTAGATTTTCTTTCCCAAATCTTTATTACAATGTAATTGAGTACTTTAAACTATTATAATCTTTCTACATTGCGTAATATTAGGATATTACAATTTTTCGTTAGAGGAACTTCCGCACGTTCAATTCTCGGTCTCCATTCATACTCAATAAATCCGTTGCCATCCTAATTCCCAAACGAGTGAAGTACATCACCCGTTACTTCGTTACAAAACATACATAAACATATTAGGAATATACGAAACGCCACAGGGACCTTAATCATTAGACGAATTTCGAGCACATACGCCGTGGAAAATAATTGTATTTTCACTTTGACGCTCTCGCCTATCGTGTGCCGGAAAACGGCAAATTGGCGGGCCCTAGAAACGAAAAAGGATAATAAATTGGAAAACGGGGAAAATAAATTTTATCGTATAATAAATTACTTCCTCGAAATCTGTTCTAAAAATAACATCTTTAAAAAAAGATCATGTACAATTTTGAGATTGAGCAGTGTCTTCGGGCGCATCAACTGCCAAGGTCATTTAAACCTGTAATGTGTAGACGTCCTATGCCGAATTTGGCACCCCCAGCCTTGTACCTTATTAGGGGACCGAAGTCCTAGGGTGGGCACCTAGGCGTTGCCCTCTAATCCTCACTCTCGTTGGGTGTACAAGTACACCTTCCGACTAAGATCCGGATCTCGCTGGAACGCTGTTAGCCCTCGCGGCAACCTCCCCGTTCAATGCCTGGGTCTAGGGCCGCGCTGCTAGCTCAGAGCTACTAGCTATCCGGGCTAGTACCGGAGTCAGTGTTGCCTGTATGACAACGCGCCACTGCGCCGACAATGCGCCGGGACACCAAGTCCCTCCTCTATGCCCAGAGTATTGGGCCACTGCCACGGCGAAGCCGAGAGCCCAACTGGGGGCCATCTGAGCTGAGGTCCAGGCGGCTTGGGGCCCCCATCCCGTCTCCCCACTGCCTGCACCTTCAGGCTAATGATCTGGGTCAGACCGCAATCAAGGCAACCTGACGGTAGGTAATTTCGCCTGACGGTAGCATCGCCTACTCACTGCCTACACGCTAGGCTAACGACCTGAGTGGGGCCGCGAGACTCGAGGTACGGTGATCGTCTACGATTCTTCACCAGAGACCGTGCCCACCTAGGTGGTCACGATCCCCCCACCCCTGCGGGGAGGTCATTTAAACCTAGAAAAAAGTTGTCTGTTTCAAGACTGCTAAATCTAGGGGCCGTCTCCATGCCCGGCAATGTCCGTGGCACGTCCGTCTGTTAGCGCAGTCTTGTTGCAGTCATCTTCTCTACAAGCTGTTTACAACTGCTTATTAAATGTTTCTAACTATGAACAAGTAAAGTTACAGAATTAACTATCTGTAGGAAGGGTTTGGATATGGGTTCGGAAATTCTCCTCGTATCACGAAGCGCTGTAGTGAATAGTAGTGGAATGAAAACATTACGTCAAAAAGTCAGAGTCCGAATTGTAACCTGAGAAGCATTTCACATCCGCTTGAGCATAGTCATACTTCGTTTCGGTTTTGTAAATATCGCACACAATCCACCCAAAGTAACACATTTATCGTGTGAAAAAATATCATATTCATGTTTCCATTTTACATTTGCAGAAAATATACCAATATTTTCATATTTGACTTTGTTTTAGAATAAAAGTTTCTCACTGAAAATACGCGACCATCGACGGTTGCTGTATGATTACCTATGGTTTTTAAGTATTTTTTTAACTTCACAATTTTGTTTTTTCGATGTCTCTAGTTTATATCTTTTACGAAATTTGTTTTAAAACCGCGTTATGTTCCTTATGTCTTAATAGATTACAGACTCGTGGTTTATTATTTAGTATATATTAATACTAAATATATTAATACTAAAAAGTGGATCACAAAATTCTTCTCTCGAGAATGAAGAATATAGGAATACGAGGTGTAGCTTTGGAATAGTTTAATCTGTTCCTCTTTGAACGGGAACAAATAGACAAAATAGGTAACAGTTACACTAATTCAGGCCTAGTCGGAAAAGGCGTGCCGCAAGGGTCTGTGTTATCAGAGATCATTTTCATTAGCGACCTCTTAACAATTCAGTTCACAGGAAAAATAACAGCTTTCGCTGACGACATTGCTTTTATCTGTTCTCGATATAACGAACAACAACTATGGAATGATATTGAAGACAGTCTTATGATTCTTAAAAAATGGTGGAGCAAAAACAAATTGAGTGTTGAAGTAAGGTAAACTAAATATATGAATATGGGATTTGCTGCTTTTTATTTTAAATATAATATTACGTTCCATGATCTTAATTGTATTCAAAAGCTGACATGCAAATGTGAAACAATTAAGTCAACTATTTCAAATACTTAGGAAAAATAATTGCTAATAAAATTACTTGGAAAAATCATATAATGAGTATACAAAAATATTTCAGGGGGTAATATAAGAAAATTCTATTATCTACCAAATTTTTGCGATATACGTACACTTAGACTTCTACATTACGCACTAACAAATTCAAAACTCCAATATGGAATTGAAATATGGGGAAGCAAATTCAAGACGACTACATCTCTTAAAGAGTACTAAAAATATTCTATATCAAAAGCGGAAATAATTTAACTGACAGAATATTTCACAATTACAATACACGTAGCAAAGCTTCTAATCAAACTAAAAAAATAATATAAATCTCTAATATCAAGAACCTTGGTCTTGATTGGGCATCACATTTACCATCAATTACCGATGACATTGAAAAATAGTAAATCCTTGCATATTTTCAAAAGCATGATAAAGATTTGGATTTTAAAACATGATAATGATATAAACAAGTAAACTGAAATATTGCATTAAAACTATGTAAATTAACTGTTCACTTTTCTTTTGATATTCTTTTAGAATTGAAAACGTTATCATCTCTGTTTTTCCTCGGTATTTCATTGTTCCATCAGGTTTGAGTCATGAAGGATCGGAAAAGGAATTCACATGGCCACGGCACAACGTGATTAATACGGTCATTACACTGATAATGGAAACAGACAATGTCACTGATAATGGAAACAATGACAATGATAATAGAAACTGACAACTCAACCCCGAACTTATGTTCTGGGAACGTGCGCGAACCTCAACCCGCCTCGGATATTTTCCAAACTTTCGAATGGTGTGCGCGGTCACGCTCAGTGCACCAAACAACACATGCGCATGCCCACGCACCTGCGCGTGCGTACGCGCGGCGTGCAGCCGAGTGGGCGCCGAGCCGCGGTGAGGCTGTTGCGCGGAATTGCAAATGGGAAGGAGATCGGGCAGATCACGGCGCGGGCGTTGTGCGTTAGCCGATGCGACGGACGGCCCACACGGCGCGGCGTGAGGCCGGCCGGGAGAGTATTTGCATATGCACACGCGCCCCGCTCCCGCCCCGCTCCCGCCCCGCTCCCGCCCCGCTCCCGCCCCGCTCCCGCCCCGCTCCCGCCCCGCTCCCGCCCCGCTCCCGCCCCGCTCCCGCCCCGCTCCCGCCCCGCTCCCGCCCCGCTCCCGCCCCGCTCCCGCCCCGCTCCCGCCCCGCTCCCGCCCCGCTCCCGCCCCGATAAAAGAAACACATGAATCAATGTTATTTACGTCAAACGTTTTACACAAAAAATGTTTAAACTATTCTGATTTACTTTTGTTACTTCTACAGACTGTACTACCTTTACTTATTGTTAGACATCTTTAGTGAACCCCCAAGAAACACAAAATCCATGGTATATTTTCCAATCATTAATAGATCATTGGAATCCGATTGCAACAAAATATTGTAAATATGTAAAAATGTTCATTTTTCTTTTTTAATTAGTACATTTGTGAATTTGTAACAGAATTCTAAGGGGTATAGCTTCTTGAGCGCTCCCCCCCCCCCCCCCGCAGGACAGTACCCACCATGGAATGCTGTTGATGTTATTACCACGAAGTCTACAACGTTGTAGACTTCGTGGTTATTACGAATTTTACTATTCGTGAAAGGTAGATTGAGTGCTGATGAAAAAAGTCACAAAGAATCGTTGTAGAAAAAATACAAAAGAAGTAATTCATACTTGTTAAAATCAAGTGAAATGAAATTCGAGACTATTTTTTCCTCGAGAACGTGTTCTTCTTAAAATTCCACACTAGTCTGTATACTGATAGAATTGTAGTTGTAGCACTTACAACTGTGCATTACATTTTTTTTCAGGCATATAGCTCTCAAACATGAATATTAAAATTCCTTATTAATTTTACTATTTTCGATCTCCTTAGATATAATCAGTAATTTGGTATGAAATTCAAAAATTAAGTGCGAAACATGTGTGCGTCAGGATGGCCGAGCGGTCTAAGGCGCTGCGTTCAGGTCGCAGTCCACTCTGTGGGCGTGGGTTCGAATCCCACTCCTGACAAATTTTTTTGACTTTTAAACATGATTCATTTTTCGTTAACGTCTTTTCGCCACTCTAGATAAACACAATCAGAACTTATTTTTCGAAATCTACCCTCCAGCGTATATTTTTATATATTTTCTCTACGATAATTCCTTAATCAGATGTAATATGTTAATCATAAGATTCATGGAAATAAAAATACATCAAGTAAATATGGAAAAAAAGTTAATATGTTATTGAGTATTTTTGGCAGTATTTTTGTTATGGATTCTTTTCAGATTGTAGGCTAAGTACTTATGTGGACTACGGACATGTACGAACCTAGCCTATATTATTCGGTTTCCAATATTGATATTAGTTTGTATTGGAATATTTGTTATCAACACTTCGTGTAAAATAAAATGCAATTTTCTTAGCAGCAGAAAATAGCGAAAAAGAATAAATAAACCAACATTTATCATTTTAAATAAAGTGTTTGTCTGTCATCATAATGAAATCGATAATTTTAGCTTATCTTCATCGCTATTAGATGAATGAAAGGTGTCTACCCAATTACGGAATTTGGAAGAGAATAGAAATAAATCAAGAACATGTTGGCTATAGCCTTTTGGTCGTCACAGCATGCCGCACGTAATCCGAAACCATCCAAATACCCAAAGCTGAAGGGCAGACGCAAGGTCGCGTCGAGCGAGAATCTGTTATGCAGCGCGCGGTGCGGCGAAATACTGAACCCACCGGCCGACGGCATGCAGTGACGAGGTGAACGCAGTAGCCGGGAGAGAGCGGCAGGTTACTAGTGCACGCAGCGTCCTCTTGCGGCGGACTCGCTGACTATGAACGTTGACACAACGTAAGATTGAACGAGTTGAGCTGAAATATATGACATGTGTTCATAACGCATAACATTCACAATGAATTTGCACCCGCATTCGTTTAAACGGCATATGCTTGTGATAATATTCATTTATTTATTTGATTCCGAACAGCCCAGATCTTCTTTATTTATTTACTTATTATAAAAAACGTGATGTGAGAGAAATAACATTCACTGTAGAGAGACAAAACCAGGAAACAATACAGTCGACTCCGGTTATAGTGAAGTTCTGGGGAGTAACGTTTAGGTTAACTAAAAGTATGTCAGACTAACTACTTGTTAATCAGGTTAACTATTTGTATATCAGAGATTCATGTATCCGATGATGTCAATTAAGTAGAACTTATCCACAGTGATTTTATTAATATAGAGATGGAGCAAAATACAATATCAGCACGAACGGAAATAATAATGCAAGACATATGGGACTCGGGTCTAACCATAAACGAAAATAAAACTGTGCTGATGACAGATCATGAAGTGTAAGATGTGACTATAAGCCAAGTAAAAGTAAAGTACGTCAATAATCTTCATGTATGTTCATCTATGTCGGACATTTTCTTAACAAAATAGATCAGACGAGGAAATAAAAAAGGAGAATTACCATGGCCTGGAATAAATTTTTGTTACTTTCATTTTTACTTTTAGGCAAAACAGAAAATTAAAGTGAAAAAAAATTGTAAAGGAACTGAGGTCTTATAAGGGTCACAAACGTGGTCTCTAACAGAAAAACAAACGAAGCTTGCTGGCCGTCAAATAGAAATGGAAAGGAAGGTATTACACATACACATGAAACAAAAAATATGGAACGAAAGAATAAGAAAAAGATACTTGTAACCAGGCTTCGAGATAACACCTGCGAGAAGTGAATTTTAGGTAATAATTTTGTGTTGATGTCGAAATGCAGTCAGTAAACTCATGTTTTCAAAATTAACAGCATTCAATGCAGAATTGTGTCGTTTAAATGGTTTATGACAGAAACATGCATACAGATATTCGTGTTTTTTTTCTTTTGGCGAGTTTTTCCGGACATTTCCCAGTGCGCGAAAGGGGGCGGCGTGCTGCGTGGTCAAGGGGACGATGGGGGGGACGATGGGGGGGACGATGGGGGGGACGATGGGGGGGACGATGGGGGGGACGATGGGGGGGACGATGGGGGGGACGACGGGGGGGACGACGGGGGGGACGACGGGGGGACGACGGGGGGACGACGGGGGGACGACGGGGGGACGACGGGGGGACGACGGGGGGGACGACGGGGGGACGACGGGGGGACGACGGGGGGGACGACGGGGAGGACGACGGGGGGACGACGGGGGGACGACGGGGGGACGACGGGGGGACGACGGGGGGACGACGGGGGGGACGACGGGGGGACGGGGGGGGACGACGGGGGGGACGACGGGGGGGACGACGGGGGGACGACGGGGGGGACGACGGGGGGACGACGGGGAGGACGACGGGGAGGACGACGGGGGGACGACGGGGGGACGACGGGGGGTCGACGGGGGGTCGACGGGGGGACGACGGGGGGACGACGGGGGGCGACGGGGGGACGACGGGGGGCAACGGGGGGACGACGGGGGGACGACGGGGGGCGACGGGGGGGACGACGGGGGGGCGACGGGGGGCGACTGGGGTGGCGACGGGGGTGGCGACGGGGGTGGCGACGGGGGTGGCGACGGGGGGCGACGTGGGGGCAACGGGGGGGCGATGGGAGGGCAACGGGGGGCGACGGGGGGACGACGGGGAGTCGACGGGGGCGACACGGTGCAGCAGGATTGACGGGGGCGATGTGAGGCGACAGGGTGACGGGGGCGACGGCGGGATGACGGGGGTGTCGGGGGCGAAAGAGACGTTGGGGTCGACGGCGGTGACGTGGACGAAAGCGGGGGCCATGGGGGACGACGGGGGCTATGGGGGCTGTGGCGCCGGTGGCGATGGGGATGTCGGAGACGACTGGTGGCGACGGGGGAGAAGGCCGGGTGCAAGGTGGCAGAGCGGGGGCGACGAGGAAGAGCCACATCTCCCATCGGGCGCTGGTGCCTTTGCGTCATTTTCCCCTCGGCCGCGCCGCTAATTATTTGCCAGTTTGCAGTCGGCGGGCGCAGCGCAGCGCGGCGCACGCGCAGGTGGCGCGAACGGCGCGGGGCGGCCGGGCAGCACGTGAGGGGAACGCGAGGAGCGCAGGCGCTGTCGCACTCCTCCCGTGGGGAGCTCTCGGGGGAGGCCGTAAGGATACGCGAATGATGGAAATTCAGCCGACAACGGAACGGGACGCACACGAGGGAGAGGACGCCTATACGCGGAAGGGAATCATATGCAGCTGTAAACAGAGTACTCCATGCGGAGTCTGCTGCAGAAAGGCCTCCCAGAGGGGGAGAATATTTATTTTAATTGTCTCCTGTGAATGGAGTGCCCTCATTGACCTTCGTTAAGTAAGCGTCCGAGCTTCCCAGTTGTTCGGTCAATCGTGTGTTAGAGGCAGGGGATACTATCTGGTTTATATTTCAAGAGGTTTGTTGCGGACCTTCTGATTTTTCTCAATATAGCGAGCAACCCCACGTTGTTGTGGATAGCTACCCCACTTCTACTGAGTTAAATTGTCCCGCGTTGGTGTATGTTAGATCTACTGAGTTAAATTTTCACCATGTCTTAACGAAGTACTCGTACATTGTCGACCAACAATCGACGCACGTGTATTCGGGCAGGCGGAATGAGGCGGTGTCCATGAGAATGGGGTTGAGGAAGCTGGCGTCGGTATGTATTGTGTGCTCCATGTGCACACTGCAACACCCATTTTACCAGTGTTTTAAGAGCCCGGAAATGCATGCTGCGACTAGCTGATGTTCTCATCCCCCCCACCTTTTAGCGCTCAGATTGACAACCGAATTGAGCCTAGCGCGCACTGTGTCCGAACGGCATGGACGGAACGGACGATATTTTTAAAAGTTGATTACTCGTAAGGCACTGGCGGATCCAGGGGGAGGCAATGAAGTCCATGACGCCCCTCTCAAAAGGCCTAGAGTTATCGTTTACCTGTTTACGTTTATTGAATATTCGATTTATCTAATTATTTAAAAAAAAATATTGCATAGTATCACAGGCGCAATAAAAATAATAGACAATATTAAATCAAATATGTTTCTTATTTAACAAAAATCTACTATTGTGATTTTTGTTAAATAATACAGTTACCCCGTACAATACCCGCGTGATTGACTGGATCCGTTCCAGTCGTAAGGGTGTGCAGACTGCGGCGTCATGGTCGGGACGGGACGATCAGCGCCATCTGGCGTTTGCAAAAAGTTCGAAGGAAAGGTCTTCTTGACATCCCGATGTTCCGTTTCGTCCTTACCGATGATGTCATCGGCTCGTGCAACAGGTCAGGACGATCTTTCCTTCGTTTCAGTTGTGAAGTTATGGGAAGCGTGAGGAGCGAACACCGTCCAATTCATGTTGATCCAGAATTATCCCAAGTTGTACATGACAGTAAGTTTTATATAGTGTATTACCCAACACTCAGAAGTGTAAATTTAGCTGGATAAACTGCCTGCCAAATTCCAGATACTAAATATTTATATGAAGCTGTGCAATATTAGTGACATTGCATGGATTTGTGTTCCGTGAAAAAAATTATATTATATCATGTAATAAAAATCAATATAATTGTAATTGTATAACTGCTAATAACCTTAGCTGTTCATGCGACTAAAAATAAAGTAATTAAAAAAAATCAATTATATTTTAGAATGATAAATTGGTGTATTAATCAATGTAAATTACTTTTGTGTCTTATTTGTGTAAATTATATTGTCTTTTCCGTTTTGTTTTCTTAAGTTTCCATAATTATACCTATACAGTTTGTAAGAATCTGCAAAATTCTCCATTTCAGCTCAGGTTGTCTCAAGGGGAACACACTTGGATGTGAGGATCGGCGCCTCTTTGAATACTATAATTTACAGTAAAACCATTCATTCCCCATTGAATTGATATAATAGCTTGCTAAGATTGTTCATTACATTATTATCTAAAAATCACACATACTAAATTTACCAATTCCCTCTGAAGTGTGACCGCTTCCCCCTGAAGCAAACAAGCTCGTGACATCTTCGTTGTTGGACTTCATGGTACCAAAGATATACAGTACTCCAATAAATGCTTTCAGTTTCAACGTATCAATAATTAATATTTTCCAGATTACGTCACATTTTCAGTTTTTAATTCATCGGAAGAGATTTCAGAGTCAGTGCTGTGAACAAAGTGGATTTTCACATCACTCTAAGTGTCATTTTCATCACTTGATACAGCAAATTAATCTTCTAACAAATATCTTAATTGAAAGTTTTTCAACACTTTTGACTAGTAGAGTGGTAATGGTGTAAAGGTTAGCGCATCGGACTGTTATACCCAAGCTCCCGGTTTCTATCCCGATCGAAGTTGTGGACTTTTTGGGGGAGAAAAAAATCTATCCGAAGAGTGTGGAACACTGGGTTTAAAAACGTTCTTGTTAAGAACACCTTGCAATAAAATCACACACATTAGTAAATATAAGAACATTCTTTGCTTAAATCACAAATAATAGAAGTAATACACCTTTACGATGGATGCCACAAAGCTTGATAATTCACTTTCTTACTGTTGCTGGATTAAACACGAGCAATGTAACAACGAAACAGCAGACAGTCAAACTTCTTGTGGATAAGTTGAATATTGTCTTGTTTGGCGCAAGAAATGTCAAAACGTAGTTTCAAATGCACATGTGACTGCGTATACCTAGAGTCCATAATTTGTCTTGATGCACATCACAAGGTCACGAAAATGAGTCACTATGGCTGAAATGGATCAGGGATTCAGCGATCCTTGAAAGTTAAGATGGTTTGCTTGTCGCGTACGTCCACAGCATAAACCACCGACTGAACCCTTCCGCCTAACGGACCACGAACACTCCTCAATGTTTCTCCAGAAAAAGCTGCTTGTTGCAACGCAGACAACCTGCGCTGATGAGTCATTGAGATTGATGTTCATGCGGATGAACTGCTCTGTGAGGAAAGGACACTATGGGCACAGGAAATATGTGATGGGTGTTATCCAACACGATGAAACGTACTCCTTACCCAAACAAAGGTAGAGGAAAAAGAGTATGCTGGTGGCATTCGTTGGCACTTCTCTCCTCCACTGGTATGCGAAAGTTGAGTTTCTTTGTGCGTAGTGTTCAATGAGGGGTGAGAAATCCTCAAAGGCATTCTCAGGTGATGTCGGGGTTTAATTGTTATTTCATCCCGTTTTGTCCTAAATACATTCAGATCGTTCCAGCGAGTCGTGCCTCCATGACAGAGTAATTACATGTTTAGGGGAATTGTCGGTTTGACAAACACGAAAGTTTACGGTCTCAAGTATTCCCAACACTCACTAGGGCGTACGTACGGCCACATTGCGACCGACGCGTTCTGGCAAACACTGCAGGACGTCCAGGGCGTTCGAGCGGAATGAAATGAATTTGAGTTTTTCAATCGAACTCTGAACTATTCAACATGAAAGGACACTGACTTATTTCGTTAGTTTATGCACAATAAGCCTGTAAGTAATCTCCAAGTCGACATTCCATAACAAGATCCTCAGTATATACCGTGCCGAATACAGGGTATTGTGTAGGGTATATATTCCATACCTTGTTCTTCTCCTCGTTCTACCTGGAGGATTGCTCGCCGGGGATGGAACCCAGGCTCTTTGGCCTTTATCCACACCCCATAGTACAAAAACACCTTCAGACTGGCACCTGGATCCCGGGTCGTGGCCCGAGGACTCAGGGTCCCCAACCAGTCTCCTCACTGTCTCCACCTTGAAGCTATCGACGTGAGTACCGACGGAACCCAGGCAACCTATCAGGGAGGTAGATGTTCCCCGTCTGGGCTTCTATGTGTGGGTTTGAGATCCCCCGGCCTGCTGCAGAGAAAATGCCGGCTAACAAACCCCACATCCAATCCCACCGAAAGGCCGGTGGCGAGCCACTTACTCACTCCCTCCACTTTGAAGCTAACGACTTGAGTCTAAATTATTGCGTAACGCTTGCAAAAGCAACCCTCTTGTAAATGCAAGAAGTAAAACTAAATTATGCTACAGTAGAAACAATTTGTTATTTTATTTGTGGCCGGTGGCGAGCCACTTACTCACTCCCTCCACTTTGAAGCTAACGACTTGAGGTAAATAATTACGTAACGCTTGCAAAAACAACCCCCTTGTAAATGCAAGAAGTAAAAATAAATTATGGTACAGTAGAAACAATTTGTGTTATTTTATTTGTGTTATGTATTAAAACGTCTGATAATTAAAGTCAAAATTAGTTGGCGATGCTGAATGCACCTAACAATAAGATTGCAGGCTAGTTTTGAGCGAACGAAGGACGCCTGGGTGAGAAAATTTCTGATCACAAGTTATGCACATGCCATCATGGATGGAGCATGGGCGAGAGTCTAATGCGCCAGTTTAAATGGATTCTAAAATATATTACTGATAAGTTTTGATTATTTTTTCGTAATCTTTCAGCTTCAATAAAATTGAAAAAAATGGTTGTGTTTATTAACTACTTCTAATTATTTTGTTTTAAAACAAATTAATTAGTGAATATTTTAATGTAAGACTCAAAAAAGAACTATTTCAACAAATGTTGAAAAATGAGAAAAAAAATATCAGTGTTACGTAACACTAAACGAATACATATCATCTACACCTATGTAATTCAGCGTAACGCTGCCTCAAACACCCTGCCCCCGTCTTTAGCATTACGTAATTTTTGGACGAACCCTTAACGAATAGGATATAATAGTGACGTGATAAACATGATTAAACAGCCAAGATTGAGAAAGTAATACGGCAGGGTAAATGAGAAAACCGCGAGTGAACCTGCATCGAATTCATTTTTCCACCACAAAATCCATATGGAATAACTGAGAATCCGGAGGTGAAAAACCAGCTTCGCAGTAACGCTACGGAGGGCTTACTCCTATTGTCATTGCATTCCTGACAGTGCGGCCGCCGCCACGGTAGTCCGCTTCTCTTCAGCACCCTCCATCACCGCCGCAAGTTTCTCCACCAAGTGTCTTCGTGGCCGCGGTTGACTCCAAGGAGATCCTCTCTCCATCCTCTTTCCTCCTTCTGCTCCCCCTTCTTCGCCACCGAGAAGTTTCACCGTCACCCCAACTACCGCTCGGCCGCAGTTCACACCGGATGAATACTCCATTCCCCTCCCGCAACGCCAAAAGTATCACCGCCACCCCCAACTATACTGCGATTTTTCTTACTTCGCCCCTCAAGGTCCATCTTCACGATGGAATATGTCACGGTATTTCGCGACGTTCCCAGTCGTGCCGCCAGATTTCGCTTGCTAGCGATCGTATCGAGCAGTGCTTGCGATCACGCGACTTCCAACGGCACAAGGTAGAAGGACGCGAAACGCCGTGTTATATTCCATCGTGGTCATAGGGGGTTGAGGGGTAGAGTTAGAAAAATCGCTCTATACCGTCGCGTCTCCCCGTTGACTCCAGAGAGATCGCGCCAGCCGGTCAGCGAGCGGCGTGAGAAAGACAGCGGGCCACGGCGGCGGTGGCGCGGCGGAGACGCAAGACGCGAGTGAAAGGGCCCAACAGCGGGGCCGCGAAGGGCGCAGAACGTGGGCGGCAAAGGGTGCGCGGAGCGGGCAGAAGGGGGGGGGGCACTCGCGGCCCAATTAGAGCGCACAGCTCCCCGGAGTGTTAAAACACATTATGGTGCAGGTCGATAACGCGACACTCACGCGCCGCCGCCGCCGCCGCACCTGCCGCGTTGCCATGGCGACCCGCCAGACCGCCCACCAGTCCCCCATACAGGAGGTGGCATCGCGAGCTACCACTGTTAACGCAACAATGACCGCGCCGCGCTGGTGTTTGAGCGCGCAGCTGATTGTTAATCTCGAATATTGATCGACTGAATGTTACCCGTTTCATGGGGTAGGAAATGAATGAATGAATGTCGTTGACAGTCAAATGAGAATAGACATTAATTCGCATGTGCAACAATTTATTATTGCCATTGTTGAATTAACGGCGCGAAAATATCAGAATCTTTTAATTGATTCATTGATTAGTAATTCCGGGGGCGTCAATTGCTAAGGTAATTAGTCCCGTAAACATAGCGCATCTGCTTTGCCCGAGGGATGGATATTTCCCCGCAGGATGATGAGATCCAGCGCCATCCTACCCGTCGGCTTGCGGAGTTTCCATAACACGGTATCTCCCAACAGCGGATCGCCGTCCGAGCCGGGACGAGCTCTAAGATCCCGTCTGATCTCCCTATATGTGTGATACTTTGGTAATCGAAAGAGGAAGTTTGTATTATTAAGGGATGAGGATAGGACAAGAAAGAGGAAGCAAGATCTCGCGCGGTCCATAACTCATTTCTTAAGGTACTGCTCCTTCATTTACTTGGTGTTGATCGGAGAAATTGGCGTCTAGAATACTCCTTCAGATAGCAGCTGCATTCGACCCAGCTATCTAGCTAGTATCGAAAATCCTGCCACCGATGGGGCTCAAAATCTTTGGCCTACCGGACTTAGGCATTGCAGTGACGTCAGTTGATGCCCTGAGCCACCTAAGCCGGTCAGAACCTTTTGACACATTACGAGCCTTGTTCCATTGCAGAGTGTGAGAGATAGATTTTTCATACTGGTTACCTGATTTTGCATAACAATCACATAAATCAATGAGATGAACATACATTTCTTTTGATAGGAATGAGATTCAGCCACATCTACCTATAATACTGGTAAGGAACGAACGGAGTACAGCTGTCATCATAGAAATAGCGCGGCAAACGCTAAACGAGTACATACATGATGACAACAATGCGAATACAAAATTTTCTTTCCCGACCATAAAATACGAGAAATGAAAATAGTAAGTTTACGTATTTGTAAAAGCGCATGTTTAGATTCTCTTCAGTATTCGATCAGTTCAGTTAATTCTTCTGACTTGCTAAACGTTCATGTAAAAAAGCTATGGTCCCCGCGAGCGCAAGAGACAAGTTATGTATAGGAGTATAGGAGATGTATATACAAGTCATTTCCTGAACACATTTTACGAGCAAAAGTGTCTGGATAGTAATTTTATATCTTTCCACGTTATTTTAGAAATAACAGGATCAAACCGTGTCTTAGTCAATTGCTAGTATACAATGAATGTGATCCATTTCGATCATCTTCACCCTTCATACCGATTGTATAGAATTCATTGTTGAAAGTCAATGTAATTTGTAATAATTTTCTCAGAAAATGGTTATTAAAAAGTTGGACACAGAGCAAAACATATGCATTAACAAAAGTGAAGAAAGCAAGATTGTGACAAAATAGTTTGCTGTATTATGTGAAGTAATTTTTGCTGTATTATGTATTTGCTGTATTTACTAAGTGGGAATATTACCAATTTTAATATCATTTGGGCAGTAATTACAAGCAATCAATGTTTATTTATAACATAAATGTAAAATATAAATTCTAGATAATGGAAGGCATGAATGGGAGATAGAGAATAGGGATTGGCCTCCCTCTTCGCGCCCAATGCTTCTCTTAGTTATTTTTATTGACTGGTTGCATTCATTAGGGATTCTTTGACAGTCTTCGCTTCGCGTTTGGGGAAGGCAACTATTGTTTGATGGTTCTCTGAGGGCTAATATAATGAACCGCAGAAGCAAAACGTCTGGAGTCAATAATGATAAGTAGGCGCCGGCGATCGTGGATATTTCCAGTATAATTCAACTGTCGCTGCTTTCCACTTACTTAAGGTTGTAGTCCACTAACCTCACTTTGAGATGTCAAATAAAAGACTTAAAGTTCCAACAAAACAAAAACATATTGTTTGTAAGTTCTGGATGGCTAATCAGTCGGCAAACGGTTACCTGTTACCCTTTCGCGGGTATCTTGTTTTCTATTCTTGAACCCCGATTATATTATATCTAATACCGTTACCCAAGGTTTCGCAAATCTTCTAAATTCTTGAAAACGCTACTTTCGTCCATTTCTTACGAACTATATCTAGCCCCTCTAAACAAACTCATCTCCGTAGCAATACACTATATACCTCTACTCTGCTCTTTCTTACAAGTTGATACACTCGTATCAAGTTCATTTACATTTCGTAACAAATAATTTCACCTTCTGATATTCTGTGGGTTCTAACCTAAATGTCGCTAACTGAGGTAGTACATATGGCGCCGATACAACGGGACTACGATAGCTAGTAATTTTCGAAATAATGGTTGTGTAACCCACTTGTATAAACGCACGTGGACTACTGTCAAAATTCTAACATTACTATATTTTGCTTTCACTTAACAATGTGCGAGAGGAATATAACTATAAAACTGCTTTATTTGCTATTTCATTTAACAATCTACCAGTACAATGTCAATGTCCTGCTTTCTCATTTTATAATATCGTTCTTTATTTGATTTATACCTCTCTATTCGATAAAATTATTGGAAAATATAAATAAAATTCTTTAGTGCCTACTGAGCAATCGCGTTTACCGTTTGTATTTTTCTCCGGCCCAAGTACCACTGCGCATTCCTCAGCAATTTGACACCCTGCGAAGCGGCCACGGATCCTTTCACTTCCGCCAGAGGCAACTTGTTAGTTAGTGCTTGAAACATTCAGTCAATCGGCCCAGAAAATATGTGGGAAGGGGACAACATAACGCCGGCGCGCCGCAGGGAGCGCTCGACACCGCCAGAGGAGGACAGGGCGAGGCGGACGGTGGGAGGAGGACGGGCGGAGAAGGAATGGGGCGAAAGGCAGGCGGCGTCACACGCCGGCGCGTGGGCCGGCCAATAGCAGCGAAGCGCTGCGCGAGAGAGACGGCGCTCGGCGGGCGGAGAGGGGAACGAGGGAGAGAGCACAACAGTAGGGACATCCAAATTTCAGTTGCAGACAAGAGGCTGGCTGTTGTAGTACATATGATTGCTGTCAAATTTCGCCAATGGGTAAGTTGGTGGTGATAGAAAAAAGAAAAGTCTCGTAAACCGAATTTTAGCTGTCCTGGATAGCCGAGTCGCTGAGCCTGAAGAACCGTAGCTGCCTCGTGCCTCAAGGGTTGTGGGTTCAAATCCCGCTCGGGGCATGGAAGTTTGTGTGTATTGGAAGTATATCGATACCCTTACTCCCCATGTTACTTACGGTGATCGCTACATCAAGGTAATAGTTCAAAAGAATTCTTAATGAAGTACAAAAATTAAAAAAAATCCCCAATTCTAAAGAATAAGCCTTACATACTACTATGACAATATTTATTTCTCCCTTTTGAGATGTATATATTGTTACTTACATTACTTAGCATACAGACGTATTCTTAAAGATATTTTGCTAGATATAAATTCAAATCCACAATATTTACGTAATTTTGAATATTTTATTTCCAATATTACGCACTTTTGTTTTTAGGTTTCTTTATTCAGATATTTTACTACAGTGAGAATCATTTTCACAAATTTGATCACAAATAATCATTGTAATTAAATATTAAAACCAGACATTTTTTAACAATAAATTTGCAGGGATGTAATTTATTATAAGAACTTCTTTAATAGAGTGATACTTCCATTTCTTGATGTATAGACCCCTAGTATATTTCTCACCGAAATAGTACATTTTTAAAAGAAGATTCCAGGCCAAAATGGCGAATTTTATTTAAGAATTACATAAAATGTATATATGTGTGTATAAACGTGTATTTAAGTGTGTTTTCACAGTTTACAAAATGGAATGTTTTATTGAGGCTCATTAAAATTTACGAAATAAGCTGAGAAGAACTGGCATATTAATAATATGTAATTTAAGAAGGCATGTTTCTAGGAAAAAATGTGAAAACCTGCTTGCTGTTGGTTATGATAATTAATCAAAGTGTTAATTTTACAAGGAACTGTTTTATTGAAAACAATGGTGTATTCATGAGGTGTTAAATAAAATACTTTGATGCGAGTCAAACAAAATTCTCTTGCAAAACGTGCTTTGTTATTCTTCCTCAAATTCCATCATTGACCATTTTTTCCCGTCGTGAACATTGAAGGCAATCGAGGTTTTTCCAACTGAAGATTGGAGACCCCTAGAATAGAGGACGACAGAGGAAGAACTGGGGTGGCAGGGGGCTGATAGAGTGCAACGGATCTGTGACGGCGCGCGTCGTTGCCATGAAGCGGGCGAGCGAGCGAGAGAGAGCGCGAAAGAGAGAGAGAGAGAGCGGGAGAGGAATAGAGAAGGAAGGTGAGAGAGAGTCAAGTCAGTGAAGGAGAGAGTGGAAAGAGATACAGAGATGTAGAGAAAGAGGGAAATGCGAGAGGCAGAAGGAGATAGAGCGAAAGTGGGGCGAACCGGAAGAAGAACGGAGAAGGAAACCCGGTACAGATTGTTTTTCTCCAAAACCGTTCTGCCGGCGGATTGAATATTTTAGCGAGAGTTCTCCCTTCTGATTTATAGCCTCTTGAAGTGTAGCAGGAGGCGGCCACCGTACGGCCGCCTGCGGGGGTTGAAGCGGCGGCGCGGCGGGGCGAGGGGGCGGTAGCGGGGGCGGGAGCGAGGGCGGGGTGGAGAGGCGGCGTTGCGCCGATCAATGCCACCGCTGGCTGGCTGGCGCCACGCCGCTCGGGGGCACGCGGCCAGGGAGGGGCGGGGTGGGTGGGCGCGGGCCGGAGGGCGGGGGACGAGCTTGTCCAAGGAATGGACTGCGAGGGTTGGGGTTAACGCGCCGCGGAGGTGGCTGTGCGGAGCGCGGCTAACGGCGGCATGCGATGTGCTCCGCAGACGAGAGGCAAGAGTGCAAGAGTAGACTTCTCCCTCTCATCGTGCGTGTGAGAAATGAGAATTCACAATCGAAAACTGTCAAGAACAATGCTAGTTTTACAGTAAGCATTTGTTTGTTTTTTTTGTATGGATTGATTAGTGATTCCGGGCTCGTTAACTGCTAAGGTCATTAGTCCCGTAAGGGTAGTGCATGTTTTATCGCAGGAGGTGGCGGTGATCTTTGTCTACTGAATGCCCAGATCCGGCGCCTACCTACACGAGCTTGCGGGGTTTACCCCAACAAGGTATCAGCCACCAACGACTCATCGTCCCAGAAAGGACAAGCTTTAAGTTCTCGACTGGTCTCCCGGATAGGCCAAGGAAGAGGAAGTAAAGTTCGCGCGCGGTCCATGGCCCGTTTGTTAGGGTAGCGGCTCCGGCAATCGCCTGATGTTGACCGGAGACCCCACGGAAAACCCGATCAGAGTAGCCGACCGCTAGAATTCTCCTCCAGACAGCGGCTGAAATCGACCCAGTTATGTAACTAGTGGCGAAAATCCTGCCACCGCCGGGACGCGAACCTAGGAGGCACTCCCGGTCAGAGGCACTGTAGTGACATCAATTGTTGCTCTGAACACCTAAGCTGGTATAAGCATTTGGACCTAACACCAGATATCCTTGCCTGTTTAAATCGTGGATGTTTCCAAGCACTGCTACTCTCAATCCTATTTCATTAAAGTACAAATTATAACTTTTTGAGTTTCGTTATATTCTTAATTCCATGGAGAATGGGAGTTGCATTTCACACTAGTTTACATTGTTAGCGTTTATGGTAAAAAAGATTCACTTGGTTACGTGTTAAGTTAATGTTATCTACGAGTATTTTAGTTTCTTCAAACTCTGTTCATGATATTACGACTGTTTGTGATTGCAATGAAAAAAGTTTGTAAATCATCCGCTGTTGGTGAACGTGGTATAATAAATTGTGTATTTAAAAAAATTGTAGTCAGTCATTCTTAAGTGAAATGTTTACAATAATTTACAATAAATACATTCTTTCTGGAAGTCCGTATTTTAAATTAACATCACTTTGCAGACATGAGTTTGTTCTTAATTAAATTATATTCTGTGCGCTTTCACTGTACCTTTCTAGTAAATCAAAATATAGCCGAAAGATCAATACTTTCCAGAAAAAACTCTAATACTTAAAATTCTTTCTTTTATCACATTGATTATTGAAACTCTTTTTTTACAATTGAAATCGGTAAAAATCACAGTTTTGCCACAGAACCTGGTTGTAATCAGGAGATTTCTTCTAATTAACTCAAGGAAAATTCATGTCTGCTTTCTCAGAGATGTCCTGTTAATTTTCTACCTGAACCTAGGAGTTTGTGCTCAGATTTCCTTTTTCTTAGGTTTTCCCATATCTCATCACGAATTTACCTACTCATTTCACATAACCACAAAGCACGTTGATGTCAAAAGACGATTGATCTTTCGAAACTACTCTATCCGATGATTTATCTATTTCCTACATTTGATAATTTGCCTTTTGACAAGCCTGCACACAGTAATTTACTAGAAATCAATATACAAAGATAAATTTTAATTGCAATCTGTTGGCTAAAAGAAATATTTATGACTGTCGACATTTCAGAATGGCTATTGAAGTAAAATGCATGTAAAATATGAGTACAGGAACGTTCGTCAACACACCTCCAACATCTACGTCAGGGGTGCATCCTAGGGAATCCTGAGAGCCGAAAATGTGTAAAACATCTTATGGAGGGAAGTAGTGATGATGTATTGTTTCTAGCATTACCTCACTGGAAAAGGAAATGTTTGTAGTAGGTGCGAATTGTGAAATTGCATAATGAGAGCTTTATCACCAATTTTGTAAGGAAGTTCCGTCCATTTCTACTGAAAGGGGCTTGCTCCTCAGTGATCTTCTGTTTTTTTACCTGGGTGCTATTATATAATCAGTACACTGCCTTGGACGCTAAATCACTCTCGCATTTATGACCACATTACAAACGTCCCCAAACTCCAGTTTCCCACTTATGACCACACAATAAATATTCCTAAATACCACACAAGTATCATCTGGAGCAATATTCTTGCTGGCTTTTGTTGGCCTGGCTTAATAATATAACTGAGGCAGATTGCTGCTGGTTTCCCTTAATCGAGCATCTGGGAAATGTTCCATTCGCCAAGGCGCTTGAGGTCCTTGCCCAGTGACAACGTTTTGAGCGATCACTTTAGCGAAAGATTCTTTCGCGGAGCAGCGTCAGACGTTCTCAAGCGTTTTGTGAAGAAATATGGAAGTCAAAAGCTTCAATTTTCGAAGTCTTTTTAAATACGTACCATTCTGCTTTTGATGCCATGAGCTGCCGAAAATACACTCTACGTGTTGCATACGAACCCGAGTTCATGAGTTGTGCACGGCTGCTAAAAAAATTCGTAAATTTTTGTCCGCACCTTCAAGGATTTATTTTCCTATATCTTTACCTTTCGCGGGATTATTAACGAATCCGCTGCTGATTCAGCAATAGGACGCTTAGGCTGTTCCGCAAGGTCCTTCTGTTGGGGCGTCTAGCATCTGGGAAACATTGTTTTCGCCTAGGCATCAGCAGATCTCTTCAAGTGACAATTTACTGGGAGATCTCTTTAGTTAACGTTTCTTTTACAAGGCAGAGTCAGACGTTCTCGAGAGTTCAATGAAGAAATGTGGAAGTCAAAATATCAGCTGTAATTTCCGGGGTATTTTTAAATATTTAAATACGTACTCGTATTATTCTGCGTTTGACGCCCATGAGCCGCCGAAAATAAACCGGGTGGGTCATGTGTGATCCTGGGGTCGTGAGTTGTGCAGTACTGCTCTAAAACATTTGTTAATTTTTGTCCGCATCTTAAAGCATATGTATTTTCCTGAAAATATACCCCCCTGCGGGATGCATTTCCGTATCCGACGCTGATCCAACAGTTGAACGCTCTGGGTGTTCCGCAAGGTCCTTCGGTCGGGACCCCCGCGCAGCCGCAAAGGGTCTTGGCGTCGCCGTAGGCGCTGCGCGCGCGGAGAGCAACAATTAGGGCGTCGAGATTTACCAGGCGGCCGATATGGACCGAGCGGTCATGTAAATTGTACGCTCATAACAGATTAAATAGGAGGGCGGCCGCCGCGCTCCGCCGCTCGGCAAAACAAAGGCCGCGGAGAGAGCGAGCGCCCCCGAAGGGGGATGCGGGGGCGGGGCGGAGGCGAGGGCGGGGCGGGGGCGGGGCGGGGGCAGGGCGGCGGCGGGGCGGCGGCGGGGCGGGGGCGGGGCGGGGGCGGGGGCGGGGCGGGGGGCGGGGCGGGGCGGGGGCGGGGCGGGGTGGGGACGGGGCGGGACGGGGGCGGGGCGGGGGCGGGGCGGGGGCGGGGCGGGGGCGGGGCGGGGGCGGGGCGGGGGCGCGGTTGGCGCCGCGCCGGTGGCGCTGCTCCCTGCGCGGTGGGGCAGCAGTTCTATCGGGACGAAATTCTACTCTGCTCTATCTCTGAACCTTTTTGACTGTTTACCTCTTTGTCTTTTCCTCCTTCTTCTTTTTGTTATTTAAGGTCGCATCAACATCTAGGTCACTAGAGGCCACTGTTGTCACGAGAGACCATGTTATGGTAACCGTGAAGATGACATGATATGGTGATGGTAGGGGGGTGAAAGGAGGAACACAAATACAATCATGCCCGAGGTGGGACTCGGATCCGCGATCCTTGGGACCAAGATCGCTACGACACTACTGGCTTAGCGCTCTCGGCCACCGGATCTGTCTTTTCCTTCCTTGTCTTTTCTCTTTTTGGCTTTTCTCCCTTTATTGCCTCTTTCTCTCCCTTGTCTTTCTCTGTATTCTCTTTCTCTCTCTCTCTGTAGTCTCTATCTTGGTACCTATCTCTGTATGTCGGCCTCTCTCTCTCCTTCCCTCTCTCTCAGTCTCCAGCAGTATGTAGTCTCCAGCAGTAGACTTTCCTACAAAATGGAGAATTGGCCCAGCCAATTGAAATGGGAATGGAAGCTATGGGGATGGGTGATCAGCTTATAATACTCAGAGCAGAACTTGCGAGTTCGAGTCCCGAGAAGGGTATAGGTGTTTCTCTATCTGGATGCGGCATGGTTCGTTTATCACTTCACGATGTTTTCCATCTATACACCTTCCCATTCACAATCACTCATCTCTGATTATTCTCGTGGTCTCCCTACCGTGCTTCTTCTAGTTCAAGACAAAAACAACTACGGTGGTCGCTGATCTTCACAGAAAAGGAGAGAACGTATACGCTTAAGTCTCTTCAATAGTACACGCCTAGATATGAGGTGGCAACGAAATCTAATTAGTGTGTTCCTGCACTAAAGGCATTCTGGGATTATTCTACAGTGTTTGACGCTGATCGAGAGGTTCGAGGGTTCGAGTCTCGATGTTGGTAAGGTTTTCGACATTAGCTGCACAACTAGGTCGAAATCAACCGCTGTCTGTAGGAAATTCTAGGGACCGACTGCTCTGACGGTAATTTTCCGTGGTTTCTCCGTTCAGCAGCAGGCGAATGACGGAACAATACACTAACAAACGGGCCACAGACTGCGCGATCTTCCATTCCTCATCCTTGTTCTAACATCACCCCTTACTTACACACATACTTACATGCACGCTTACGTTATCACACATGTCGAGATTCTAGTTGGGAGCTTAGCTGTTTTTCTGGCTGAAAACGCGTCGTCTATATAGTTATGAATGTAATGTTTTGTGGGTGTGTGTGTGCGTGCGTACTATTGTGAGCAAGCCCATGCAAGCGTGAGCTTTTGTATGCAGTTGATGCGAGTCCACACGTGACCCGACAATGTGCAGGTCCATGTCGTAGTACTCGCGGGCATGTGAGCGTGCGAGCACGTGTGCACACGTGTTTGTATGTTCACGGATTGATATGCAAATGTTTGAGTGCATTGGAAACCCGTTCGTTGATATGTATCTGCGACTATGATTCTACATAAAAATGCAACTGCATGAGTATGTTGCAGTATTTGACGTTATATTCGTACCTGCCTTTGCTTGAGAACATGAACATGAATGCACATATTTAAGTGTTTGCTTGCGTTGTTCATGTAACTGTATGTTTCATACGCGGATGCGTTTCTGCTAGCGTTCGCCTGCGCAAACATAACACATGTATTTAATGGGGAAATGTTATTGTGAAACCGTTGCAGAAAAGGCGAATCAGCCGTTGCAACGCATATACACACGTACACGCGCAGGTGCGGATCCAGCCGATCGTTTTTTTGGGGGGGGTGGATCGTAGATTTTTGTTAAATAATGAACATATTTGTTATTGTATTGTATATTATTTATGTATTGTAGATACGATTCTCTACAATATTATTGTTTAAATATTTACATAATTCGATTGATTGATTGATTGATTCGTGTTTCCGGGCGCGTCAGCTACTTAGGTCATTAGTCCCGTAAGTGTAGTGCATGTTTTCTCGAAAGGTGGCGATGAACATTTCCCCACTGGATGGCGAGATCCGGCGCCGACCTACCGTCGACTAGCGGGGTTTTCCCCTCAACCAAGTATCTCCCACTAGCGGGGCACCGCCTCAGCCGGGACAAGTTGTAAGCTCCCGACCGGTCTCCCGACATGTGTGGTAGTATAGTGCATGTTAGTGTAAGTGTGTGTGCAAGAGGAGAGGATAGGACAAGGAAGGGGAAGGAAAGATCGCGCGCGGTCCGTGGCCCGTTTGTTAGGGTACTGCTCCGGCATTCGCCTGGTGTTGATCGGAGAAACCACAGAAAACTACCGATCAGAGCAGCCGGCCGCTAGAATTCTCCTCCACACAGCGACTGAATTCGACCTAGCTGACTAGCTAGTGTCAAAAATCCTGTCGCCGTGGGGACTCGAACCTAGGACCTCCCGATCAGAGGGACTGCATCAATTTTGTCAAATAAAGGAGGGTAAACGAAAACTCTAGGTCTTTTGGGGGGGCCATCGATCTCATACCCGCCCCTGGATCCGCCCATGGCCTCCCAAGGCCCCCTGGATCTCCATGTGGCCTATTGCATGTCTACAAACGAGAACGTGCTCATGTGTGGAGAAGAATACAAAAGAATACTCTCCGTCCTCAAGTAGCAGGCAGTTCAGTGACTCCCCCTACGGAAGCTGGAAATTCTGAAAAGTTAAATTTTTCAGAAGTTCCGAACCCCGAAAAATGTAAATAGAAGGGCCAAAAATGTCATTTTGTAGAATTCGTCATTTGCAACAAAATTCAAACTGCCCCACCCCCAAAGTGTTGTACTAAAGGTTCACGTTGGACCGTGTCTAAGTTGTGATGAAAATTGAGATATTTAAGAAATTTTAATATTTTTTTACGGTCGGTATAAAATAAAATGTTAAATTAATGTATTTGTCACACACCCTGTGTACTTACTATTTCGCTCTAGTAAGGATTCGGAAAGTATTTTGTAATATCAAAACAACTTAAAAGGTAAAGTAAACAAAATAAATTTAATAAACTTGCATAAATGATCATAGCAATATTATCGACCTAATGAAGCCTTTTTAGGACGTTAAGGGTTACGTTGGGCAGCTAACACGCAATACTACCGCATCAGACATTTGGAAGTTTTGAACCTTCATAAGTAGGTAGTGTTTCTTGCCATTATAACAAGGTATATGGACGGAAATGGCAATGATTTCTCGCCAATAGATTCGGAACGTGTCTCGACACAGCCCACATATTCGCCCACAGTTATCACAGGTGGCGGATACTAGGATTGGGCAAAATACTTCAAATATTTAAATACTTCGCCAAAATACTTTGTAAATAAGTATTTAAATAATACTCAAAATACATCGGTTTTAAGTTACTAAATACATACGTATTTAAAATACTTAAAATATTCAAAATACAGAAAATAAAATTGTATTATATCTCTTTAATTGCACAGTGTATTATAATTGTCAATTATAATAAATAACCATAATATTGATGTATTTTTAATGTAATTAAATTAAAATATGAAGGAAAGTAGAGAGCAGTTAAGACACATCCGGGTAATTGTTCCACGAACTTTGAAATAAAAGTAAAAATAAGATCTACGGATTTTATTTTTAAGAAGGATTTCAAGTATTTCTTTTTTTAAATACATCTACTTTATGCATTCAAATATATCTCAAAATTACATGTACAAAACTCAGAAATGTAGTAATTTCAATTAAAAATTAAATTTAAAATACTTATATCAAGTATAAGTACTTCAATTCTGCCCAACCCTGGGGGATTCCATAACATTTGTAGAGAAAATAAACTGCGTCGCTCATACAATCACATACACATCGCCACATCGGCATGTGACTGATTACTAGAGACCGGAAAAACATGTAGAATGAAACGTCAAAATATATACATTAATATATAATAACAGTAAGAATATGTAAGAAATATGTAAAATCGGATATAGTATGAAGTATAAAATCCACTAGTTATAAAACACATTTAACATACTAATACGAAATTACATTAATAAAAATGTCCTAAACAAATTTGAAGAATAATAAAAACGTTTTAAAATATCAGAATTTAAGCTGATAAACACTTTGCACCATACAACTTTCTTGTCACCTGTAAAAGCTTTGTCTATTGCCACCAGGGCCGTTATTAAGCAGGTCAATCTAGACGCAGTAGAAGCAATCGTACAAACTGTTGGAATCTGCGACCAGCAAATAATCTGCAGCGTGCAGCATTATAATGGAAGTGTTTACACGTCGTCGATCGCCAAAGTTTCTCGAAAATTAAGGTTAAAGATCACGTCAGTGTTAAAGATGAAAATTAACTCAATTGCATACGCGCTCGTGTCTATTGCCACACTTCTGAGGTAACTGAAGTAGGCCGAGAACATTCGAGTTGTAGACTACCTTGAGTAGAGAACAGGCAGTAATAATGCAGGAAAAAGCTTTTTTTAAAAAAAAACTTCTTTTCATAAATAATATGTAATAAAATTGATGATAATTGATAAAATAAAAACAAAATGTGAATAAGCAGACTATGCATCTTACAATTTTCTCATTCATCATGCAAGGTTGTTTGACTGTTTTTGAATAGTTCAATATACTGGTAAACTCGTTGAAGAGGAAGAACATTACACCCACATTGTGCTGTAAGTCTTCTAAGGACTCCAGCTTTTTACACATATTCAGATCACATAAAACGAGTTTTCAAGGCCTGTTCATTTTTGGTGTAAATGGAGACTGGTCCAGCCCTGATTTTGTCGCAACAGCAACTGATTATAAGGGAAGTGAATAATGACATCTTAAGCCTGCCAAATGCACAAAGTTGTGTAGTCAACCTAAAGACGTCTAGAAAGGAAGTGAATCTTTTTGAGTTGCCCTGCAACATTTCAACGTAATATACGCGTAAAGTGTGTGAGGTTGCATGGCACCATTCTAAAATTTTATTCAGAGCGTGATTGGACTTTTCGTGAAGCAGTCTTCAATGCTACGGCCTTCCAGAAGCTCGCCGCAATCGACTTCTTCAGGGCGTAATTTCGGCCAGACAAGACCTCACGAGAATATTTCGCCCTAGAGAAAAAGGTTACAGCTCAGTCATGCAGAGACCTTCTTTAGAACAGCCAAAATTTCTGGCAGACAAGTCCTCACAAGAATATTTGGTCCTTCCTGTACGCTGAAAGTACGCTGAAGTACGCTGCACGCCCAATGTTCGAGGCCAAAGTAAGCCATGGAGAGAACTTTAGGACGTAATTTCGGACAGACAAAAACTTACAAGAATATTTGGCCCGTCCAGAAGCATGCCTCAGACCAATGTTAGAGATGACCTAACCAATGCCGAGTCGTTCTTTAGGGCGTACTTTCGGCCAGACAAGACCTTACAAGAATATTTCGCCCTTAGAGAAGCACGCTACGGCCCAAAATGCTTGGCTAATCTATGCATGCAGAAGCCTTCTTCAAGCGTAATTTAGCGCCGACAAGACCTCAGAAGAATATTTGGCCCTTCCAGATGCACGCCGCAGCCCAATGTCAGAGGCTGAACTAACCCATGCAGATTTCCTTCTTCAGGGCGTAATTTCGACCAGACAAGACCTTACAAGAATATTGGAATTGGAAATGTAATTGTTATAATTTTCTACTGCTGTATTGTAACTAATTGCATTATAATTATATTGTAACTGTATTATACAGGAAGTCGCTAATAACCGCGATGTTGATGCGACTAAAAATAAAATTAATAAAAAAAAGAATATTTCGTCCTTAGAGAGGCACGCTACAGCTCGAATTGCGTGGCTGATCTACGCAAGCGGAAGCCTCCTTCAGGGAGTAATTTAGCGCCGACAAGACCTCACAATATTTGGTCCTTCCAGAAACACGCCTCAGCCCAATGTGTGAGGCTGAACAAACCCGTGCAGAGTCCTTCTTCAGGGCGTAATTTATCGCCGACAAGGCCTAACAAGAATATTAGGCCCTTCGAGAAGCGCGCCGCAGCCCAATGTGCGGGGCTCGCGAGCGGCCCAGATATTAAAGCGGAGCGACCGAGAGGGCGTTGCGCTCGGCGCCGAGGGCGCCGGGTGGGGTCCGCGCGGGGGTGGAGGGGGGAGGCGTTGGCCGGCGCCAGAGCGGAGGAGGAAATCCGAAGGGGGAGGGAGGGAGGGAGGGGCGATGCGGGCGGAGGCATTGTGGGCGTGGTGGCCGCGGGAGCCCCCGAAGGCTGACGGAGGAGGATAATTTGGCGGAAGTAATTGCAGGCGGATGACACGGCGACGGCGCGGACGCGGCGAGGACGCTGCGAGGACGGGGAGGGGAGGGAGAAGGAGAGAGCGGGTTGAGGACGGGCGCCGTGCGGTTTACGCAGCATATTCAGCGATGTATGATGAAAACAGTGGCGCCATTTCTGAGAATCCGGCACCGCCACTTCTGAGGATAATGGACCCGGATGTTAACTTTTATGATGGCGTTCTTCTGGATGTTTGCACAAAGCCATGTAAATGTTTCTTTCACATTGTGTAGAATATTCAACAAAAGTACAGTTACTTAAATTGAAATACTGTGTTTCTTCCTTAGAAGACTAGTAAAGTAAGGCAAAATGCTTCAGAGAAAGGCAGTACGAAACGTGACGGGATTTTAATGAGGAAAATAACGGAGACCGAGGATGGCATTGAGAGATGGGAAATGTGGAACGAAAATTCATTGAAGTTCAGAAAAGAGCGTATCATGTACGAAATTATAGCACTTTCATATTTTCATAAAATATTAATTAACATACAAATAAATGATAATTTGATGTTCTAATTGACACTTTTAATATTGAGAATTGATTTTCTTGTAAAATGCAGCAAATATGTAAAAATATATAATGTGGAAGAAGGAAAATCTAATGTGCTAAACGAATACGAGTCTTTCTTCGAAGAGTTGGACAAGTAAGGTTTTCGAAAACTGTGAATATCTATGGTCTGTTACACATCCCTACTTTAATCTATCAGAAGCACAAGTCCACGAAGAAGTGAAAAATGTGCATTTGTGAAGAACAAGAACGAAAGTTCTTGTTCTTCTTGTTCTAAACGAGAGTCGAGGATATTGTTTGCAAGAAGCATCAGTTGTTGGCATTAACGTGAGAATAAGCGTTCTTAAAGTACCTTTCAGTTTATGCTAATGTAATGGAAAATATTAACAGTACAGATCGAGTTTAGCTTTTAATGTTTATTCACATTTATTCAAAAAAATTTGAGAGTGACTTATTTCCATTGTTAAGCCGTATATATATACGTGACGGGATTTTAATATATATATATATATATATATATATATATATATATATATACACATACATATAATAGCAAATAATTTGAGAGTTATGTATCCAGCGGAAGACTGGTGTTGTTCGTCAACGGTCATTTTTATCAACAGCTTATTGCAGAAGAAATATTCGCTAACGATTCATGAAGTCTTGTACGCGACAATGAAAGGTTTTCAACCAACCAAATTCTTTCAAGTAACATCCTGAGTATCAGAGATAGAGGGGTGGTAGAGGCAAATTTAGGGGTGTTGCTCAAACATTGACAAGATACAAAACTGTTTATTTATGCATTCTACCAACCTCTCGTAAAAATGTGATTGTATCTTGTGTGTGCAGCATGAACTTGTGAGCTTTATATACATGTTAGTCAAACGATTTCTGTCAGTCACTTAAACTTGGTTGTTGAAAATATATTGTATTCTAGTGGCGAGCAGGTGAGGGCACAAGGTCAGATTGAAGTACAAGAGCAGGAGGGAGTCAAGGCTAAGAGCGGAAGATGGCGACCGTGCAACCCAGCGGCGCTCCGCACGGCCAAACCTCACCAGCTCACCGCTCCAGCGGCTCACCTGGCGAGCATCGGCGTCGGCCGCGTCGACGCTGCCCGGGGCAACGCTGTTAATTAATTATATGCATACAGTTAATTGGGAGGGATTGACCACGGAAGCGGTTTCAGCCGGGATTAAAGCGGTCGATTAGTCGGCCGGATCTGTCAGCGCGGCACGCCACGCCACGCCAGGGAGCGGCGCGGTGCAGCACGGCAGCGCAGAGCGGCGCAACGCGGAGCAGAAAGGCAACGCAGGGCGGCACGGGGTGGCGCAGGGCGACGGATAGTGGTTGTAGGCCAGGGGAGGGCGGCGTAAGGCGGGGGAGAGGCACGGGAGAGCGGTAGACGGCGGCGCTGGAGGGTGGTGGAACCAGGTGGTGGGCAGGCGGGGGAGGGCGATGGAGGGAGGTGGAGGGCGGTGGGGGGCGATGGGTGGAGGGCGGTGGAGGGCGGTAGAGGGCGGTGGAGGGCGAAGGGTGGAGGGCGGTGGGTGGAGGGTGGTAGAGGGCGGTGGAGGGCGGTGGAGGGCGGTGGAGGGCGGTGGAGGGCGGTGGAGGGCGGTGGGTGGAGGGTGGTGGAGGGCGGTGGAGGGCGGTGGGTGGAAGGCGGTGGGTGGAGGGCGGTGGGTGGAGGGCGGTGGGTGGAAGGGGGAGGGTGATGGAGGGCGGTGGAGGGTGGTGGAGGGTGGTGGAGGGTGGTGGAGGGCGGTGGAGGGCGGCGCAAGGCGATGGATGGGCAATGAATGGGCAGGGGATAGACGGTGGAGGGCGGTGGAGAGCGGTGGAGGGCGATGGAAGACGTAGAGAGCATTGGAAAGCAGTGGAGGGCAGTAGAGGGCGGCGCAGGGCGGTGGAGAGCGGTGGAGGGCGGTGCAGGGCGGTGGAGGCCGGTAAAGGGCGGTGGATGGACAGTGGAGGGCGGCCGAGGGCGGCGCAAGGCGGCACAGAGCTGTGGGGCGGTGCAGCGGGGTGGCGTCAGTTCACGCATGAAGCTAGGCCCCGGGGTCGTGCGCCCCGCAGTCACGCTGCCGCGCCGCGCTGCGTCGATGCTTCGTACCTCCCAGGTGGCGCTGCGTGGCCTCGCCTACAATCCCCAGATTCCGAACGCAACCTCAACGACCGCAACCATGAAAATGACACGAAACCATTAACATTCGTGAAGGTTAAGATTCCAAAATACATCACCAATGTTAAATACACGAATGTTGTGTCTATATTTTAAGGAGAAAGGGGGATTACTTTTATGGATTTACAAAATGCGTTTAGAAAAGAAACTAGTGCTGCTATTTTCATACAAGCACATATTTTCGCGCATTATGTGTAACGGTAACGCAATATTAGACTAAGGTGCCAAAAGTTATGGGGTACCTCCTAATACCGGGTTGACCTCTTTTTGTCCGGCGAAGTGCGACATCTCAACGTGGCATGGCCTCAACAAGTCTTTGGAAGTCTACAGAAATAATAAGCCATGCTGCCACTACGGCCGTCGCTAATTACGAAAGTACAGTTGGTGCAGGATTTGGTGTACGAAGTGACCCCTCGATTGTGTCCCACAAATGTCCGATGGTATTGATGTCGGTTATCTGGATGGCTAATTCATCTGCTGGAATTGTCCAGAATGTTGATGAAACCGATGGCGGTCAATTGTGGCCCGGGGACAAGGCGCATTGTCATCCATAAAAAGTTCATTGTTGTTAGGAACAAGATCTCCATGAATGGATGCAAATGGTCTCCAAGTAGCTGAACATAACAAATTCTAATCAATGTTCGGTTCAGTTGGTCCAGACGACCCAGTGCGGCGAAAGTTTGTCTTTAGTGGTCTGTGGACCGACTCTAGTGCCTTTCCTAACGGCATGAGATCAGTTACTCATTAGTGCGAGGTCAGGTGAAATGAATGTTAGAGCAATAAGCAAAATTTCACTAGTTATTGGAGAGTGATACCCGTGTTGGGCTCTTACAATGTAACACTGTAAAACTATCCATATCCTTATTATCAACTATAATCCATCCATTTCTACCATTTCTTGAACTAACCCGTAAATAATTGTGTGCATTCAAATCATCATCTATTATAAAGTGTTTAGTTTCATAATTTTGAACTGCATTCAAAAAACTTTTCCATTCTCTTTCATTAATATTGCTATTAGGCTTACGAGCTCTACAGCATGCGGTACGGGTCATTCCGTATTAAATCAACACAGTTTTAATTAAAATTTTACCTCACCATTTAAGATTCAGATGAAATTTGACACATAGGTAGTATAAATGGAGAATAAGACAACTACAAATTTTGAGTAAAATATTTCCACCCGTTTCTGAAATACAGCCATGTAAAATTTTGCAAAATTGGGTTCTCAAAAATTTTTAAATTGATGTAGAACCTCACCAAATTAATTTTCATTTTTCAGCTTTCTTTATGGACTTTTATAAGATATACAAATCAATAGGGGTTGCGTTCAAAAAGTTTTTCAAATTTGAATTTAAAATTTTGATTTTGAGTTTTTTCAAAATGCTCATCTTCAAAAAAATTGAAAAAATTCTAAAATAATCCTTGTATATTTCCAAACAGATGGTGCAAGTTTAAAAGTGGGACTGCAATTGGTTCATATGGTAATCTTTATTTAAAATGCACAATATTTATTTACTGTAGATTTTAGTGATTTAAAATGCATTTTATTTCACATTATAAGCCCTAATATGTACAAATTATTAATTTAGTGGTTTTTATTGGCGAGTGTGTTATGTTTTATTGTTATGATTATTATTATCATTATTATTATTATTCCACTACATCACGACTAAAGATGTTATGAGTCGGCTGAATATAAAATCTACTCCAGGTTGCAACCAGCTACCTAAGTTCTGTTCCAAATAAAGCGATTTCTTGCACTTCCCAGTCTTTTGAATTACCTGGGAGTTTAGACAAGTTCTTACTCAAATTTTGAGGAACAAATCCCAGAGCTCCGATAACTATCGGGACGACCTGTGCTTTTACGCCCCACATTCGGCTGATCTCGATTTCCATACTCTAGTATTTAACACGTACAGCACCACTTACAAGTAAACACGATTTTTCTCCAAATCCTGGATAACTATATCCGGTTTGTTTGCCGCTATCGTGCGATCAGTTTGAATTTGTTGGTCGTACCATATCGTACACAATCCAACAGACGTCACTGGTTTTGGTACCACTTGAGGCATGTGTTTGGAACTTCGAGGGTGGTACAGATCTGCCAGTGGAGTTAACTACACACCCTGTCGTGTCTTTTCAAGTATTCGGTCTTTGTTAGGATTGGACAAGCTGAGACAATATGATCAATGGTTTCTACGTGTTCCTGGCAAATGCGGCATTTGTCATGTTGGGACATTTTGACAACCGCTTTATCATAATGTCATGTTCTCGACGCCTGATCTTGAGCAGCTACTAGAACGGCTTCCGATTCTGGCTTCATTCTTCCCCTTTTAAGCCACATAACTGATTGATCATTATTGATCTACACCTTATCCATTCTTTTTAGATATTGTCCGTGGAGTGGTTTTTCTCTCCACAAGTTCTTTAACATTTTTTGTGTCTCACATTTCATGTTTAATAGCATCAGAAGTTGAGTGTCTGTGCTTTTGGACGTGTCTTGCCTAGTGTTCTTCGCAATGCATTTTGCTACATTTACAATGCCTCTGTTTCCCATTCTTCGGTCACTATTATAATAACTTCGGTCATTATAATAATAATAATAATAATTATTATTATTATTATTATTATTATTAATAATAATAATAATAATAATATTATTATTATTAGACCGCGGAACTTCATGCAATTGCATATTTTTACTGACTGTGCATATCGAAAGGAAATGTATATAACTTTACCTATCACCAAAAATGAAACAAATCTACCCAATTTTTATTTTGCATGTGTGTAATTGTTTAGTTTAAATGCATATTTTAATGTATGCGGTATATTTTAGTGCATATATTCCTGGTTTTTGTGGAGAAGTGGATCGAAGACAGATCTTTTCGGGTATTTCTCTTTTAACTGAAAAGTAGCTTTCTTCAGACAACGCGGGTATGGAAATTGAACCTCCTTAGTACCCTTCGCCCGGTTTCGGGATTTACTTTCTTGCCAATGCCAATTTATACCTGTGGAGTAACTTTTAGTGCATTAATACGAGGGTCCTTCTTTATTATTACTTTCCCGTATACGTACGTATTCACGGAGTGATATACGTAGTATAGGGAAAGTTATGTAATGCTGCGCGAAAAAATGGCCAATTTTCGGCGGAAAAAATTAATTGCTGGGCCGTGAAAACGAATAAGTGGATAAAACCAGTTGCTAAATTAAGAAAAAAAAATCCCCTAACACGTGGTGTAGCCAGAAACCCTGTTTTCTAGCTCCTTGATACCGAAAACCCAATTGAAAGGAAAACGTCCGTCTGTCCGTCCGTCCGTCCGTCTGTCTGTCCGTCTGTCTGTCCGTCTGTGAACACTGCTGGCGCCTAAACCATACGTACGATTTCTTCCAAAATGGATATTCCCCGGTCGATCTGATTCTAGTCGAAGCTTTGAGATTTTGAAAAAGATTCTTCAAAATTTGGGGGTTATTTATATGAAGCCCTCCGGGGATTTTCAAAATTTTCTCAAAAACGACTCCAGATTTTTTTTAAAATTTCTTGTATAAATAGAGTAAATACACTTATTAACATGGCATAAGTCCGATTTTCACGAATAACTCTAAATTTTCGGAAATTGTGAAAGTTTGAATTTTTTTCGGCGTCTTTCTCCAACTACAAAATTGAAGATAGAGATTTTTTTCTTCAAATCAAATTTGATCTGCATATTGAATTCTTTCATAAAGGTCATGTAAATGTTTTTCAAAATTTTAGTATTTTTCGCGCAATATGTGCAATTTTAAAAAATTACAAAAACAAGATTTTCTCAAAAACGGATCCAATTTTTTTCTTTAAACTTTTGGTAGGGATAGTGGTAAATGTACTCTATCAATGACATAAAAACCATTTTGGTATATCGGTTGGTTTTTTCAAAAATTACAAAAATGTAATTTTTTTTACTTGTCCCTCACGTCGTTAATATTTACATCATCGGCGATTTTTTCACATTATTATATTTACGAGTACATATGCTTTAAATAATGTCAAGTAAAGTTTCTTGAAAACACTACCGTTTTCTGTGAAAACTAGCTCAAATTTCGGCAGTTTCAGAAATGCTCAAACGCCATTTTCTCGTATATCGCTGCAAATTTTTTCTTGATACTTTTGTAACGGATAGTGCTAATTACACTCTTTAGGATAGCGTAAAGTTTATTTTGAGTTATTTTTTTGTTTTTTCAAAAATTATATAAATGTAAATTTTTTGAAAGATCTCTCACATCTTTAATATGCACATTACCAGCAATTTGTAAAGATTATTATATTTGTGAGTGTAAGTGCTTTAAATAACTTCAAATAAAGTATTTTGAAAACTCAAAACTTTTCTGTGAAAATGAGCTTCAAATTTCGCATTTTTAGTAGTGCTAAAACGCCATTTTCTCTTAATGGCACATAATTTTTAAAAGAAAATTGCCATTTATGGCTAGGTTTTTGTGTTCTTTAATATTCTAAAATTAATGTTTCCGTTTTACCAATAGGAAACCGAAAAAAAAAGAAAATGACAAAAAAATGTACTTTTGGCGATGATAGATGGTAGCTGGCAAGAAAGAGTATGTGGCAATTCCGAATAGCTAGTAAAGACCCAAGAAAATAGAAAACTAATACGGGAAAGTCTGTGCCATTCTGTAGGACCACTAGTTTTCACAACAAGATTCTCTTCTCGATCAGAAAGTCTTCGGACGTTCTCCCCCGGGTTGCAGTTCAATCGCCTATTCATTGATGTACCATGAGATTATGTCACTCATTGTGCTTTTTTCATTAATGACATTTTGCAAAATTTTGATCATCATTAACCCTTTGCATGATGGTAAATAACCAACTGATACTGCTCAATGTTGGTGTTCATTCCTGAACAATTCATTTCGCTTAAATGTTTAGGCTCCCACGTATCTGGTTCATCAACTGAAAGGTGACCTTGATTTGTTTTATTTTTGGTGATAGGTAAAGTTGTGTACATTTCCTTTCGATATGCACAGTCAGTAAAAATATGCAATTATATAACATTCCGCGGTCTAATAATAATAATAATAATAATAATAATAATAATAATCATTATCATAACAATAAAACATAACACACTCGCCAATAAAAACCACTAAATTAATATTTTGTATATATTAGGACTTATAATTTGAAATAAAATGCATTTTAAATCACTACAATCTACAGTAAGTAAATATTGTGCATTTTAAATAAAGATTACCATATGAACCCATTGCAGTCCCATTTTTAAACTTGCACCATCTGTTTCGAAATATACAAGGATTATTTTAGAATTTTTTCAATTTTTTTGAAGATGAGCATTTTGAAAAAACTCAAAATCAAAATTTTAAATTCAAATTTGAAAAACGTTTTGAACGCAACCCCTATTGAGTTGTATATCTTATAAAAGTCCATAAAGAAAGCTACACAATGACACCTGTTCCAGCTCTCTATCTTAATTTGGTGAGGTTCTACATCAATTTAAAAATTTTCGGAAACCCAATTTTGCAAAATTTTACATGGCTGTATTTCAGAAACGGGTGGATATATTGTACCCAAAATTTGTAGTTGTCTTATTCTCCATTCATACTACCTATGTGTCAAATTTCATCTGAATCTGAGATGGTGATGTAAAATGACTGTGTTGATTTAATATGGAATGACCCGTACATTAAATGTTTCCCAAGTTATACTTTCCTGACTTCCAAAGAGTTTCTCTTAAATTTTAGTGTTACTTTATCAAACATTACGCCGGATTTAATGCAAATAGCCAAACCGCCCCCTTTGCCATTCCTTCTGTCAAATCTAACCACTTCAAAACCATGCAAATTGAAAAAAAAATTCGTTGTAACAAAGTTTCCACCAAGAAGATTCCATCAAAATGACCAGCTTGATTTTGAAAATCTAATTTATTTCTAATGCTACGTCTATTTCAATGCAATATTTTTAATTGAGGGTTGGTCATAATAATTTATTATAATAATTTTAGAGGAAATCATAACTTATCATTTAATTGGTCCCTTTCAATTAAATTTTTGGCCTTAAGCACATCAGACATACTTATTGTCGAGCATTCTTGTTTCTATTAGGATATGGTTTTAAAAATTTGTCCTTTTCTACCGCACACGGTAGTGGTGGTCGGAATAAAGAGGTTCAAGTCTCTTTCTTCGTTGACGGCTCATTACTATATTCTACATACCAGGATCACATACCGTCTATTGCTTCTGAATTATTCTCTTCCTTCCCCTCGTCATGGTTATTCAAACTCGCATTCTTTTCCCTCTCAGACAGGGCTCGTTCATTTTTTTGCTTTTTCCTTTCCAACTTATCTGCGTCCATCCTCCTGTCCGGTCATGCCGTCTGGACTCTGCAGGTGGCTTCATGTAAGTCTCACTTTGCTTCCGCGCGGCCACTCGATTATACAGTTGAGATAGGTGACCAAATCTGAAGGACTTAAAACACTGTCTTGGCTTTCTAATATATGGAACTACTTCAGTTTTAATTAGAAAAAGTGCACATATTTGGGTAAGTCTGTACCCACGAAAGTAATTAATAACAAAGTTGTGAGTATCCACTTATCCTCATCCGACCGTTCCTTTTTATTTCTCCTATTGAGTCTTATTACTTCGTGTATTTTAACACGAACTCCGTCCTATGTAACGATTCCATGTTATCTTGAATATCGTTTAATTTCATTTCCAAGGGTATTCCTTTCATAACGCCATGCCTGAATTTCCTGAAGCCTATAATAATTGGTTCCATTCCATTATCTAGGAAAATTTTGCTCTTAAGTGCATTATTAGCTTCCTTTCGGTCCCTAAAGAATATATCTCCCTTTTATCTTCCATCCCTTTTAATTTTCAGAATAGATTCATATTCACCTATTACTACATTTCCTAACTTATAGATGTTAAATTCCTTATTGGATTGATCTTTGTCATAACGAGTGCAAGTACCATAGGGATCTTATCTTCCGAATAAACTTCGTAGTTTAGCTTTGACACTGCTGTAACTCCCGCCTGGTTGCTACGTTCCTCTTGATCCACAAATTTCTAATCATTGCTAGGATTTTCATCCTCCTTGTTTTTCCGTTTATTACTATTGCCAGCAACAGATCTGTCAGTTGATGTACTGCTGAGTGGACTGTTGACATCTCACTTAAATTTTCCTTTGATAGCGAAGGACCACTGGCGGTAATACTTACAGACAAGCTACCAGTCTTGTGATTTCTCTAAGGATGGTTTAGGTGCTGTCATTGTCATAAGTGAAAAAATTGAAATGGAATTAAATATCTGTATTATAAAAAATGAACAAGTTACAATAAAAGAAGGTGCACCTTGCAAGGATTAATAACTAAATTAGCATTGAATACAGATAAATGTAAATCAGATTTGACTATAAGAGTTATGTGCGTGACTTGTGATCTATGCTCCGAGGTTCCGCGCAGCCGGTTGTATGACGTCACAGCTGTGGGCAGGTTCTGGCAGGCACCAGAGTGGAGGGGGGGTTGCAGGGCCGTACGGCGCGTCTGCGAGGCGGCCCGTGTTGCAAAAGAATCATCAGCGGCACAATGCCACCAAATCCAGTATAGCAACCCTATTGTTACGGTGACACAGCAAGGAGCAGAAAAACAAACGTTGCACAGCGAATTGAAATGCAATATTGCACGCGAGTTCAGTTACATATAAATTATTACTGCATTATGCATGTGTTAAAATGCATATTACATGTAAGCTAGTAATGGAACAGTTACACAGGTGACTGAATTAACACAGTTTGTAGATGACGGCACACGACACAGTTCGCAATAACACAGTTATACAGCCACGCGGTCGTGATACAGGTTCAACACGTGGCAAAATTGCACATCTTGTGAAAGAAACATTCACTATCATATATGGAGACATGGAATGTTTGTTACGTCGCACTTAACAATAGCTATGGCACAACAAGTAATGTTTAAGTGTGTATTTGCAATATTTCGTCATACACGAAGCAGGGATGCCTGATTCAAGACACAATACTGTTTTTGTGTGTAACGGCTGTCTGGTGGCCAGGCGCCCTTGGCGCGCAATGTTAGGAATAACCAAATCAGAAGCCACGTAACATTATGACAAATTTTAGATTTGCGTTAATAATTGAAGTGTATTAAATGAATGTTATTAAATATTAAAATTTTACATGTATATTACATGATTAGGTTCGTGACGAATGTGAAATTGCGTCTGCAGATTCAAATGTTCTCGGAACGAGGAACTAGGGGCGGCAGAGTTGGCGAGACTGCCGGCTGATGTGCTTATGTCGAAATTCCAAGAACTGAATCGTTGAAAATATGGATTTGTGAATGCTGTTAAATTAATATAAAATACAGAATAAATAAAATACAAAATGAAATGTACAATGACTTATATATACAATGTGCATTTGTATACTTTATATAATTAAGCTTGCTTGTACGAACAAGATCAATCCATCAAGTCTGCTTCACTTTCGGTGTCACCACCTGACGTTGCCTTAATCTTGATGCGTCCTTGTAAACACACACTCGCACAAAAACGACCGGATAAGAGGGGGATCTATACAGTTTGCACCTGTTCGAGCTCGGTAATGCAAGCTCACACACGATGTAAATAACTAAACACAACAGTCAAGCAAATGCACATAAGCAGACGAACGCTCTCCAGAACACCAATTTCGCTTGCTTGCCGATTCTGCTAGCAGGTCTTCTCGTTCCTAGTGCTCGTCAAGACAGTGCCGCGCTCAGGTAGCGACTTTGAGAATATTTGTAATTTATAATGTGTAACACATGACTTTCTTGTCAAACGTGTGATACTTGAAAACGTACGCGCTTAGCCAGAATTTGTGTCAAGGTGAGGTTATAACTGTTCATTGGAGATTAGGCGCCGAATTGAAATAAAATGCGAAAACAAACTGTTAATATTGTTGATGATCTTATTTTCAGATTTCATTTTTACTTTCTCGCTACTGCTTACGCTGTATGTAGAAAATATATTAATGGTGCGACAAGAAATAGCCCATGCTCGACAGAAAAACTCATTTACCGGGTCCTGGTAACGAAACACTGGATAAATCGTGTTATTGCGTGAAGTAAATTACTTCCTTTTGACACATTGTGAGACAAAATCCACTTTTTGTGCGTCCTTGATACCGAAAAATCCATTGACGGCAAAACGTCTGTCTGTCCGTCTTTCGGTCTATCCATCTCCGGTCTACGCTAGAGTAAAAATCGTCCAACATCCAGTATCTCCAATACATCTGACCGAAGTCGTGGCCTTGAATTTGAAACAGATATTTTGAGTTTGGGGCGTACTTTACATGAAGCCTTTGGGACATTTTCAAAGTTTTCAAAAAAAGGATCAACATTTTTTTATTAAAATTTGTTGTCGGATAACGTGAAGGACGCTTCAGAGATCGGTCCAGGACTCATTTTCGTTGTAATCCCTGATTTCTCGTAGATTTCATAAATTCAATTTTTTTCGGCGTCTTGGTACAATCAAAATATTGAAGATAGATATTTGTTTCCTTAATGAAATCTGTGCTCTAAAGACAGATTTTGAAATAAGCAGGTAACAATAAGCATTATTCTGTTGTTAGAAAATATAAAGGCCATTTCTTTCACATGTTGAATGGGTGAGGTGAAAACTAAACCACAGTACCTGGTAATAGTTTGATTGGTTGGTGATTTCGGGCGCGACAATTGCCAATATAATAGTTCTGTAAGTGTAGTGCATGCTTTTATCCCAGGAGGTGGCGGTGATCTTTCCCCGCTGGATGCCGAGATCCGGCGCCGATCTACCTTTCCGATCTACCAGCAACAGGCCCTAACCGGGATAAGCTCTAAGTCCAGACAGATTTTCTGGCATGAGTGGGAGTGTAGTGCATGTAAGTGTGTGTGTATGTAAGAGATGAGAATCAAACAAGGAAGAGGAAGGAAAGGCCGCGCGCTGCCCGATGCCCGTTTGTCAGAGTACTGCTTCGGCATTCGCCTGGTTTGATCGGACAAACCAAGGAAAACTACCGATCAGAGCAGCCGGCTGCTAGAATTCTCCTGCAGACAATGAATTCGATCTAGCTATCTAGCCTGCGTCGAAAATCCTGCCATCGTCAGGACTCGAATGCTAGGATCTCCCGGTCAGGAGCACTGCAATATTGATGCCCTGAGCCACCTAAGTTGGTTGAAATATCAGAGGCAATTTTTACATTATGTTCGAAAAATACACTATTTTTGCACAGCATTTCAAATGTTTATTTCCCAAGAGAAATAATCATTTTGCCTCATCTTAATAAACGGTATAGCCATAAAATTACCCTCAAGAGAACATATGATGAAAATAAAAGTTTACTTATTTTTATCAAGAATCGTGTTTTGTGCGGAGAACGGCTGTTTACGCGGTCCTTGAATATGTATAAAGTGATTTTTCTGAAAAGAAGTATAGTTTTGGTCAATGGAACGCGCTGGAATTCAAATATTAACATTGAAGTGCATTATTTCCTGCTGTGGTAGTATATTCCGTATGTGTAATTACGTCTCGGAGAGTGGCGGTGTTCTGGCTCACTGAAAAGTGAGGAAGAGCGCCAACCTACAGGGTACCAGAGTTATCCTCCGCATTTTCTGCCTGGGAGGCATTGTCCCAGCCGGGGCAAGCTCTGAGTTCCCACCTGGTTGCCCGGCATGTGTGGTAACGTAGTACAAGTAAGTGGTGTGTAGGAGAGGGTGTGCAAGGGGCAAGTAACAGGAAAAAAGATCCCGCGCAGTTCATGACCTGTTTGTTAAGATATTGTTCCGGCATTTGCCTGGTATTAATGGGAGAAATTAACGGAAACTACCAATCAGAGCAGCCGGCCCTAGCTAACTAATGTAAAAAATCCGCTAACGCCGGGATTTGTACTCTAGGAGTCAGAGTGGCTGCAGACACATTGGTAATGCTGACGCTGAGCAAACTCAGATTTTTCAAAATTACTACATTTTTCTCTGAAAGTATCTACATCCAATACTGTTGAAAATGCACCTTCTTGTAATTGTTGTACAAACGAAAATAAAGTAATTCCATGCCGAACAAGGAAAACTTTTAGAATGTGGAATTAACTTTGAAATAAAATAAAATAATTTGTTTTCACATTTTCTCCCATTTTTTTCCTGACGATAATTACCAGACAAAAATTATAACCTACTTTCTCGTGGAAATCATGAATTTTTTAACAAAATAACCTACTACTGCTACAAACGTTGCCACCGCTTTATCAATTAAGCCGGAAATACAAGAAGTATTCAAGCACATTTTTGTACAAGGTTACCATCTGTTTGGTTAGCAACATTTAAACTTCCAAACAAATGATTCCTCACTGATGAAAACGGCTACAAATTTATTAAAGGTTTCTATAGAATCTCAAGGCCTATATTGCTGAGTCAACGAATGCGAACATTTCTATGAACCAACAAAGAAATGATGTTCTTTTAATGGGACATTTGTCAAAAATGTCATGTAAAATATCTCAAGGACGCGTTTTTATTCACTGATTTACTTTACAAAATTAATTATTGGTTGATCAAATATGTGGAAAATTTGAATAAGTGTGAAATATGAGTGAAAATTTGTTTTTAAACAATAATTTTGTTGAATTTTGCTATTAGATTAGATTTATTATTAATTCTACAGTTAAGTATCATTACTTCGTGGCAAAATAACTTTATATCAGTGGCGTAGTCTGAGTTTTGACTTAGAGTATGTAACTCGAGAGATGAGAAAATAATTTAAAACTCCTAAATATTCCTCATTCTCCAATACCAATTCTGTCATCTTGGTCAATTAGAGCACACAAATCATTTGTATATTTAAAATAAAAACTGATCAAGTAAAAGTAATAATGGTTCACGTAGTTTACTGGTTGAAAGTTAAAAAACGTTGAGTGAAGTTCACGTCCTAGCAAAATATTAATGTGTGCCCTCATACTTTAATAATAATAGCACTATCAAACACAATGATTTTCAACATTATCTAATTCATATAATTTCGAACCCATTAGAATTGGCATAATTTATAAAATGGAAAGCAATGATCTATAATAAAAATACAACAGGAAAGAGAAATTCAATCAATTTACAAACACGTAATGAAAAACAGTTGACAGTTGTCCTTTGCTGCTTACATCAAGAGTTTCATCCAGTATCGAGACAAAAGAGGCTTTAGACATTTCATTTTTAATTTCATGGGACATTACCGTGCTCACACTTGAAATCCAATGACTGAATTTCTTGGTGGGATTGCACGAAACACTGGAATTTGCATATCATTCTTGTCAGTTTTATCATATATCATTGTTTTACTTATATATTCCATGAAATTTTCTCTATTTGATAATCCCCTATTTTCATTATGGCTAGAAAATACAAGCCCTTGTCTCCCCAAAAAGCATTCAACTCAAATGAAGTGTGACAGAATTTCCCTATTTTCCCTTATATCTCTTTTATAGTGCTCAACATAGCCTGTGTTGGCTATTTAAATAAAATTCTATCCTCTCATTTTTTTTCAAATATTTATTACTGTTTCTCACGTGTTATAATTTGTCCATGGCACAAAAATACGATTCCATAATTATGTAGACACGTTGGATCGCGTTGTGCTCGCCATTCCACGGCACAGATGTGGATTGCACAGTCACATATCCTTGTGCATTCAACCAGCACAATCCCTAACCTAAATTGGTACAAATATGTAGTTGTGAAATGCATTAAAATAAGATAATAAAACTTAAATAAAAAGACAATGTTGATTAATTAATCTCGTTCTCTTACAAACACCGATGAGAACAATGAAGTTTCGTAAAACGACAGCTTTTTCGTAGGCACCTTGGTTGTAATGGGTCACTGTGCATCTGATTCACATCGCAGGTTAGGCGGCATTTCAGACTGATTCGTTCATCCTCGTGAAGAATCGAATTCTCAACGGCGCAATGTTTGAAATATAATGAAATATTGTGTAGTAGAAAAAGAAAATAGCAAACGGACAATTTACATCATTTTAAAATAAAAATAGCTGATATTGCTAGGGTATGTAACACATCATCCACATCCATGGACGCTACGCCCCTGCTTTACATGCATTAAGCTTACTATGCAAGAATGCTTATTACTGTTTTAAAAACATAGATTTACCGAAATTTTGATCGCTGTAGGTTTAAATACCATAGTTCCTTATAGCATTGAGGGAAATAATGTTACTTTTGTAAATTGAAAGTATACTGAATTACTGTCTTGTCGATCATGAAACATACAAGTACAGAAGAGATAACAGAAGAATATTTGGCGTCAAACAAAAATCATTACCCAAGTTTACATAGTTTCCACTTCATCGCAAGATTCAGAAACATTGCCTCATTGCGAAGGATTTTGTGTTTTACAGTACCACTCGTTGCAAGGCGCATCCACAGAAGCTGTGGCTCTCTGCGTTGCCTCTTCACGTGCGACCAGGGGTCGCAGCCTCAGAGGCCACGTTTTATTGCTTCCAATGGTCGCATGCAACTTTTAACACCGCGTTTCTCTGCAGATGCGATCGCGCGCGCCGCGCCGCCACTCGCCCTTCCAACACCGCCACCGGGTTCATAGAGACACTGCCAGATGGCGTTGGTTGTTTTACAACTCACTAACCCTCAGGGTTCACTGGTGGAGCTGTGACTTGTATGACGGGGTGAACGGACGAGCACTGATTTACATACGTCATTGTACGCGAATGGATTTGCGTGAGAGATAAGAATTGAGCTTATATTCGGTATAAGAGGGGACGAGAGAGTGGCTACGTCAAAGTTCGCTCGAAGAATTTTCAAGTAATTTTCAAGTAATCGAGAGGGACAACTTAAGAGAGGGAGAAATAACATATGTCAACGTAGTGAGCAAGCTTTATCAATTGCAAGAACACACAGTAACTCACATTCAGATTTGCAATTATTTCTGGAAAACTCTATTTTAGTGAATGCACAAGTAGTAAAAATAGACATAAAATTCGATTAGATTTGAAAAACAATTATGCAAATACATTATTTACTTTTCGGAAATGAAGCCATATAAACCTTTGTTAGAATTTTAAAATGTAGGAAATCAATGAGACGATTTCTATTCAAAAACCATACTTCGCATTTCACAGTTTAATTTATGAAAATTGTTCATTCTAAACAATAGTAGAGTGGAATTATGCATTGCAAAAAGCCACTAATATACATTCAAAAACTCTTTCGTGACCTATTATGAGCGCGTTAATTATAATATATTTATTTTATAATATGTCGCTTTCAGTGTTTCAGTAAACATCATTGACGTCGTGTTGAAATATGCACTCATCATAATACGATGATGTGATTGTGAAATAAATATAGTTTCTCATTTCCAAAAGTAACTCGAGCATAGCTCGATCATACCAAATCCGCAAGCACCTTCTACAATTTATTAGAACATATTTATTAGCAATTTTGAAATGTGTTAGAGCATATTTGCATTGCTGATATAGAGCTGATATTTTCACAGTGCTTCGATACCTGGATGTGAGAAAGAATGCAGTGATTTAGAGATTGGTCACCTTGCAGGTTCCTGAAGATAAGGCCTTGAACTCTGTGTTGCAAAGTCGCGCCGCACCGTGTGTGGTTTTTGGAACCAGGCGCTCGCATCTCTTAAATTATAGCTGTGGTACCATCGTTAACAAATTGCCATTTCTGTGATTCATTGAGATCTAAACAAATCTGGTACAACAATGCTACCCGGATGTCCTACATAATTGCTAGGAGATTAGGAAATCATTTGCAGTTCATAATTTAAATTGACTGCACTGCTGGGGTAAACGTTTTTCCATTACTTTCGCACTCAAGTCCTGTGTATTATCTGATAGTAGATGCACAGGTAACTTATAGTCCGGGAGACAGCAATAGAAAATTTGAAGTGATTTAAGGACGGTTAATTTGTTTTTATTTTCTTCGTAAGAAGAGAAAGAGGCAATTTTATCTTCTTACCAATGTAAAATATTTATCTCAATAATTTTATATTCCATTGTTTTATGTTAATTTTTATTCCATTGTCGACCGTTGCCATTGTATTGCTCTTGACAAGGCACGTACTAAACGTGCGAAACATTGAGCCAAAAATAAATGTATTTGAAGTTTTAATTCCTGAAGTCAATATTGATTGATCCTTTATCGTCAAAATATATATTTATTCGTAACATCTACGCATCTAATATTATCTTCTTTCATTTCATAACGGATTAATATTTTCGAAAAGTGGATAGTTTTAAATATCATACGTTGGTCCATCATTGATAAGACAGAAATCTTAAAAAAATAGTTTTATATACAAATTTTACACAACGTTTCGGACACATTTGGCTTCCATCATCAGGTGACAAATAATTATAATATATAAAAACAATGGAAAAGAGCCAAACAGAAGAATTACAAATAAATTAATATATACACGAGTCAACAGAATGCACCTTGTTAAAATGTTTAGAAAATTTAAAGACATATTACAAACAGTATGAAAGAAATTGGAAAAACAGACAGAAAATTTAAAAAAATAATAAGTGAAATATCTTAATGTTTAGAAAACAAGTTCAATAAACCATCATATACTTTTGTAAATTGATTTGATTCTACCAGTGTATTTAAGCTAGGAGAAGTTTTGATGAATAGAGTTTCTAATATTAATCTAGTATAAGACAAATTTTCACGAGCTAAAATTTTTATATCATTAAAATCAACATGATGTGATGTTTCAATTCTGTGTTGCGTTAATGAATTTTGTTTACATGCTAATTCTTTAATATTCCTTTTATGTTCTAATAATCTGGTACTCAATTTTCTTTTAGTTTGACCAATATAAGATTTATTACAATCATTACAATTGATTTGATATACTACATTATTTATATCTAATTTTTCTCTAAAATCTTTCACATATTGGACTATATTACATTGATTATTTATTATATTTACCAGTTTGGATAGTTTTAAAATTATATTGAAACTAGTGGTGCCACACAATGGCAAAGACTTTCCCGTATTAGTTTTTGGTTGTGTTTGGTCTCGGCTAGCTTTTCGGACTTGGCAATACTCTTGACAGCTGCCATCTATCGTTGCCCAAACTACATTTTTTCGACTTATTATTAAGTTTTCAGTTTTCCAATTGTAGAAAAAAACTATTATTTTAAGATTATAAAAAAAACCATTAAACCTTGCCCTAAATGGCAATTTTCGTTGAAAAATTTGGAGCCGTTTCAAGAAAATGGCGTTTAAGCGCTACTGTTAATGCGAAATTTGAAGCTCTTTTTTACAGAAAAGTTTTGAGTTTTCGAAAAACTTCATTTGAAGTCATTCAAAGCACTTATACTCACAAATTCAATAGTGTTTACAAGTGACTGGAAATGTGCATTTTAACCGCGTGAGAAAACTTTTCCACCTGCAAACAATGTCATCTTTCTTATTAAAATTACTTGAAGAAATAAAATTGAAAATATTTCAATGAAACCCAGCTGTTGAAATATTTATAATGAAATTTAAAATTATTAATGACTGTTATAGAAAAAACGTACACCCAACAGCCTACATGTAATTACAGAAAATGCACGAAAGAAACAAACTAAATAACTTATTGAATGAAATAAATGAGAAACTCACAGTCCTCACAATATTCTCTGGTTCCGGAAACCCTTGCACAAATTATTGGAAGTTCTTGACTTCTTTAGTACGTACTCGGCGCTCTACAAGATCAGAATTACGTAACTATTTTGAATCGTGACTTTCAAACTAATTACCATTTGTAAACATATTAGTTGCTTTGGTAGCATTCATGACGTCATAACATGAATTCAAAAAATAAACTTCAAATTACAACTTAACATCCAAATTAATTTCGCTTCCTTAAATCTTAATACTGTTATACAAAAAAATAATGTATGAAACTCGTTTATAATGTTACTTTTTTGCAGTCATAAGAAGATATTACCGAACACATTCCTAACGTCGTTCGTTCGATAATATCTTCTTATTCGTGCAAAAAAGGACAACATTATAAACTAATTCATAATATACCATTGACATTTTCTCAATTTTTCGGTTTCCTATTGGTAGAACGGAAACATTAATTTTAGAATATTAAAGAACACAAAAATCTAGTCATAAATGGCAATTTTCTTTTAAAAATTATGTGCCATTAAGAGAAAATGGCGTTTTTAGCGATACTAAAAATGCGAAATTTGAAGCACATTTTCACAGAAAATATTTGAGTGTTCAAAATACTTTATTTGACGTTATTTGAAGGATTTACATTCACAAATATAATTTTACAAATTGCTGGTAATGTGCATATTAAAGATGTGCACTTATGTAAGACTTAAGTAAGACTTAAGTAAAGACACTTAAGTAAAGTTACAATTATGTAATTTTTGAAAAAACAAAAATATATTCCATAATAAACTTTACGCTATACTAAAGTGTGTAATTAGCACTATCCGTTAAAAAGTTTGAAGAAAAAATTTGCAGCCATATATGAGAAAATGGCGTTTGAGCGTTTCTGAAAATACGAAATTTTGAGCTACTTTTCACAGAAAACGGTTGTGCTTTAGAGAAACTTTACTAGACATTATTTAAAGCACATGTACTCGTCAATATAATAATGTAACAAAATTGCCGCTAATGTAAATATTAATGACGTGAGAAACATGTGAAAAAATTTACATTTTTGTATTTTTTGAAAAAAACAACCTATAGAGCAGTATGGCTTTTATGTCATCTGATAGAGTACATTTACCACTATCCCTACCAAAAGTTTAAAGAAAAACATTGGAGCCGTTTTTGAGAAAATCTTGTTTTTGTAATTTTTTAAAATTGCACATATTGCACGCAATATTGCGCGAAAAATACTAAAATTTTGAAAAACATTTACATGACCTTTATGAAAGAACTCAATATGCAGATCAAATTTGATTTGAAGAAAAAAATCTTTATCTTCAATTTTGTAGTTGGAGAAAGACGCCGAAAAAATTCAAACTTTCACAATTTCCGAAAATTTAGAGTTATCCGTGAAAATCGGACTTATCGCATGTTAATAAGTGAATTTACTCTATTCATACAAGAAATTTAAAGAAAAAATTTCGTGTTTGAGTCGTTGAGTCGTTTTTGAGAAAATTTGAAAATCCCCGGAGGGCTTCATATAAATAACCCCCAAATTTTGAAGAATCTTTTTCAATATCTCAATGCTTTGACTAGAATGAGATCGACCGAGGAATATCCATTTTGGAAGAAATCGTACGTATGGTTTTGGTGCTAGCAGTGTTCACAAACGGACAGCCGGCCGGCCGGCCGGACAGACGGACGTTTTCCTTTCATTTGGTTTTTCGGTGTGAAGGACCTAGAAAACAGAAAGTGGTTAGGCGGAAGAGTGGGCCTAATGGCCCGAGTCTCGTCACATAAATAAAGTCACTATTATTATTATTATAAAGCAGGGTTTCTGGCTACACCACGTGTTAGGGGATTTTTTTTTCTTAATTTAGCAACTGGTTTTATCCACTTTTTCGTTTTCACGGCCCGGCAATTAATTTTTTCCGCCGAAAATTGGCAATTTTTTTGCGCAGCATTACATAACTTTCCCTGTACTACGTATATCACTCTGTGTATACGTACGTATACGGGAAAGTAAAAATGGCGTTTAAGCGTTTCTGAAAATGCGGAATTTTGTGCTACTTTTCACAGAAAACTGTTGTGTTTTCGACAAACTTTACTTCACATTATTTAAAGCACATGTACTCGTAAAGATAATAATGTGAAAAAATCGCGCTAAAATGCAATTTTCTTTAAAACGGAAAATAATTTGTAAAGAAAATTGCCATTTAGGACTAGGTTTTTGTGTTCTTTAATATTCTAAAATTAATATTTCCGTTCTACCAATAGGAAACCGAAAAATTAAGATAATGACAAAATATGTACCTTTGGCGATGGTAGATGGCAGCTGGCAAGAATTACTATGTGGCAATTCTAAATAGCTAGCCAAGTCCCGAGGAAATAGAAAACTAATACGGGAAAGTCTGTGCCATTCTGTAGAAATAAGTATTTGAAGCTTTTTTGAGGTAGTGACCCAATGGAATGTTTGAGTTTTATTTTTTTATATTAACATTGTAATTAATAATTTATGTAAAAACTTTTTCTCTTTGTAATAAATAATATCTTAATATTTAAAAATTAGATTATTCGTATGACCGCGGCAGATGGGAGGAGTACTTTATGGGATAAAATAATTTTTTTAAATGAGATAATTTTATTTATTACATTGTTATATCACATTGAAATGATTTTTTATGTTTGTAGCAAAAATTAATCGCAAGATTCATTGGTAGAGTCCACCTCCTCATGTAACCTGACAACGTCCATGAGATTTTCGTCGCATTTTTACTCTGCTTATTTCTCTTACATATCGGCACTTAACATTTAATTATCCGCGTTTCTTTCTGACACGTAATTACTCGCACAGCGCACTGAGTGCGCCAACAAAGAAACGATTGTTTATGCAATAACAAAAACAATAATTACGATAAGTGTTTTTATTAAGAAAAATAATAACTTATTGCCTCAAACAAAATTTGGTGTTAATTATGTGGTATATATGAAATTTACTACACGAAATATATTGTATGTCTCTAATATGACGTACAGTTGCATATAATATTGAAACATTTTAGGTCCCGGAACGCGCACCAAATTAATTATTAATTCCATAGAATTTGTTATATATTTATATTATAAATTCACAATTATAAATCAGTTAATAACAATCACACTCGTAGCACTGACTCTTCGTCTTCTGTGCTGCAAGGGTTAGATTTAAGAATTTCTTCCGGTGTCCATTTCCTTCTGGGCCACTGCCAGTGCTGGTAGTCTGCTATCGGGCATTCGTATAAGATCATTAAGATAAGGACATCTTATACGAATGCACTGACTCTACGAGGATATTACAATAATAGAAAATTAAAAAAATAGAGCAATATATTTTCCTGTATTTACTAATAATTTTCTTATATTCGTGGAAACTATAGAATGAAAGGAAGTGCTGGAAGCAAACTCTTTATCAAAGTATTCGAGCATCGGTATAGATGACCTCAGAGACAAACTGTACTTTAAATGTGTTGACAATAGAGAGGTTCGTAAAGTTTTAGTGAGTTTAAAATCAAATGCAAACGGTTCTGACGGAATTAATGCTAGACAGTGGAAGCTTATTGCAGATATAGCTCTTCCCGTTATTACTCACATTATTAATTATTCACTAACTACGTCTTGTTTCCCAAAGGCATGGAGATTAGCCAAAGTTCATCCTCTTCCGAAGTCCCAAAGCCCTTCGTCTCCCAACGATTTCCGGCCTATAAGTATTCTGCCGACACTATCAAAAATCCTCGAAAAAGTTGTTCATAGGCAAATCTATTCATACTTAGCAGAGTATGGATTATTAAATCCGTACCAGTCCGGTTTCAGGCCAGGTAGAAGTACACAAACCGCATTACTTGAAGTTACCGAAGACCTGAGGAAAGCCCTGGATGATGGGGAAATAACTGTATTAACGCTATTAGATTTCAGCAAAGCCTTTGATTCTGTTGACCATGACCTTTTACTCACAAAATGCAGGAACTTAAACTTTTCGTTAACCACGACGCAGTGGATAGAAGATTACCTTAGGAACCGTCAGCAATTTATTAGTGTCGAGGAGGATTTCTCAGTGACAGAAACAATGACAAAGGGTGTCCCCCAGGGATCCATTCTCGGGCCATTGTTTTTCCTAATATACGTAAATGACTTGCCAAATTCCATTAGTTTCTGTAAACATCATATGTATGCTGACGATCTACAAATTTATATTAGCGGAAGACCCTCTGCACTGAAACAACTAGTAGATAGAGCCAATAAGGACTTGGAAACCCTGCTAAATTGGACAAAATTAAACGGCCTTTCCTTAAATCCTGCTAAATCACAGACCATGTTAATTTGTTCAAAAAAAGTTCAATCACGAGTTGATAATCTTCGTATAGAAAATGTTATTCTAGATAAAATCATTGTACCATATTGTTCCGAAGTCAAAAACTTAGGAGTAATTCTTAACAATAACCTCAACTGGGACTCTCATGTAAATAAAGTTACAAAGTTAGTCTATTCACGAATTGGTTCTCTTAGGATTGTTGGAAAGTTTTTACCGGTCAATATTAAAAAAATTGCAATAGAATCCCTCGTCTTTCCGCACTTCGACTATTGCGACGTTGTGTATAACGATTTAAACTTAGCACATGCCACACGGTTACAAAGAGCTCAAAATGCGTGTATTCGTTTTATTTACAATCCAAAAAAATACGATCACATATCGAACATGTTTGAATGTAATCAAATACTGCGGCTAAGCGACAGGCGGATGCTTCATTGTCTATCTCTTCTATTCAAATTACTAAAAACAAAACATCTACCGCATATAACAAGTCGGTTCAGACCTCTTATATCCGCTAGACTCGATAAATCATTATTATTACAAATACCAAAACATAATTCTAATTATTATAACAAGTCATTTACCGTAGGCGTAACGAGAGCTTGGAACTGTCTCCCAAAGAACATTAAACACAGTCCTTCTGTCAATTCTTTTAAGAAGCTATTAAAAGCTCTATTATTTTCCAAGGCATGTAAGCTTAGCCTCTAATATTTTTGCCATACAATTTACAAAACTCAAACTTACTACGTACTTATGGTAGTGTAACATTATTTCTAATAATTGATGAAAAATATTTTTACCTAGTTGTATTAGTAATTAATTTCATTTTTACTGTCTCTTTTATATTTTTGTCGATTTCTTGCTAAAGTGTGCTCAAGTCCGCTTTTCTTGGAAAACATGATAAAGTAAATGACAAAGAATCAAAATAATATTAATAACTAACCATATTGAATACGTACACACAAGATAAGTAATTGTTTAGCATCTAAACTAAAATTTATATTTATTTTCGGGAAATCATTAAGCCTTTAAAGACCTCCTTCAAAAACAAGATTTATCATTTAATTTGTACTCAACGGTTTTTAAACTTAACTGAACTCTCATTCCCAAGAAATCGACGGTTATTTTTATTATAAATCATCATAAAGTGTAGAATGTTTATCTGCTACTATTCTATTTATCTTAAAATTAAATTTCTTTTGTCTGTGATATCTGTAAAATTTAAATTTTCTTTTCGCTGGACATCTTATAAAATAACTTTTATTTGATTGTAACTAATATAGAAATTGAAAATATTCTAATCTTTATTCTTATAATTATCAGTTGTATGTATCAATATTATGTTACCCTATTGTTGCAGATATTGTGTCACTACTTAACATTTCACAATATTTATTCTTATTGTATAAGTTTTGTTTCTTATTTTTGCCTTTTTTGTATTACCATTGATTATTTTTCTTCTAATTAATTTATATTGTAATTTATAATTATTCTAATTAATGTATTAAGTAAATTTAGATTTACTATTTTTGTCAATGTCCTCGGCCTTCAGCCCCCTTCCTGATTGAGGTTTTCTGGGTTTACTCAATCGCTTAAGGCGTATGCCGGGATGGTCCCTAGTTTTCTCTCCCAGAAGTAAAAGTATCTTGCCCCCCTAGATCTTCTTCCTAGTTTATGAAATAATGTATTGATTTAATGTGGTTAGGCGGAAGAGCAGGCCAAATGGCCTGAGCCTCGCCACTAATAAAGGCAATTTTATTATTATTATTATTATTATTATTATTATTATTATTATTATTATTATTAAAGGATACTTATTTAATTTTGAGTTTACGAAATTTGGTTGCACTAAAATTCAAAGTTGCCAGGTGCTGGTCCTCTTCGTTTTGTTTGTTTTGTTTTACATTGTTATCTTTAGATGATATTTTACGTATTATTTTACTGAAAATATGAACGAGTAATTCCAAAAATACATATTAATATTTTACACAATATCTTTTATTCATATTTAATGTCATCATACGTAAAAATTGATTTCTACGTCTACATTAAAAAGAAATCATTATTTTATGTATTTACATTATTATTCGCGCGGCACACACAGTGCGCCGAAAACATTTTAGACAGAATTCAGCTAGCTTACTTTCACAACTTGCAACGGAGCAGTTGAAACACGAATTCAAACTAGATGATCTTGGCTGTCCGGGTGACGCCGCGTCGAAGGCTGTATTGCGGACGTTTCGACCATCTTATCGTGGTCTTACTCAGGGCTGGAATGCGAGAGAGAGTCGTTTTCGAGCCCAAATAGCGGAAATCCGCCCACAGTGGGAACTCTGGTTACTTCATGCAATAACAATCTTTTGTAAATAGAAAGACTACATGGATTACTACTACGATTGCGGATTCTTTTATGTGTACGAAAGTAATAGTGTCGTAATAATTTAAAAAATGAAATTTTAAATATGCGTGGTAAAAATAACACAAAGTTATTATTCTTCTTAATTTTAATCATTGCATTATTTACAAAATTGTAATATAAGTGCTATTGTTATCATAAGTGAAATAAATCTATTGATAATTACAATTATGGAACTGTTTCTTCCAAAACGAAAATCCTTAATACACAACTTTCGTAGCACGAAATGTGTTCGAAATGAAAGTTGAGACAACTCCCTCTTGTTCCTTCTACCTCTGGAACCCCTGCAGAATATCTCTTGGTCAGATTTATTGCATCTCCTTCTTTTCTCCGTTTGCGAATAATTAAAGCCCACAATAGCCTTTCTTCTGCTGTAGCAACTCGAAAACGCCTGCAAACGCAGACAATAATGAAAATAAACACCTAGCGCAAGAAATTACGTTTAAATTTACGATACAACCCGCGGGTAATTAACAAAACTTAGAAAAACGCTTTCTCGTTGTAATTAACATATCCGAATTACACCTATAATCACTACCGCCCCACCGCCGCCGCCACTGCCGCGCAGGCGAGCTATACAAGCGAGGGCGACAGTTTTAAGTGAGGCGACGCGACGTGTCACGTGGGTGGCAGCGAGAGGTAGAGGGGGGAGATCGCGGTGAGAGGGGTTGCCACACACTGGGCCGAAACACAAGCGAAAATAACGGAAAGTCAAAAATCCTACTTGCATTTTGACGAAATTATTTAGTTTTTTGATAACGTCGTCGGCAATCTTACTTACGATATTCTCAGTTCTATATTGTGCAAAACATTACTAGACCATATTAACAGCTCTTAATGAACATTCTTTATTACATCTTTTGACTCCTTAATACATACACAAACTTACCACACCGGTAAAAAGATTGTAACGGCAACGTGAGGATTTGATGTAAAGTGGTCTCAACAATTACGGGTTCGATTCTGGGCAAGTGCGTTCCGGCTTGGGCGACACAGGGCATCAAGTTCGGGAGGTCCCAGTGTTTGCGTCCCTTTGGTGGCTCTAGCTACATAGCTGGATCGAATTCAGCCGCAGTCTGGAGGAGAATTCTAGCGGCCGGCTGCTCTGGTCGGTGGTTTTCCGTGTTCTCTCTGATCAACATAAGGCGAATGCCGGAGCAATACCCTAACAAATGGCACGGACCGCGAGCGATCTTCCCGTCCCCTTTCTTACTGTATCCTCACTTCTTAATTATAGTGCGATTTTTCTAACTCTGCCCCTCAAGGCGCTATGGCCACGATGGAATATCACACGACATTTCACGTATTTTTCCGTCGTACCGCTAGAAGTCGCATGATCGCAAGCACTGCTTGATACGGTCGCGATGCTGCGATACCTGGCGGTACAACTGAGAACGTCGCGAAATACCATGACATGTTCCATCGTGAAGACTGGCCTTGAGGGGCAAAGTTAGAAAAATCGCTGTGTACACTCATTACCTTACGTGTCGGTAGCTAAAGAGCTTGTTCAGGCTGGGGCGGTGCCACCTGGTGGGAAATACCTGGTTGAAGAAAACACCGCAAGCCGACGAGTAATTCGGCGGCGAACCTCGCCATTCAGCGGGGAAGATAGCCGCCACCTACCAGGATAAAAACATACACTACACTTACAGGAGTTATAGGCCGTAGCAGTTGACATACCAGGAAACACCGATCAATCAATGAAGTAATGTGTCTGAGTAAGCGCTGGAAATTGCTTGATGAACTGAACATCAAAGTCTTTATGGCTCTTTACGCAGTAGAATTCGTAGATCGAATACTCTAGTCGGAGGTGTCCGTAGTTTTCCTGTTATCTTCCAGGTGAATGCTGGAGAAGCACCGTATGCAAACGATGGACAGGGATCAATATTCACTTTCTTCTCCGACCATTTCCTCCAATTCGGACATGCCGCCATGGGATGAACGCCCCATTCATCACCCCTTCACAACCGACCTAGCCGGCGGGGAAGAAGCCACGTACAAACAGAATTGAATAAGCAAATTTTCAAGTATTTCCATGACCATTCCACTCAAGTATTTCCTTGTGTTTATGTGGTATGAAAATAGAGTTTTAATAATGTCAGGTGATCGATGGATTGGCTTAATTTCAAGTGACCACTAATAAAATTTATATATCCTATTTTACGTATGTTTCAAAACTAATACGAGCGGAAGACTCAAGGAATTTCAGCCTTACCAGAAAGAAAACTTCCTTAATTCACTTACATTTTTGCCGCTGTATCTTGCTCTAAGTCCGTTGTCAAGGCCGATGCCACGAGCGGGAGTCCGTGGCATGAGTGCCATGACGAAATCGCCCCTCTCGCCCCTCCTCACAGTTCATCACCCCGCCACCAAAGACAACGCCATCCCTATAGTAAAACGGCGGGGTTACTAATAACTTTCTTTCCCGACGCTAGTTGCGCAGAGAAGCTCGAAGCATGCTACGGTGCCACAGCGCGTGCCACTGCCACCAGTAGAAGACCTTGACACCACTGCTCTAAGTACACAACTGGAAATCACATTAAATTTCCGAAAGCGATTCGGGTGTGGATTGGCCCACTGCGTGCCGGCCGTGAGATTAAATGTACCCTTTTCCTCGGGGGAGGCCGCGCGTTGGATAATGAGTTGGGGTGGCGACGGGGGCGGGGCGGAGCGACGACAACTGGGGCGCGGCGCTCGAGGGCGAGGTGAGTCGGGAGGGGTGACTGAGGGGGGAAACGCTGGCAATGGGGGAACGAACAAGAAGAGGGAAGACACTCGGTCGTTCACCCTCCCAGACGTGCTCTTTTAGCGCGATCTTCATCAGATGCTAATTGAACTGCTGTTGGACACTTTCTGTGTTGCTTTGATTGATTGATGAGTGATTCTGGGCGCGTCAACTGCTAAGATCATTAGTTACGTAAGTGTAGTGCAGGTTGTTTCTCGGCAGGTGGCGGTGATCTTTCCTGCTGGATGGTGAGATCCGGTGCTGACCTATCTGTCGGTTAGCGAGGTTTTCCCCAAACACGTATCTCCCATCAGCGGGGCACAGTTTCGGCCGGGACAAGCTCTAAGCTCTCGATCGGTCTTCCGACATGTGTGGTAGTGTAGCGCATGTAAGTGTAAGTAAGTGTGTGTAAGTAAGGGGCGAGGATAGGACAAAGAAGAAGAAGGAGAGATCGCGCGCGGTCCATGGCTCATTTGTTAGGGTTCTGCTCCGGAATTGGTCTGGTGGTTATTGGTAGTTTTCCGTTGTGTCTCCAATCAGAGCAACCGGCGGCTAGAATTCTCCTCCAGACAGCGACTGAATTCCACTTTGCTGTCTAGCCAGTGTCGAAAATCCCGCCATCACCGGGAAACCTAGATTCGAGTTAAGACTCGAATCTTAGGACCTCCCGGCCAGAGGCACTGCAGTGACATCAGTTAATGCCCTGAGAAACCATTCCAGTTTCTATGTTGCTATGCTTACATTTTCGTATATTGTGCAGTTATCTTTTTCTGATCGTTTTCACTGTCACACGATTTTTTTCTTGTTTTGCGGATTGATCATTCATCTCTTTATATACATAGTATATATTTATATTTGTTGGTTTTTACTTTATCGCTACAGAGTAGAGAGAAAGTTATATAATGGTGCGCGAAAAAACGGCGAATTTTTGACGGACACTAATTACAGGGCTCTAGTGATGAAAAAAGTGGATAAATCCAGTTGCTAAATTTAAAACTAAATCCTCTAACACATGATGTAGCCAGAATCCATGTTTTGTGTGCCCTTGATTACGAACAATCGAGTAACGTTTGGTTGCTCGTCCGTCCGTCTTGGACGGTTGTTCTGTACATTGCATTGAAACGTTATGTGAATCCAATTGAATTACGGTATTGGGAGGGATATCAAATCTTTATTTATCAATACTAATGGTTTGTAAAACGCACAGACACTATAATTCTCGTAAAATAACGGCAGCCTATATGCTTTTGGTTAATATTCTCTATTTTTAATACAATATTCCAAAAGCTCATTCAGCACTCCTATTTAGGTTGCATATTTTGATTCCCTGTTTTTCGTCGTAACATTACATTTTCTTCTTGGCTGTCACTGGAAATAATTTCGATAAATGCATGATCCGGGGTCCACTCTTTCCTCGCACACGCGACGATATGAAGTACTATGAAGAACCGCTAGATGTCGACACTATCGAATCGGCATGCTTTGAATCCGCCGTTGCTGAACGAGCAGCGCTGCTTATCTGTAGCGGATGCAGGCGTCGGCGTACCAGCGTTATACGTTCGTACTCTAAGCTTCCTCAGCCTGCGCTCAGAAATTAGTGTTACTAATCATCAGAACCGAAACGAAAACAGAGAAGTTAATGTGTCAGCACCAACGCTGGATGGTATTAACGAGACAGGAGAGCAATCCGATTGAATCCTTCCTCCACCAGAGCTCGTGGTCGCAGAGGGGGTGGGGGCGACGTAGCTTTGCGTGCGCTCTGTCGATGGCCGAAGGAGAGGAAGGATGCGTGCGTTTTGAGGTGAAATATCTCACTGTTAATTCACACAATTAAATCGGAAAAGATTGCAAAATGTACAACTATAATACAATAAATTATATTTTCATGATTGGTATCTATCTTAAGAAACGTTTTTGGTCTTCCCCAGCTTTTTCACAATATTAAGGATAGAAACGTCGGTTTCTGCAGTGAAGGCCTTGTGGACAAACCACCACTGTGAATACCAACTTAGGAAAGGGAAGAGCTAAAGCGTAAGCTTTCTCAGCCTGCGCTCTCAAAACCGAATCGAAAACACAGAAGTTAATGTGCTAGCATCAGCACTGCCTTATGCTAACGAGACAGGAGAGCAACTCGTTTCGTACACAACCCAACAAGGAATTGATTAATGATCACGGACGCGTCAACTGCTAAGGTCATTAGTTCCGTAAATGTAGTACATGTTTCTTTTGTCCCGGCGGTGGCGATGATCGTCACACTACTGTATGGCGAGGTACGGTGCCGTCCTACCTCTCGGCTTGCGGGGTTTGTCCCCAACCAAGTATCTCCCACCAACGGGGCACCGCCTCAGCCACGACAAGCACTAAGCTTCCGACTTGTCTGTCGGCATGTATTCTACTGTAATGCATATAAGAAAATGGGTTTGTAAGTTATGAGGATACGACAAGCAAGATGATGGAATGATCGCGATCCACGGTCCATGACCCGGTTGTTAGGGTACCGCTCCGGCATTAGAAAGTGATCAGAAAACCCACGAAAAATTACCAACCAGTGCAGCCGGCAGCTAGAATTGTCCTCCGTACAGCGGCTGAATTCGACCTAGCGGACTAGCTAGAGTTGAAAATCCTGCCACCGTCAGGACTCGAATCCTAGGACCTTCTAATCGAAGACACTGCGACCCAACAAGTCTCCCTCTGAGTTCGCGGTCGCATCTGCGACCACATGCGGGGGGCGGGGCCGGCGCGGCGGGCGTTGCGCGCGCGCGCGCGCGCGCGCTCTGTCGGTGGCCGAAGGAGAGGAAGGATGCGCGCGCGTTGTGGCAAAATATTTCACCGCTGATTTACAGCGCCGGCCGCGGCCTCTAAATCTGGCGGCCGCACGGCGCCATTGTATTTCATCCTATGTCGGAGCGCGGCCGCGCTTTCATTTGTCACCGGCCGCCGTGCAACACATGGCCATTATGGGGCGGCGGTGGCGGCTGCGCTAAGAGGGGAATGGCGGAGACGAAAGGGAGGGGAGAACAGCTTAGGAGGTGGTGGGGGTGGTGCTCGGGTAAAAGAGTGGCTGGTTGCGGACGATGTGTAGAGTACACAGAGCTGTTTAGTATAGAGGTGGTTTAAAATATCCTTCGTATCTCTGAGAATTAGGGGCGTCAGGATACGATACATTTTGTGTAAGATGTGCTTTTGCGAACTATTTACGTCTGTGACTGAAATTTCGAAACGTACTGCCGGACGTCATCAGATGCTACGAAGGGGAGCTTTGTACCTAAGCGATGACCCTAGTGAAATGCTATGTGACGCGCTTAACTCTGTGACTGCGCGACACAAACTATTTCATAATTCCATACACATTGCGGACGCTGTCATGCTTGACCCCGAAAGTGTGATACCTCTTTGAAACATACAATATCGTGCAGCAATTAAAATATTACCGTCTTCATATGAACAAAATATTATATTTCTATTTATAAACGTATCGTTTATACGTATTCTTCGAAATAGCCAGTACAAAATGTTTTTGATAATTTGAAATTCTTCGAATAGCCAGTACAAAATATTTTTGATAATTTGAAAATGACGGTAATAGTAAGTTTTTTTTTGCAAAAATTCCAAAATATTGTGTAAATAAACCTCCAAGTCGCGGACCCAAAATCGTATTTGAATTACTCCGTATGTGAATATGCGAGAAAGGAAAATCTCAATTACCAAGAAGGGCATGATACTCAGGCCTACATGTAAACCAATATAATTCTAAGTTAATTTTAGCGTTCAAATTTCTTCAAAAATACGTACACTAAATAGAACACCAGTATGTTAGCGTTCGCCATTTTTTTTTTCAACCAGTTTCCCATACATGAATTGCTTTCAGAGTACGTGAAGCGCCTATTAGTTTGTGCTCAATATCGAATGAGCCAGTAGTCATACCAAAACGCGCCAGCGATGTGATAGGGCCGGGCGCCAAACTGCGGATGCAAAGCAACGAAATCAAGCGGAAGTCAGGCAGACGAACATTCAGAACGATGTCCAAATGTCATTGACTCTCGAGATTCCATAAAGGCGACAGGCACTGAAGGAGCATTTTCTTTCTGTTAATCTGGTTGTAAACCAAGCCGTACTTAGGAGCAGGCTGCACAAGAGAAGGGGGATGCCAGATGTGGTTTGAGTGGCGGTTTAATAAAGTGAATCAATAAATATACATACGAAAGCTTAAAAGTGAAGGGAATCTTCTCGAAAGTTGTGATGACTGCGATATTTGCAATCGTGCGTAGATAAGGATCACGTAACGTGTGATGAACCATGTACAAAATTCTCAATGCGTACAGATCAGAAATCGTGGACTGAATACATTTTGGAGTAAATAATCAAAGTTTAAAAAAGCGCAAAAAATGCTGCGCGAAACAATAATTTTGAATAATTTTATTTCACGCATCTTCATAATGGTGGTTGCAATGTTGATAAATTGCGCCGTTGGGTAAGTCGTACGGACACCTGGAATAATGTACTATCCGCATCCGAAATTTGGTGTGGTGTAATTGAACCGAATAGGAAAGTGAATAGTGGATCATGACGGTGGGCAATGAGCGCGGCAGGCTTAGCGACTTGAAAATTAATCGTGAATTTTATCTTTGTGGAAAGACTGCGACCAAAGGACGGCAGAGTACCTCTGAGCCACAGAAGATCAATGTGCCCTGATCGATAAGTACGTCGTCGTACGAGCTGGAGATGAAGGTAATATTGTTTGTAATTCAGCGAAAAGGTGAATTACGTGGAAAAGTGAGAGAATCTCACCTAGGAGAAACGGGGTGTGTGGTCGCGAGAAATCGAGAATAAACTGTTAATTGATGAGTAAATCAAAGAAGAATTCGATACTAAAGTAATATCACGAACAAAACATATTATGTTGTTGATACAGAAGTCATAATTTGAATTAGTGTTTTAGAAAAATCTATCAGTAAAATTATTTGAAATAAAGAAAGTGGGTGAAATAAAAAAAAATCTTATCCAGCACATAACTAGCTGATGTGTTAATTCCTGTTTGTATTTGTATTTACCGGTAGGTCTCGGCGCCGGTAGGTCTCGAGGTTCCTAGTCGGTCACTCAACTAGGAATCCACGGTGTCTGGAATTCGCTTAACCTTCATGACTTCACGTGGTTAGCAAATTCGGCTAGAGACGCCAGTTTTGCGGTGGTGACCTTTCAGTAAAACCATCTTAGCATTCGCCTGGATGACCGAAGGAAACCATCAAAACCCCGGTCAGGATGGCCGGCACGGGCATTGAAAGTGAGCCTCGCTAAAGCGAAGCCAGAGCGTTATGAACTGAACCACTTCGTTGTGTTTGTATAGGAGACAGCAAATAAATTAATCCATCAGCATCCCGTCTTCGTTGAATTCCATTAATGCGAACTTGTATTTTCTAGGTGGGCGCAGATGGGTTTAGAAGAAAACTAGAAACACACGATTTTCTGAAATCCGTAAAGGCCTAAAATTGTTGCATACATTTAATTACCCTAGATTTATTTTCCTACACTTGTAAGGACACGATGTTTCCTTACATCTTCTTGCAGGAAGTAAATGAAGAGTTGATGCCAACGTTATTCAGAAGGCGCTGGGTCAAAGCGTGGGCTTGCGAGATTCAAGAAAGTGTGACCGCTGGACGACAATGCTCATGTTCGCGCTTTATACAGTCCTCCCGCTTCTGTAATTAACATATTATTATAATTGACGTGTCTTCGTTATTTTGTATTTCCCACAAATGCGCCAAATTTTCGCTATAAATTAACAAACATAAAACAAAGCTTCATCCGGAGACACTAGCTCCCCTATTCTTGCACACTGTACTTGGTTCTCGGAGTCAATGGAGGTCTGATAAGCCGAGTGCGCGAGTTGCGGGTGGGGGGGGGCGAGCGATGAGACGGCGCGAGGGTGCAATGAGCCCAGCGACGGGAGATGCGCAGCGGTTGACTGGTAACGGAGCCTTGGGAGTCGCCGGGAACTCTCCTGTGGTCGCCAATAATAAGGTTCAGCAGCGGGAACAGATGCTGTACAGTGGAGCATTATGCTACAGACACCCGTATCTTTGCTTGTATTTATCTACTGTATTTATTCCTTGGTATTCATCAATTTATTTAATTATTGAATCATAAAGACATCGTGATCCTGAGATGGAGAGCGACACTCCACAGATAATGTGACATCGTGACCCAACATACGATTTATTACATCAAACGTTTTTGATGCTGGACAATATGTATAATTACAATTGGACTTGGCTATTCGATACAGAGTAGCATTTATGGTTGATATAGCGATATTGAAGAACGAAATAAATCACATATGAGTAATAGAAATACATTACTTCTGTAGGTATTTAAACAAGGTATAGAGCCGGAAATATTCAAATGAACACAAGTGTGTTGGAATAATACAACTAAAGAATTGTTAAGAATTGTTAATGGAAAAATGCTGAGAGTGCGATGCAATACGTAAGGATGATCACATGAGGGCAAAGAGACTGAGATGGGGAGTAGGAGGAGTTGAATAATATGGGGTAGACGCAGGTAGCAGAGCGCTGTTGGACGAGGTGAGGAGGGAAGGGCTGCGAGTGAGGGCTGGGTAGAGCCTTGATCGCTAGATGAAGTTGGGGAAAGGGCTGGGGTCGGGAGGTGGTGGAAGCTGGGAGAAAGTGCTGTGATCGGGCGCGGAGATCAAAGGGGTTGCGCTGGGAATTGTAGGAAATGGCTGGGGTTCGGGGCCGTGAGAAAGGGCTTAATTCGGGCGCTGTGATCAAGGGTGCTAGAGTTGTGGGCTGCGGGAAAGTGCTGGTGTCTGGATCTGAAATCAAGGGAACTGGGGTTGGAATCTACGGGAAAGGACTGGGGTTGACGGGGCTGATCGGGGATTGGGGGAAGGGGCTGAAGGAAAGGGCTGGGGGAAAAGGCTGGAGAAAAAGGTTGGGAGAAAGGGCTGGGGAAAGGACTGGGGAAAGGACTGGGGGAAAGGACTGGGGGAAAGAACTGGGGTAAATTACTGGGGGGAAAGGACTGGGAGAAAGGGCTGGGAGAAAGGACTGGGGAAAGAGCTGGGGTCAGGACTTGAGATCAAGGGGGCTGGGGTTGGGAACTACGGGAAAGGTCTGCTGTCGGCAGCTGGGATTGACGGGGCTGGAGCGTGGACTGGGAGAAAGGGCTGGGGGCGGGGCCGGGGACAGGAGCGGGGGCAGGGGCGGGGACTTGGAGGCAGGCGCTTGCAAAGCGCAACGGGGCGCCGAGTGAGGCAACCGCCAGCTTCTTCGCCCCCTTCGCACGTTCCCCCCAGCGCAGCGCCCCCACGCGGCGGCGCGTCGCTTGTTTACTCGCCGGCTCCCCGTCTCCCTCCGACGGCGGCGGCGGCGGCGGCGGCGGCGGCGGAGGAAGCGAAGCCCTCTCGGCGACAGCCAGTTGGCGGCGGCGCGGGGAAGGAGAGGGGAGGGGAGATAATCGGTAACAGGACGCTGCTGATTGCCACCCCGTGCTCTATCTCCGCGCTGGAACGGCCCGCACCCCGCCGACTTGCCTTCTGCCTTAGCGAAACAAAACATCGATATACATCGTCGATATCATGTTCGACTTTGATAGCCCTACCAATTTCAATATAGAGGATTTGTTTCTTGAGTTGTTTTTACTTCTCGATTTACGTGGTAAGAAGAGAAGCTATAGTAATCGTGCGCTGGATATCGGTGATTTTTCGACATATAAACTCTTATCGTTGGGCCCTGGTAACGAGAAAGTGAAGAAATCTTATTCCTATATGTAGTGAATTATTTCTTCTAAAACATTATGTTATCAGAATCCATGTTTTGTGAGCTCTTCACGTCGAAAAATCGATTTCCGGCATAATGTCTGTCTGCTTTATCAGAGCAAGCGTCATATCCCTTCAGCCGATTTTGCCTAAAATTGATGTTCCTCGATCGAATTAAAGGAATTGGAACCTCTCAGAGTTTCAAACGAATGTTTGAATTTTTAAGGGTAAAGTTTGATTCATTCAGGTCTCAATTTTTAAGGGCAAAATTATTCTTTCATTCAGGTCTCCAGGCACGTGCACTGCTATGGTCAGTAGTTGCGTAAATGCCTCCCAGAAGATGGATTCGTTTCGCTCTGGATGGAAAGGTTCTGCGCAGACCTACACGAAAGCCTGCGGGGGATTTTACAACCTAGGTATCTCCCCCAGCGGGGACCGCCCTAGCTGACTCAAGCTCTAGACTCTTCTGACATGTGTGGTAGTGTTGTGTGTTCAGTGAAGTGTAAGTGCCTGTGTAAAGGGAGAGAATGGTACTACGAAGAGGGAAGAAATGTGGCCAGTTTGTTAGGAATCCGGTTCATCATTCGTTTCGTGTGAGGAGATAGGAGAAAGCGTGCCGATAAGAGCACTGGCTGCTAGAATTCTCCAGATCGCGGTTAAATTCGACTCAGCTAGTGTTGCAAATTTGCCTTCGTCAGGATTAATACAGTAGGCCTTCTCGGTCCAAGTCTGAGCTAACCCAGCTGCAAAAGAAGGGGAAGAAGTACTGCACAAACATTAACACAGTTAACTATATTAACACAGTTAAGAAGCTTCTTTAACCTAGTGAATAAAATAAATTATCCTAGACACAGAAGACCTCCGGTAGCTACCCGAAGAGCTCCGAAAGTGGCACAAGGTGTAGCTCCTCCACCGCCCGCTCCCCTCCACTGGCCCCCGTGTCTCCTGCCCCCGCGGCCGCCGGCCGATCGATGAGGTCGGCCGCGCCGGTCGCCAAACACTGTCCGTCGCCCCCTCCCCTCCCCGCTCCCACCCTGCCCCGCTCTTAATTAAAATACTAGAGCAGCGTAAATTGCGTAGAGCGGCCCCAATTTGCCCCTCCACCGCCCCCACTGGCGCTAGCATCCTCTCACTGCATGCCCGCGCCGCCGCGCGTCGCCCCTGCTTTACATGGCCTTCCACGCCGACGACGTCGGTGCTGCTCTCTCTCTCTCTATCTCTCTATGTCTTTCCCATTTATCCTCTCTCTCCATTTCTGTGTTTTTCGTTTACCTTCTTATTTTCTTCCGGCAATTTCTTTTCTCAATTTATCGCACTCCCTTTTTCTCTCCCTCACACTGATTTTATTTTCTCTCTGCCCATCTATTCGTGTATTTGTCGTTTATTTTCCGATCTTCTTCCATTTTTCCTTATGTTTTCTATTGCTCTGGGTATAATCTTTTTTCTTTGCTTGTTTTTTCTTGTATACCCCGCTCGTTTCTTCTGTTTTCATTATCTTCTTTCTTTCAGTTTTATCTCCTTCATTTCATTAACTTCCCCACTGTGTCTTAATATCACGTCTAGTTGTCATAAATGACAAATTGTCTACAGAAGAACCCGGACATTTAGCAAATCGTAATAAATAGCTAAGTCGAAGAAAGTGACGTCTAAGTTGTATTTAGCGTTGGAATGAAGTCAGAGCCAATTGATACTCAATCGACAAGTTCTCACGTAGACCCTCCGAATTATGTAACGTTCAGAGGGTCACTTGCATACTTTCTAGTGTTAAAAACTCTACCGTACGTCACTTTAGCTCATGTATTCATAAAAATGATTCGTCAGGTATTCACTTCACTCGAAAGGACGATCTTATCGATATTCTTTAGATGGGCAAACTTGAACTTCACTTACCGAAGCTAATAACAATTTGTCCCATATTTACGAGATGGAGTGGATGATTACGGGCTTGGAAGACACCCCATGAAGACGAAGAACACGTGACCTTCGTTAAGCCGTAATGCAGCAGGGGACGAGATAAAGAGGGACATCTCTCTTGTCGCCCTCCTTCAATCTTGAGACATTCTAATCAACAGGGCGCCTGGCAGGCGCGGCGGAGACCCGGGATATTGGCTGCGTCATCACTTACCGGGCCAATCACAGGATGTGTACTCTGAGAGAAGGGGAAGTGACAAAGGAGTAGAGGCAATCTTACTAGTTTCGCAGGATTATTGGACTCCAAGGATACTTAGCCCTAGGGCGCAGCTGGCAAATCACATTCAAGTAATGAATGCACAGAAGGTTCGCGAATTTGGTAATCTCTGTTTTTAACGAAACATAATACCAGATTTGTTTAATAGTTCGTATATTGTTTGTGGAATGAGGAATGTTGTGAATAATTGAGGATTTGAAAATACTCGTATTATTACGAATCGAATGTTTTATGACAATTATAACCGTTTATAAATGTTTTGTTAATATTTCGTCTATTTATGATTAACAAGAAGTTTCATTCGTAAGAACATTTACAACAATGATAAACCATTTAAAATGGTGCTGTGTATTGACTTTTGACTGGCATATTCGTTGGGTCCTTTGGAACAGATGTGGATCCACACAAATCAATCAATAATTCATTAGTCTCCAATTGTCGTTGAAGCTGACTTACTGTAATGTCGGGAAGAGCTTGAAACGTCTTGAATTTAATTCACCATCGTATTTGTATTCAGTTTTGTCGCTTTATTAATGCGCATTTTTTAAACATAAAAATTAATTGCTGGATATTAACTGTACACTATTTTGGCATGTTCACTGCTAGACGTCCGTGGTATTGTAGGTTCCCAAATCTCCATAGTGGTTTCTTAGGAGACGGGAAGAAGAAAAGATCTCATCACATATTTCTTCTTTTGAATGTAATTACCAAATAATAATTATTTATGATGCAAGTGGAAAAAGCGACCTTTTATTTTGCGAGTAGGAAAGGTAGCGAAACGAGTCCGATAGGCCGAGTCGCGCAATCCTATGAGGAAAAAAGAAGCACCTTTACCACGTGTTATATACTATTTTTTAGACACTCTTGCTGACGTTTTGTCCCATTTTGTCCTTTTGTCCCATTTTTTCATCGTCAGTTTATCCTTTTGTCCCATTTTGGCCTATTGTCCCATTTTGTCCTTTTATTCAATTTTGTCCTTTTGTGCCATTTTGTCCCTTTTGTACCAGTTTGTGCCTTTGACCATTTTGTAATTTCTTCTAATTTTGTCATTGTCCCATTATTCCATTTCGAGATTTTGACTTATTTTATATTTAAATAGCTCCGGGTACAGTGGATTCTCATGCAACGTGTCATACGTCCAACTTCCGTACTATCCGCTTGGCAGCAGCACTGCGCTGAGAGCCGAAACAGAATCGCCGATTGTGCTGCGCGGCACAGTGGTATAGTTCAGTGCACGTACCGTTGATCATTGTGTGTATTTATTTGACGGCTGATTGTCGAGGAGTATGTCTTGTGAGCAAGAAATATTAAATGTAGAAGGAGCGTAGTTAAAATCATCGCAGGTGATACTTTTTATTGCCGGCTGGTTGATGTTGCAGAACAACAAGATGTAGTGCGAGATGATATTGATGAAAACAATGAAGAGAAAAGAACGAAGTGATATGTTTTCATTTAATCCACAAAATGCGTAGAAAATTCTGAATTAACACTCATATGTATTTTGATTATTATCGTTTTTTGGTGTTTGACATAAACAAAGTAATTTTGTTCTCGTAAATAATTTTACATGTCAAGAATATATAACAACTCTTATTTGCGTTATTTACTGGTAAGGTGATTTTTGATAAGATGAAACACAAAATATGCTCTCTTATAAAATTAAAGGTAAATTTCTTACACAGCTCTCACAGTAGCTCCTATATCGCAGCGCTATTGCGGCTATAAGAAGAACACGGTTTTTTAAGGGAGTCATATGTCCCGGGAAGAGAAGGTCGCCTCTTAAAGTGCCATCTAGAGAAGTTTCTTTCAACTGTAGATCAACACGTCACCGGGAGCCTCTTTTCCTCATACATGAGATGTCCCACTCCAGCAAGGTCAGAATTTGGAAAGATGTTGCACTGCGTATTCTTACACCGTGGTCTATCGGAAATCGGTAGGAAGGGGCGACTCGAACCGACTGGTTAGAAACCACCGACAACAGGTTAGGAAAAACACAATTGCCTGTTTGAGCAAAACGAACATCAGTTTCGGATTCTAGGACTAACTTGTAAGTTTCGTGTTTACTCTCTCACTCTCCACTCTTTTATTCTGTTTCTGTTTTATTTCATCAACCTATTCACCATCAGAAAAAAATTCATGTACATTAATTTCCTCGAAGTTCAAATTCTCTAACCCTGAACGTATCATTGGGTTCTCAGATTCCAGAATCAACACAAACAATTTGCAGAAACATTTGAGCACTCCAGTTCCTTGTGCGCAGTGCCGAGCGGCAGAACAATAGTTCGTTACAGAGCCGAGTCATTGGGGGCTCCTCGGAGGGGGGCCCTGGGCTGCGAAGGGGCGTCGCCCGGGCGCAGATGAACTAAGGCGGCGCGGCGCCCCGTCATTAGGCGCCCGCGCCTCAATAAGAGCGCCCCCCTCGGCGCCCACCCGCCGTCGCGACGCCCTCCGACGCTCCGTCGCCGGTCGCGAGTGCGAGTGCTGCCCGGCGCGGACGGCGGGATGGCGGGGATGGCGGGATGACGATGGCGTGGAGAGAGAGAGGACAGAGGAAGAGAGGGAGAGGGAAAGAGAGAGAGGTGGGTGAGAGAGGAAGAGAGAAGAGCTAGAGAGAGGGAGAGAGGAGAGGGAGAGAGGAGAGGGAGAGAGGAGAGGGAGAGAGGAGAGGGAGAGAGGAGAGGGAGAGAGGAGAGGGAGAGAGGAGGAGAGGGAGGAGGAGAGGGAGGAGGAGAGGGAGGAGGAGAGGGAGGAGGAGAGGGAGGAGGAGAGGGAGGAGGAGAGGGAGGAGGAGAGGGAGGAGGAGAGATTGCCACAACATGTGGGATATAAGGCAGCAGGAAATAACACACTCTTACCAAGGACAAAAAGTGCGTTATATAGTGTAATTATCTAGCAGTGACGGCTCGTGTGTAAATAACATGGTGGTTCCGCACCGCGCGAAATTAGAAGTTGGACTCTTCATATTGTATCAATTAAATTTTGTTTTGCGAGTTCAGACGCTTCAAAAAACTTAGTACACTTCATTATTTGGGAATGAACAGTCCTATTTTTGGTGACATTTTTATTGTTTCTGAATATTCGACCAATAAGCAGAATCCAAATGTAACTGTAGGTTTACTGTCCCAAGAAGTGATCACTGAACATGATTTATTTAAATGTGACTTCGAATTTGTTTTTTTTAAATTTTCGCAGAGAGGTGCACAAGATCTTTCACGCCTGTCTTTGACCACGCACTCTCCCACCAAAAAGAACGCAAGGAAAATCGGAAGAAATGAGCATCCATCGATTATCACCGCAATTTGAGAAGTTGATAAGGCACCTTTGCACACGCCGATCATTAATTAACACGCCTTATCAACGCACGATGCACTATACACAAGATGACACCTCTCCGAAAAACAGTACATCAGACCTCCGCAACCGCAACTTAAGCAACCTCCGAGTTAAACAGAGTGGCACTTCAAGGTCACGAATGGAAGGAGAGGGAGACATTGCCATCCATCAGGATTTCCAGTATAGAAAAAAGTCGAACGAAGCTCCCGTTTGGATGACCGTGTCCCCCTCTCAGTCCATCTGATTACCTTGAACTTCCACTCTATTGAAATCGGAGTATTTGTGAGACGCACGTGCTCTCGCTTTTCTGCGATCGAGGCGTTTGAGATTGGAAGGGCAGTTGTTTCGTGGGGAACGACGTTATTCGTGAAGCAATCGCAGCTTCTCGAAACGCAAGAGCTGCTTTGAGAGCAGCTCCCATAAGAATGAGAGACGAAGCCCCGCCTAATAAATGAGCAATGCTAAATGCTAGATGCTTAGAAACTTCAAACAGCAGCTCACAGATGCCTCCGAGAGCACTGCCCGCCAGGTTGGGTTCGCGATCTCTAGAGGAGTAAACACATACTAGTCTAGTCAACAATGGGGATCCGCAGTAGACAAATGGTAAATAACGAGAGTTTAAGGAAAGTGGCGTAGAATAAATAGACGAGCAAAATAGTGTGAATTGTTTTAATAATAAACCTATAATGGACACGTGAGGAATTTCCGTGGAATTATTAAAATCATAAAAGTATGAGGAAACCGGAGATCAGAGTAAACAGTATCAGGCGCCGAGGGGCGAGTATCGAATGAGAAGAGAGGCAGGCGTCAGAGTTAGGATGAAATTCGCGCAGAAGTACGAAGAAGAAACGAAATGAGACTAATATTGCACATTGGAAATAAACAAGTGAGCAGCGCCGTTTATGAACTGCCGTGGGAGAATCTCGATCTGCAATGTCTATCCGATGGGCTGATTCGTGTGGTGAGGACCATGGTTGTCGATGTGGAAGGAGAATGCAGTAACTGGATAAGAACGGCGATGCGTTGGAATATGCTGCTAATGACCGGGGAGTACAACCAAAGAAAAACCGACAAGGATCAATAAAACCAGAGAAGTGATAAAAAAAATAATAGAAATATTGTAGGAAGATCAAGTTTGGTTTTAGGAATTAAGTGATTAAAATTGGTTAATTATTAAGATAAATGGCCATGTGTGCACGGGGAAATAAAAAAGAGTGTGTATAAGTAATGGGACAAATAGAAAATGTTAATTGAAGGTTTTCGTGTGTTATTGTTTCTTAAGATTGTTATAAAATGTGTGCATGATTTCTGTTTTGAAGCCAAGAAGAAGCTAAGTTATAATATCTGTTTTCAAGGATTGATATTTTTAATTTCGTAATGGTAGATATAATCTCTAGAATCCAAGTAATTAATTAAAAATCAATATTCTTTACGGAAAATTCGTCGCTGCAAATCCGTACGGACGGTTCTGTCGGTCTACAAATAAATGTTCTCTACCGTGAATATCGCGTTAGAGAACTTTTAGAATATTGTTCAATTGAGTAAATAAAGGTAAAAAAATTGATATTTTTATTTTTTGTATTAATAGCCCGTTTAATCCCTAATAGGGCAAGGGCCTCTTGCGCAGGGCAAGGAGGCTTACATTATAAATTGGTAATCGAGCAGCCACCTCGGGTACCTTATTTCATACTTTTTCACACTGTTTCACACTATGATATTATATGTTTATAAAAATTAAAATAAAATTCAGAATCCGTCAGAGTGGCATGTCCAGCGTGGGGCTAAGTGATGACATAAATGTAAGAATATTATTGTCATTAATATTATTATGCGCTTTATGAAAATAATAAATAAATACACAGTTCTTCAAACGAGAATCCGTCAGACATAATATTTGTAAAGACTGTTTTTTGTTAAAATAATCCATTTGTTGCCTTGTTTCCAGAGAGTTTTCATTTGCCGTCCTTGAGCAGTCTGTATGCTATTTTGTGGTTTTCCTGCAGCAAGCCATTATATTTCGTTTTTTTTAACCTGGTCGATGACATTAGGTCATTATTACACCTCCTGCCTTATAAAATTAATCTTTTTAACAATGGTAAGCACATTTCTGTGACCACAAGCCCCATTGAGACGGACGTTCACGAATTAAATAAAAATATTCATTTTATAAGGCAGGGGTCTAATAATGTCTCAATGTCGTCGGCCACGTTAGAAAAACGAAGTTCAGTAGAACTGATTCCGCGTTCAGTCCGCCACAAACCAGTGATGCCGTCGCGTCGCGTCGTCTTGAGGCAGTCGTCGCCGCCGTCTGAAGCGCTGTCTGGGCGCGGTCGCAGCTCGCGCCATGCCGAGGCGCAATTCTTGCCCACGTTCCCGGCTGCTGGGTCCCTCCCCCGCTTAATTAAATTCTGGCGACACCTCGCACCCGCACCCGCTCTGCCCGGCGCGGCGCTAGCAACTCGCTTCGCTGTCGCCTCGGATGACACCCTCCGGCGCCGCTTTCGCTCCCGTTACAGCCTCGCTCGTCGCCCACACGCTCCGCTGCTACCGTCTGTACCACATTTTACCGGTTGCCACATTTTACTAGTAAAAAAATAAATCATGCTAAAAGGAAAATGAAATTATAACGTTAACGATGCTATTAATAAATACAACTGATTTTACGTTAAACAACTGTCAGGGTTGCCAAATCGTTTGGAAAGCTTCTTCTCCTAATATCCTGAATCTCTTCCATAATATGCCAACTTAAAAAGGATGAATAATATATACTCAGGCAGTGGCTCGACTCGACCTAGATGTCTAGCTAGTGTCGACGCCAACCGAGATCGAGGAACCGGAGACTAAGGAGGAGGCAAGTAGCAATGAATCCTTAGGTTCAATCAGAACAGAACAAACTAAACCACGACCAACACGGAGACTACAGTACCGGTAGCGTATAAGCGACTCTGACTGTTCTCTCGCCACGTGCTGTGGTACCATTCGATCACATCCAGTACCTCCACAGGCATACACTATTACTACAGAGTTCTCTCTCTCTCTCTCTCTCTGCTTGTAACCAGCTCGAATGCTCACAGCCGTCTCTTCGTTCTTTGCCAGTCACCCTCCTTTCCACCTGCTACCTGCCACTCACTCCTCCCAAGTACCACACTCCTCGCTCGCGCCCGGGGCTCGGTTATGGGAGCTGCCTTGGAGCCAACCCTGCCGTTGTGCGAATTACAGTGTGTTTTGACTTCCTTTCCTGCGGTGCGTATACTCCAGTATACCACAGTAGTGAATCGCAAAATTTGTCTTACAGTGTGATAATTTTTCTTTGTTGACTAATATAAGACTGACTCGTGCAGATTCTGTTTACTTGTGAAAGTAGAAATCATTGAAGAACTAATTTGTCTTTAAATACCGTATTTTCTGTTTTGTAGTGTTGTTTCCGGTAGTTTAGTTTTCAGAAAAAACTAGCAAAAAATATTATCAATAAATAGCATCATAATTGGACACCCGTTCTTTGCCTACTAATCGAATGTTCTTAAAATACATAACACACAGTATATTGTTATACATTCTTTAATATGTGCATGGAATTACATTCATATATCTATTCAAAATAATATATAATAGCTGTATATTCCATTGTTGTACATAAATACACTATCTAAAGGCAGCTGACCGGACAGGATCCCATTAAGAATGAGTTAGCGCCCTAAAAGTAAATACATTTCCAAACGATTCGCTGATTCTGACTTGAGACGCTAAGCAGACTTTCATCGAGAACGTCTTCGTCCCCACGTGCGAAAAGTGTCTAGGAGCGCTCAGTCGCTCTGCTCCTCCGCCCGCGCTTCGCCTTGCCTCGCTCGCGCGTCGGGGGCCGGGCAGGGTCAGGGGCGGAGGCGGAGGACGGGCTCCCGTCGTTGTCGCCCCTGATCGCCGATGAACTGCGAAGGCGGGAAATGTACGACGCCACTCCTTGGTTGTCCGCATCCTCCTGCGTGGAAGGTGGCACAATAATAATAATAATAATAATAATAATAATAATAATAATTATTATTATTATTATTATCATCATCATCATCCAGTTCTGTCTCTGGATAAAATCTCAGGATTGAGGTAACCGTACGGGCTCTTGCCAAGTAACGGCCCTTTTCGATGTCGAAGCAGGATTACATGTATTAGGCATGAGTAATACTATTGTTGAGGAACTTTCTGACTATTGCGCAAGTATTGAGGATGGCAACTTTCTGTAACTCCATGTACAATGTCTTCGGCATTTTCAACTGTTGTAGGCTGTTATGCAAAGTTGTTGGGATGACACCAGTTGTGGACACAATGATGGGTACTGTGTGTTTGGGATTGGGTTATTATTATTATTATTATTATTATTATTATTATTATGGAAGTATGGAAGATAGAATGATTATGATAATGACGGGTGAGACGACGACACACACATGCATAGACAAATACACCCCATGTCCGGGACGAGACTCAAACCCGCGACCCTTTGGTCCGAGATCCCCACGAGACCCCTGGTTTAGCGATCTCGGAACACGGGGCCGACTTATTATTATTATTATTGTTGTTATTATTATTATTATATTTCACGACTAAAGATTTTGAGTCGATTGATTATAGTCCACTCCGGGTTGCAACCAGCTTCCTAAGGATTAGATCTAGGAACTATCGGTGCTTCTACAATACTTAGCGCGAAATATGGGCTGTTCCAAATAATTTCTTGCACTCCCCAGTCTTTTGAATGACCTGGGAGATGGCCAAGTTGTTACACAAATTTTGCACAACGCTCCGACCGCCTTTACCCCAGGAAAGATCCTGGTCCTCCCTTGGAAAGGACTCTGAGTCGAGCCCAGAGCCGCCCTGAATGGAAAGCACCAGATAAAAATTCCAGCCTACGCCGGGATTTGAACCTGGGTCCTTCAGGTCACAAACCCAGTGCCCTACCACGTGTTTTAATACCCAGTCTGTATTCCCTTGCCCCTGAGGAGCATTTCGATGAGCCTTATTTTCGATGGGCATTTCGATGAGCTCTCGAAGCGCCTTCTTTTCACAAGTTTTTTACACACAGTCTTGATTTCTTCATCATGGAATCAAATTAGGACCAGCTATTAAAAAAAATTTTAACTGGACCCAAAATGAAATGTATAATGTTTTGAATAATATTTAACTCTAATCTTCAGTTCTCTTCAACTTACAACACTTACAGTACTAAAACCAGTGGTTACTCTAAGAGAGTTCAAGTTTGACCGAATAGCTGATACAACGGCAGGCAACACTAAGGAAACAGGATATCAAGGCAATAACTACAACTTCCAACATCATAACTTTCCTTGTCTTGCTTGTTACAAGTTATAGTGAGACTGGTGCAAGAACTAAATACATTAGACTACGAGAATGCAATATTTGAAAAAAAAATTGTACAAAACAATGTTTTAGACTAATAATTTGTTCAGGACTGAGACACTCTGTGTGTCTCGCACTTTACTCGCAAGGTTCGTCCTATCCTCTTTTCGTTATACGTAAACGATATGTTCTCCTCTAATAAAAATTAAAGAACGGTTCTGTTTGCCGATGACACCAATTTTCTTTGCAAAAAAGAAGCAATAAATAGTACGAGTTCAGAAGTTTCAAATTAGTTTCGTAAAAACAAATTAATTGTTAACGAAAGAAAAACTGTTTCAATTTTGCATTTCAAATCGTCAATCGCATGTTCCATTGAAAATGAACAATATGCAATTAACTGATGTTGAGGTATACAAATTTCTAGGTCTCTCAATTCAATCAAACCTCAAATGGAATGTACATGTAACAGAATTAAACACTAAATTAAGTTCATTATGTTAGGCATTCAGAATTTTTTCAAATTCTGTCAACCTCCATTCAGCTCGTTGTGTTTATTTTGCAAATGTACATTCCCGCCTCAACAGCTCAGTACAATAAATCCACATACAATACATGTACGTTACTTTACAACGCGTTGCCATATGACACTAAACAATTAAAGTCGGTACACACATTTAAGTTAGAAGTATAATCTTTCCTGCTGCATAATTGTTTCTATACAATCAGAGACTATACTGAGCCTCAAAACGAAAATGTTTATTTTAACAAAACAATGATATATAATGAATTAGCTTACATTTGTATTACATACATTTTAAAAAAGATTTAATATGCCTGTAACAAGTAATGTACATCAGCTTCCGGGTCAATGACCCCCATCTCGATTAGGTTTTTTTCCAGTTTCCCATCCATTGAGCAACTGCTGAGATGGCCCCTTGTTTTGCTTCTGGACGTAAATGTAGCTTCACTGTGCGCACGTTTTGTTCAGCACTGCGTTTCCTTCTTGTGGTAGGAGTTGAACTGGTATTCGTTACTATTTTGTTATCGATGCAGAAAAATGAAATCATCAGTTCATTTACCGTTGAAATTGTTTTTCTATAACTCGAGAACGAAAATGTCTAGTTCTTCAAATGTTGCTGATCTCGCGTGTTTTTTTTAATTCTGGGTCTCAAGAAAATGTGCGCAGATAACGTCTTCCCCCATGCGTCAGATACTTTTTACTGTTCTTTTTTCACCAAATAAATAAAGATATAAACAAATACCTACCTTCTCTTTTGCTGCTCGTTCGTCCGCGTCGGGGGACTCCGAGAGGTTGGGGGTGGAGGACGTGCGGGACGCCTGGGAAGGAGTCTTGCTGCAAGACAAAGAGTGTGAATCACTATCTGTGCTTAAAGAAATGTGGTTAAAGTTTGCTCTAGCGTGCGTACCCTACTTGCAAGACTGTACTGGTATGTAACAAATGTTGCAATGGCCGTCTCTGGCACGTGTGATTTGAAGGAGCCGTCAAAGGAAATGTACGTGTACGCGGAAGTTTAGTTCGAGTCACGAAAATTTTGTTTTGATTGATTAGTGATTGCAGGCGTGTGTCAACTGCTAAGATCTTTAGTCCCATTAGTGTAGTGCGTGTTTTTCCTTGGGAGGTAGCGGTGATCTTCTCCCTTTGGATGGGTCGACCCGTCGATCCGGCACCGCCCCGTCGGCTAGCGAGATTTTCCCCAACCAGGAATCTCCTACTAGCGTGGCAGTGCCCAAGTGAGGACAAGAGATAAAACTTCCGACTGATCTTCCGGCATGTGTGGTAGTGCAGTGTATAAGTGTAAATGTAGGTAAGGGGTGAGGATAGGACAAGAAATGAGAAGGATCGCGCGCGGTCTTTGGCCCGCTTGTTAGTGTACTGCTCCGGCATTCGCCTGGTGGTTTTCGGAGAAACCACAGAAAACTACCGATCACAGCAGCCGGTCCTTATAATTCACTGGATAGTGTCTGAATTCGACCTGTGTAGCCGGTATGTAGCTAGTGTTGAAAATCCTGCCACCGTCTGGACTAGAACCTAGATCCTCCCGATAAGATGCACAACAGTGAATTTTGCATCGATATATTGTAGGTCACGAGGGAGACGCGATGTAGTAGATACGGAGTGAATTCACCGTATTTTTTGAGCCGCTATTTATGAACGCCCATGAAGGCGTAGCGGTACTATTGATAGGAAGTAGATGCATCCCTATATTCACCAGTTCGGAGCTCTTCATAATATTCCTTTCCCTGAAATCTTTGACGAATGAAGAAAGAAAAAACATCTTTGTAATTTCCATGTTATCGATTCTCAGCCTATCTAATATATTACGAACAAATATTATAATGGGGGTACTGATGAAGTCTGGAGTAAAAAATGAAATGAGAATAAAACTACTAGATATATTTATAAATGTATGGAGGCGTTACGTGTACCCCACGAACTCTGGTCAGGGACATCCAAGAAGATTATCTAAAACTACCTTGATTTTGTAAATTTCAAAATTCCAACGAATTTCGAAGCCAAATTATTCTTAGGACCAATTCGACTCGCTTCGTCGTGTAATTCCTAAACAACGACGTAATTTCAGACTTCAGCCTCCACGATTGAATTAAAACATTGAGAATGGCCAGTACAAAATTACCAACGCACTTTTGTGGCAATAAAAACACATTTTGTTTCTGTCCTTTCAGCCCATCCTGCTCTTGTAGCGCCCGCAAGAGGATGCTGTCTGGCCGAGCAGCGAAAAACATCCTCTCTGAGATTCCTCCTGTTTCTTAAAACCCGGAGGCCTGAAACGATTATTCGAATATTCCCAACCATCGTCGAATGAGACCAAAAGTTTTAACGATGGACGATATCATTAACAATACAACCTTAATCTTCATATTCATCAATTCACGATTTCACTTGCTAGTGAATGTGAAATCGAGATGTATCACTTAACTGGTAAAATTCCGGGGAGTATTGTCAATTTTTACTGTGCAACTTGTTTGTAAATGGTTTTCTTTTTATTGTTAATCCTGGGCGACTAAAGTGCACGATGCAGATTTAGACATGCAAATCAAGGATGCAGAAGATAGAGTTTACTTATAAACAGACGCAACGCTTAAAACAGCAAATCGTAAACTTTAAATGGACAAGTATTAGTATAGAGCTTAACCACAATAGCCTTGTTATACCGCCCAACCAGTCTTAACGGTCTTATGTCTGGGATTTAGGCAGCTTTATCAATTATCTCTTGCCAAGCTTTCACATGCGCACCCTCATTTCTCTGGAAACCGATGACAAACACCCACTCAAAACTGAATTTAAAGACAAGTGTTATGATCGTAGGGCTGTTACGACGAACACAGTGGTATCATTCATGAACACATGCTTCTATTGCAATCAATTTTAAATATTACAATTTCACACTATCCCCACTTCGAGAAGGCAAGAAGATTAATCCGATTAATCTGCCTACAATTGCTTGTTTAAGTAAGTTGCTGTGAAGCAGTGGTGTCAAGTTCCTCTACTGGTGGCTGTAGCACGCGTCGTGGCACCGTAGCATGCCACGAGATTCTCTGCGCCACTAGCGTCGGAAAAGGGAACTATTACGAGTAGTAGTAACCCCGCCATTTTACAATAGAGATGACTTTGTCTCTGGTGGCAGGGTGATGAACTGCGTGGAGAGGCGATTTCGTCGTGGCAGTCATGTCACGGACTCCCGTTCGTGGCATCGATTTTGGCAACACTGCTGTGAAGTTTCGAGTCTCTCGAGTGTCAAGCAAAAAGATTGGTTGACGGGGTAGACGGCGATTAACAGCGCTCGGCCTCACCTTCTCGACGTCCTGACGCTTTGGTTGTCACGGTCGTTAGGCTCTCCGTGACCTCCCAGGAACATCAGCTGGTACCAGTCCCGACCTCGACGCCGCGCCAGCCCCTTGCGAATGGCGTACTGCAGCACCGACAGCACGGTAGCCTGCAACATTCAGGTCAGTGGTGTCAAGGTCTTCCACTGGTGGCCGTGGCATGCGTCCTAACACTGTAGCATGCCACGAGCTTCTCTGCGCAACTAGCGGCGGGAAAGGAAACTATGGGGATGGGGTTGTCTCTATCGCTTTACAATGGAGATGGCGTTGTCTCTGGTGGCGGGGTGATGAACTGTATGGAGAGGCGATTTCGTCGTGGCACTCGTGCCACGGACTTCCGCTCGTGGCATCGACCTTGACAACACTGATTCAGAGCATTCCCCAGGAGAGCTTCCTCGCCCCCCTCTCCTCCAGGTTCTGACGAAAGTTCTATTCGGTTGAAGAACGGATATTAATGTGTTTGCGAACATAATTTAATGTTACTAGAACGTATTAGATGCATTGCGTGAAGCGAAATCATTTCACTCCGCATGAGCTAACATTTTTGATTTTTCGATTGATTAATTAGTGTTTCCGGGCGTTTTAATTGCTAAGGTCATTAGTTCTGTAAGTGTGGTGATTATTTTTTCGCGGGAGGTGATGAAGATCTCCAGCTGAATGACGAGATCCGGCGCCGATCTACACGTCGTCTAGCGGTATTTTTTTTCGCGAACCAGGTATCTCCTACTAGCGAGGTACCGTCCCAATCGGGACAAGAGCTCAACTCCCGTCAGGTCTTCCGGCATGTGTGTTAACGTAGTGAATGTAAGTGGGTGTCAATGTAAAGGGGGAATAGAACAAGAAAGAAGAAGGGAATATCGCGCGCGGTCCGTGGCCTATTTTGTAGGGTACTTCTCCGGCATTCGCCTAGTGTTGATCGGAGAAACTATGGAAAACTAACCATCAGAGCAGTCGGCCATTAGAATTCTCCTTCACGCAGTGCCTGAATTCGACCTGGCTAGTGTGGAAAATCCTGCCACCTTCCTCTTCCTTGGCCTATCCGCACTCCCTACTTTAAACATTCACTTACACGCTCTACAAGATCGTATATGTTGGAAGAGCAGTTGAGAGTTTATTGTTTCGGCTGGAGTGCTCCGCTGATGAGAGGTACCTTCTGGAGGGGGGGACCCGCAAACAGACGTGTCGGTCGGCGGCGGATCTCGCCATCCAGCGAAGGAACATTGTCACCTCCCACGATAAAACCTACGCTACCCTTACGGGACTACCGACCTCAGTAGTTGACAAGCCCGGAAACACAAACAGTCGTATGCCCCCAGCTACGCGCATGTGCGTTGGTCGGTTGCTTTACCTTCTGCACGGAGGCATCGCCGACGAGCTCCGTGAGGAAGTCGAGTGTGGAGGCGACGCCGCGGTCCATGCGCGTCGAGGGCACACAGGGCGCCGCGCCCTTGCTCTTGCCTCGCCCACCCCGCCCCCGCACTGGCGCCATGCTGCTGCGGAGGCCGCTCTCGAAACTGTGTGCACCGACGCGATGCTCCATTCAAAACAATATTAACTAGTGGTGCGAGAACAGCATATATTTTCTCACCCGTTCTTTCGTGCAAAATTACGTGAAAAGTACACAAATTTTCAAAAAAATTTACATTACCCTATTTCAAAATCTATCTTTAAGAAACAGATTTTTTAACGGAAAAATCTGTATCTTCATTAATGTAGTCTGTATTAATAATATATATTATATTATATTTAATTAAACTCCTTGAGATGTGATTTTCTTCCAAGTCATTGAAAATTCGTTATAAACTATGACAGTGAAATACGCTTTTCCATTGAGACATTTCCTAAAATAGCATTTTCCATGTTGAATTAGCCAAAAGTTTGCCAGCGTAATAGTTTATTAGGCAAGTTCTATTTTCTCCACTCGTTATTGCACGTTTCCAACCATATTTTATTTCTTACAGTCATAGCTTAAAATGAAAACATTTACTCCTCCTTCAATACTTTTGTCTAAAGAAATTGTACAAAGCAGAAGAAGAATAACGCATCACTAAATCTGCACTTTGAGTAAAAAGTATTCAGTATTGTAGAAGGATGCAGAAAAGGATTTGAACTTTTGCAAACTTAGGGGTTTTAACAAAAATAGGACCAACACCATGTAAATTATCCCCCAAAATTAAAATTTTTGTTTCTAATTCAAGGAGCCATAAAATACGCCAGATTGGTTGGGGAATATCAATTTTGGAGTAAATCGGCTGTTGTTCTCACACGAATAGACAAACAGACGGACGGACATAGGCGTTTTGCCTCATTCGATTTTTCTGTATCGAGGACCGAAAACATGGATTCTGGCTACATTTCGTGTTAAAGGAATTTTTCTAAGTTTACCAGATGGATTTATCAGCTTTTTAGTTTCCAGGGCCCTGTAATAAGTTTTTCTGCCGAAAATACGCATTTTTTCGCGGAGCATTACAGATTTTTCTCTCTAGTGCACAAGCATCAGTGAAAAATTTAAATGCATATCGTTGTTGATGATGGGAAATGTGACGGAATTGGCGAGTTTTATATTTCGGTATCAATCATCCAGAATTTGCTTGTTCTGTAGTTTCATAAGAAAATTTCTTAAACCAAACAAAGATAGGAATTCGTGAGTCTGCGGGCGCTTTCAAACGGTTCCGTTACTTTGAGAAAGAACCAATTTGCAAAAGTTATAGCTTTGAAGTAAACGAGAATAATTTCTAACTGGTAGTAGGAAGTTACAAGCAACTCAAATGCATAGTGCTTTGTACAATTCATTCAATTGTTTTAAACAGTGTCGTAAATTGAAAATTAGAATGTTTTAGTGAACTTTCATGTAAAGACATGATCTCATAGTCTATTAATATAAAGGCTAGTGAATGCTAAAAGCAATTAAAAGATTGAATTGATGTTCGATGTTCCTGTGACGAGAGACATTACAATAATTACTTGAAGTAATTAGTATTAGCTATTTGTTGTGTAACGAAGGTTTCTAAAAGGAATTATTAGTTTCCAGAATTTATAAATAATTTTGTATATAATCACATAGTCTTGTAATTTTGAATACTTTATTTATCAGTATTATTGCATGGTAATTTTCATGTGTATAAGTGTATTTCTATTGTATATATTGTTTTTTCAGGATTATATTGTTTTGTATTAAGTGTATTTTTTGTAATTGAAGGATGTGAAATAGAAACTTCTATCTCTTTCAAGGAATATTTAGTTTTATACCTACAAGGAATATTTAGTTATAGACCTACTAGAGTAGGTCTTTGACGAACCCAGACCCTCATATGTGCGTAGTTATTAATAGCTCGCATAGAGAGTAGTGTGATTAGGTGAGAAGTAATCACATATCGAGTGTCATTAGGCAGGTCACTCGAAGGGAAAATAGGTAAAGACGGTGACAATGTTACCAAACAATTATAGACCTATTTGACTAACATGCAACCTATGCAAACTGCTCGAAAAGATGATAAAACGAAGACTTAAATGTGTTCTAGAAAGTAATTATTGGATCACACCAAATCAATTTGGATTTCGTCAATTTCGTTCAACTATTGATCACTTGAACCATATACATACTGATTTTTGTGAAGCTTTTAATAATAATCAATATTGCACTATAGTATCCCTAGATATCGAAAAAGCTTATGATATGATTTGGAAGCACCGCATCATAAAAATCCTCATTGAAATAGGATGCAGGGGACATATATTACATTTTATATATAATTTCTTAAATATCATATATATTCAAGTACGAGTTCAAAATCATCTTTCAAAACCTAAAGAGTTTCAAAACGGAGCCCCACAAGGATCAGTCATAAGTGTATCCCTATTTCTCATAGCCATTAACCATATGATTTCAACCTTACCAAAACCAATTAAAATACGTGCTTTTCCAGACGATATCACTCTTGTATGTATTGGAAGAACAATGTCAATGATTGAAGTTCTCCAAGACGGCTTAAACAAACTTGTAAATTTCTATAATACATCAGGATTCAAATTTTCATCAACAAAATAATGTACATGATATTGGCAAAATTTTCTAGAGCAATCCTTGAACCCAAACTCTTCCTAGGAAACAAAGAACTAAAACAGTGTAAAGAAATGAAAATCCTGGATCTTATTTTTGATACCAAATTATCATGGAAACCATACATAAGAAACCTAGTCATTCAGTGTAAGCAACGAATCAACACCCTTAAAGCTTTATGCTCCAAAAATTGGAGAGTTAACCAAGACATCCTAATAAACACATACAGATCATTTATTCGAGCGAAAATTGATTATGGGTGTACAATATACGGTTCTGCCAAAAACTCCATTTCAACTTTATTACATTCTATACAAACAACTTCAATAAGATTAGCAATTGGAGCCTTCCGCAGTAGCCCGAGACTGAGCATTCTGGCAGAAGGCCACGAATTACCATTAAAGCTAAGAGAACTTCTAACCCTTAAATATGCATCATCAACCATCTGTTTTAAAAATAATCCTATGCACCATGATGAAATATCAATATCAAATGAACTTCAACAGCCCTTCAATAACCTACCAAAACCTGTACTACACAGAATACGTACCATCAAGAACAAATTGTCACAAATAGAGAATGTCTCAATGCCACGCCAAATCCACTCAGTTCCACCATGGGAGGAACTCAAATTTATAATTGATGACCACATTCTGAATGAAACCTATGGCAAAGATAAAACTCCTAACATTTTTGTACAAAAGCTTATTCAGAGAATTATCTCATAATTACATAAAATACCCCCACATATACACAGATGAATCAATGATAGATGAAAAAAAGGTTATGTCATCATCTTTGAAGACCAAGAACTTCTCTTCAAATTGCCAGATTCATTTTCAACATTTTCCTGTGAAGCTTTCGCTATAGATAAAGCCATTGATCTAATCGCCAATTCGAAATTAAACAGAGCTATAATTTTTACTCATTAGAAATCAACTTTAGATGCATTAAAGAACCATGGGAACAAAAATTCAAGAATACAGTTATTGCAAAGCAAAAAACAAAAAAATTGATGGAAAGTAATATTAAAATTGTCTTGGCATGGGTCGCGGCTCATCAAGGGATAGTAGGTAATGAAAAAGCAGCAAAAACAGCTATTTCCCAAGGAATTGATTGCAGAAAAGTACCAAATACTTTAGAACCAAAAAGGGTTGTTGATAAGTGCATCTGAAAAAAAATGAAACAGCATCTGGAAAAACTCATGGACAAAATTACACTTAATCCGTAATAATGTGTGGGAGCATCAACCGTATATCAAGAATAGGAAAATGCAATGTATGATGACTAGACTACGAATAGGTCACTTCAACTTGACTCATTCTTATATCATGACCAAAACACCAGTGAACAGGTGCCCAAAATGTGGGACTACAATCTCAATTTTCCACATTTTAATGGAATGCAAAGATTCCCAATGTGACAGAAGTGGATTACCTAGTAACATGAAGAATTGTTTAGACAATGTTGACAGTGTGTACTAAGTTATGTACTTTTTAAAATAAGTTGGTGAACTTAACTGTATATAGGATGTAAACTCTGTAAATGTAAATGTAAAAGTCGCTAATGACCCAGCTGTCGATGCGACTATAAATAAATTTAAAAAAGAAAATTTCTAAAGAAAACTAGAAATTGTGCTCTTAAAAAAGAAAAGAAAAAACTCCTATGTAACCTTCCAAACTTATTGATAATAGAATATCTTGTGTGTGGTAAAAGCCACATGGAAGGTCATCGTAAAGTGCTTTCAGGAAAAATATTACAATAAATAAATATTTAGTACTATTATATGGAAAGTGTACAATGGCTAAACTTAGCCATCTGTATATTATTAACATCAAAGAGTGTTTCTCCTTCCTCCTGTAAAATTTTGTTTGTTTTTTCCACATAGGAGGTTGTCTGCCATCAACGGCGATACAACGATGGCGCTAAAGCTGGCTGCTGTCTTGTTTGACGGGATTATTTACAACATTAAAATATAAATGTGAGTATAAATGTGAAATATAAACGTGGATGATCACGAATTTCAAGTTATTACGTTAATGTGTCTCGAAAACTACACATCACCGTGTAGCATAAGAACTTTTAACGATAACTCAGACGTTTTTTGTCTGAATTATATTTCTAATTGCATATTATTATCTTTGCTGAAAGAATCATGAGCATGGTTCAGATATTTAAACATGACCGATAAATAGTTGTTTTATGTTTACCCGTGTAGTATAATTGTGAATAATTTGTTCATGATAATGCTAAGAGCTCATTTTATTAGTTCTCATGTCAACGTTAACTTTTTTCTTTTTCAATGAGCCATTATTGTTAAGAACTGACCTTACCTGACACACTTTGCAACATGCGTTGACTCATTTCCATTTTAAACTCCAGTTTCTCAATAAATGTAAAATTATCATTATGCATTTAGTAATCTTATAATATTTAATGAAACATATTTCACATAACATTTATAATATTACAAAAGTAATTACACCCAGACGTTTTTAATATTTTGTGAAGAAATACAGGTTTAAAAATGAAACAAACACTACGCAGCTTTTAACGCTGGAATATTTATAACATTTAATAGCAAATTCAATTTGATTTTTACAAGTATTGTATTCACACCATTTCCATTGATCTAGAAGTTAATCTTACAGCACAAACTTTGCATTTCATAATTTGCAATGAAATGTGTAAATTTGAAATGATTGAATGGGAGTGCACTTTTTGGGTACCTTTAGCAATACCATAGAAATAAATTAAATGTTCTGACCGGAAAGATTGTTCAAGTTCTCACTTTTAAAAATACAAAACATGTTTTAAATAAAGTACGTTACAACGTAACCTTAACAGGAAATGAGCCTTTGCTTATCCTTATAAGTTCCACTATCCATTCGATATTATTGAGCATGTATATAAAATGAAACAAAATTTTACATACCTTCTGAAAATAAGATATTCGTGTGAAGTTGGTTTTTTGGCAGTAATACTTGGGAGAAATCGAGTAATACTATTTTCTCCTAATTAAAAGATGTTGTTTCCAGTTTCTATGGAAATCTCTCAAAATATTTACTAAAACTATGATAAATAAATAACCTAGAAATAGTGTCAGGCCAACGCCACCTAGACTAGTATAAGGCCTGTCGACTGACGCTGTGACGTCACATGGGTAGTCATCACAGCAAACGAATCTTTCGCCGGCTGCTGACAGTCAATAACGTTTACTTACTTTCTTCGGCACCTTAATAATGATTTTTTTGTAGAAAAGAATGTTCACAACATTTTATTGCATTTCATTCAATTAACAGTTAATTTTAACTAAAAAGAGATGAACGATTTAACGATTTTAAATTTAAAGTATTGCCATATTTTAAAATATTGTGCTTGTTAGAAACCACATAACGCGAACTTCACATAACGTTCTTACAAGTTGTTGAGAGAATGTACCTTCTCTGATGCAAAATTGCTCTTCTACACATATCTTCTGTTCGCACAAATTTAAAGTATAGATATTATTACAAAATAAAGTGGATAAAAGCGTTGTTCTCAAGTATTTCTGTACACAAAATTCACAGTTCACACATATTCACACGCCAAACACGCCATGTAATGACTACAAGTAGTGACGTCAGAAACAAGATGCCCGTCTGCCAATAGGCCTGATGATTTAGATGGCATTGGTCAGGCCTACACTATGATGAAATAAGAGCAATAAAATATAATTTCATTCTACATATCGTGTTTATATGCAACAAACTGAATTCTTTGAGTAATTAGTCGGATTATTCTTCTGGGGAAGTACATAACTATGACAGCAAATCTGTATAATCCTTACTTTCCGAAGAAGGAAGGTATACAAAATAATTCTAAGCAAGGTATGCCAATATTTTCGACCAATTAAGTGCTCCATTATAAATTTGATAAATTACATTCCTTCCACTTAGTTTCTTAGGGAAGTTCTATTTTCTCCCTCGTTATTGCACCTTTACAACCATATTTTATTTCTTACAGTCATAGCTTAAAATGAAAACATTTACCCCTCCTTCAATACTTTTGTTTAAAGAAATTGTACAAAGCATAAGGAGAATAACGCATCATTAAATCTGTAAAAATGAGTAAAAATCAGAGTAAAGTAAACTTTGAGTAAAAATCATATTTCTAATCCTTTTAATAATTTCTATTTTTTGCAATTGACAGTATTTGTGTTCTCTTGTATTTATCTGTTTCACAACACCATATTTTAGGATTGAAATGAAATTATCTCAGAAGAACAACGAATACATTAAGAATAATCACGATATCGCACAAACACTAAAGTTTAGTGATGGTATGTATATCTTAAAGGGATGGATCTATATCCCCGGATAAGATGATAAAAAATTCCCCCAAACCAAATGACATATTACTAGTTACACTATAACATAAAAATAAGATTTTTGAAAGGTTTCTTAGCCTCCGTTCTACCACCCACATCCCTCTACCGCCAAAAGGTTTTTTTAATTTTGATTTTTTCGTCAACTTAACATTATTTTATCTGATTGAAAAAATATAGAAAGTAAGAAAATAATTTATACTATTAGAAAAACGTTTTTGATATTTTCTCAGTGTCAAATTCAAACGCAAAAAAGTTTTTTTGAAAATCCCAGCCTTTACATCACCTTCACTTAAAACATACTTTGAAAATGGCTGCAACAGTTCAGTTCTGTGCATTTATTTCAGTTTATAATATACATTTGTATACATTGTTGTAGCACGCTATAATATTTTGCCTTGGGAATGTAGTTACAAATTATGTTTTTAAAGCTTTATAATCATTTGTATATCATACCCAGTGCCAATGAGGGAATGGTTTTAGATAGAATGCAGAACGTATCCAGATATTTTATTTCTTTCCTTCTTTCGGGTAGTCTCATGATGTGTAGTGGGTAGTTGTACTGGGGCGACAACGATGGCGGCAACATGTGATGTAGAGATGGTGACAGCAAGGGCAATAGAGACGGCTGTGAGGAAGGCAGCTTCAGCGATCTGCTACGACCTGTTCAGAGTGAGTGAGTATATGAATGTTGAGAATGCAGTATGTGACGAGTGATTTAATCCCTTTTCTCGTGGCAGCCTTACCGGCTCAAGTGGTCAGGTCATAATATTGATGCCACTGCAATGCCTTTGACAGGAAGGTTCTGGAGCTCGAGTTCCTATGGAGGTCGGATTTTCAACACTAGCTACCTAGCTACTCGTAGGTCGAATTCCGCGGCTGCCTGGACGAGAATTCTAGCGCCCGTCTGCTCTGATCGGTGCTTTTCCGTTGTTTCACTCATTCACACCAGGCAAGTGTCGGAATAATACCCTAACAATCGGGTCACGCATCGCGCTTGATGTTTCCTTCCTCTTCAATGTACTATACCTTACTTACACACACACACACATGCAATACACTACCACAAATGCCGGAATACCAGTCGAGAGCTTAGAGCTTGTCCCGGCTGGGCTGTGTTCCGCTGGTAGGAGATAACTGATTGGAGAAAACCCCGCAAGTCCACGGGTAGCTCGAGGCCACGTCTCGTCATGCAGCAGGGGAAGATCACCGCCACCTCCCGCAGTAAAGACATGTACTACACATACGACAGTAATGGCCGAAATAATCAATCCCGACAAACTGTCGGGTCGTGTCATGAAGCGTCATTGGGACCTTGTGCGGTTGTGGCAACAAAGTGGCTTTATTGAAGGTGGCGGCGCGGGCAGAAGCGGAGAAGGCAACGTCAGCGATCTATTCAAAGTGAGCTCAAAACATCCGAATATTTTACCAGAACGTTCATCTAGAGAATTCAGAACGTTCATTTCTTCCTCCTGATAACCTTTCGGGCAGTCTCAAGAAGCGTCAGCGGTGGCAGCGTGGGCGTAGTGAGGGTGGCAGCGCGGGTAGAAGCGGAGAAGACAACGTCAGCGATCCGTTGAGAGTGAGCTAAAAACATCCGAATATTTTCGCGGGAATGCAGAACTTTTATCCCTTCCTCCTGATAACCTTTCGGGTAAGTTCGTAGGCTTCCGCGGCCGGAGTCAATATATTCTTGGCTGTCCGGGATGAGCCGCGTCTGAGTCGATGAATCTGACGTTTCGACCATCATGCTGTGGCCTTCTTCAGATCTTCTTCAGAGTGGACAGCCAAGAATACAACCACTCGGGTAGTCTCATGAAGCGCCAGTGGTGGCAGGGTGGGGCGTCGGTAGTGGCGACAGCGCAGCGTGGGCGTAGTGAGTGCGGCAGCAGCGGGGGCGTGGGCTAGGGCAGAGGCTGGCGGCGATCGGCCGCTGCCGCGCGCGTTGCCAGGGCGACGCGAAGCCGGGCCATAAATCTCTGGCGGCGCGGCGCGGCGCGCCCGCCGCAGCGCCACAGCGCCACGCAGCCACCGCGCGCACTGGGCCGAAAGCGCACCGCGAGGGGACAAAACGCCGTTCCCCGGTTTTCCCTTACTCGTTAAGGTTCCCTGGTTTTTCCTTACTCGTTAAGGTTCCCTGTTTTTTTCCTTTCTCGTTAAGGTTCCCTGTTTTTTCCTTTCTCGCTAAGGTTCCCTGTTTTTTCCCTTTCTCGCTAAGGTTCCCTGTTTTTTCCCTTTCTCGCTAAGGTTCCCTGGTTTTTCCTTACTCGTTAAGGTTCCCTGGTTTTTCCTTACTCGTTAAGGTTCCCTGGTTTTTCCTTACTCGTTAAGGTTCCCTGTTTTTTTCCTTTCTCGTTAAGGTTCCCTGTTTTTTCCTTTCTTGTTAAGGTTCCCTGTTTTTTCCTTTCTCGCTAAGGTTCCCTGTTTTTTACCTTTCTCGCTAAGGTTCCCTGGTTTTTCCTTACTCGTTAAGGTTTCCTGGTTTTTCCTTACTCGTTAAGGTTCCCTGTTTTTTTCCTTTCTCGTTAAGGTTCCCTGTTTTTTTCTTTCTCGTTAAGGTTCCCTATTTTTTTCCCTTTCTCGCTAAGGTTCCCTGGTTTTTCCTTACTCGTTAAGGTTCCCTGGTTTTTTCCTTACTCGTTAAGGTTCCCTGTTTTTTCCCTTTCTTGTTAAGGTTCCCTGTTTTTTCCTTTCTTGTTAAGGTTTCCTGTTTTTTCCTTTCTTGTTAAGGTTCCCTGTTTTTTCCTTTCTTGTTAAGGTTCCCTGTTTTTTTCCTTTCTTGTTAAGGTTCCCTGTTTTTTCCTTTCTTGTTAAGGTTCCCTGTTTTTTCCTTTCTTGTTAAGGTTCCCTGTTTTTTCCTTTCTTGTTAAGGTTCCCTGGTTTTTCCTTTCTCGTTAAGGTTCCCTGGTTTTTCCTTCCTCGTTAAGGAGTAGAGCAGTATTGTCAAGGTTGATGCCACGAGCGGAAGTCTGTGGCACGAGTGCCACGATGAAGTCGCCCCTCCACGCAGTTCATCACCCCGCCACCAGACACAACGCCATCCCTTATTGTAAAAAGGCGGGGTTACTACTACTCGTAATAGTTCCCTTTCCCGACGCTAGTTGCGCAGAGAATCTCGTGCATGCTACGATGCCACGACGCATACCACAGCCACCTGTTGAAGACCTTGACACCACTGGAGTAGAATGAAAGTTAGGTTACGTTGCGCGAAAAAAAAACGGCGAATTTTCGGCACAAAAACTCTTATTACAGGGCCCTGGTGACGAAAAAGTGTATAAATCCAGTTGTCAAATTTAGGGGGGGAAATCCTCTAACGTGTGGTGTAGCCATAATCCATGTTTTGTGGGTCCTTGAAAAGGAAAAATCGATTGACAACAAAACATGTCTGTCTGTGAACTATGCTAGCGGTTAAACCGTTCTGCCCATTTTCTCGAAAATTGAAATTCGAAAATCGATTTGGCTGATGTTGCTGTTTCTAGAATTTGAAACCAATGATTTCAATTTGGGGGGATACTTTATACAAAGCCCTTGGGCCATTTTCAAAAATGTTAAAAAAATCGCTCTATCGTTTTTGATAGATTTAGTGATGATCGAGAATTTGATGATTGAAATGTTGTGTTCGTACAACTAAAATATTATAGATATAGATTTTTCCCTTAATGAAATCTACTACTTAAAGATAATTTTTGAAATAAAGTCATGTACAATGTTTCGAATATTTGAATACTTTTCGCATTATTTTGCGTGAAAATACGGGCGAGAAAGTACGTGCTGTTTTAGCACTAGTTGAAATAAAATCACTTGTCAGCCACTGACAAGTGGCGGAAATTAAAAACGATGTGCTTGGAAACAAACACAATCATAACAAACAAATTCAGTGGTGATTTTACAACCGTCTCTCCATTCATTGGGAAGTACGAAGTTCAAGCGTGAGGGATGGCGGACTTGTGACATGGGCTAAGTAGCTGGGTCGGACAAAGAATCCCAAAGATCGGTTTCATTGATTTGCCGTTTACATGTCCTGTTGTACAAGGGAAGTTCCGTTACGGAATGGAATTGCCATCTTTCTTCGTTCCGTTCCGTGTTGCTTAGAGTGCTTGAGTGAGTGAGTGAATCATTAAATGAGTCAGAGAGAGAAAGAGAGAGAGAGGAAGGTAGAGAAAGGGAGAGAGTGCGCGCGCGTGTGAGCGAGCGAGAGAGAGAGAGAAAGGGAGAGAGTGCGCGCGCGTGCGAGCGAGCGAGCGAGAGAGAGAGAGAGAGAGAGAGAGAGAGAGAGAGAGAGAGTAATAGTGAAAACGAAATATTTATTAAATATTCAACAATTTTGAAGACACGAGTGTTCATGAAGTTTAGAGAATGTAGTAAAGGCCAAACGATTTCATCCCTTTCCTATTCACAGCTTTTCACTTAATTTCATGAAGCAGTTTTGTTTACTCACGAATTTATCATTGTCTTTAAATTGTTATTTTCATAGTTGTACACGACTTCTGTTGATCACTGCAGAGCAAACAGTGGGCCCTAAATATACCAAAAAAATACAGGAAATAGAATAGACCAACCAAGTTGAGATGATGCGTTATACATAAACGTTTCCAAGATCGGTGCTTATTAGTACGAACATTTTCAATTGTATTCTATAAACATTTTCCCTCGCTTTAAAAATAAATTCTTTTGTCTCTATTGCTTCGATCCTCCCTCAAAAATTGCACCTTGAAGTAGTTCTTTACACGACATGTGACCTTTAGACGCCCATTGTGCAACGTAAGGAGTGAGGTATCCCTTGCTGCCTTTACCGTCTCCTTGGCAGCGCTGCCGTCGAGTGACTTCGAGCGCATTTTCGTAAACCAAGACTCCACTGCGCGTCATGCAGTGGTGGATGTATTACCATTTGGCCAAGCGAAATATTACTTTCTCGCCCTTACGAAGGTACTTCGTAAGAAGAGAACGTTATGTAATCGTGCGCAGTATAACAATTTTTCTTATTCTATACCCCTGTAACCCTATGTTGTCTGTTATGTACTCGTACAACTACAAGTTCAATTTTTTTTGACGTCTTCCTACTGCTACAAAATTGAAGATATTGTTGTTTCCACTTAATAAATTTGTTCTTTAAAATCAGATCTTGAAATAACGCCCTGTACAATTTTCAAAAATATGAATAGTTTTAACGTAATTTTGCGTGAAATACTGGCGATTTTTAAACATTAATTTCTCAAACACAGCTTCAAACATTTTATTAAAACTTTCATCTTGTATATATCAAAGAACGGTCAAAACTTGGCGCTAATCCCATTTCCGGCGGACTCTGTATTTTAGAAAATTGCAAAAAGGTAACATTCCAAAACCAGAAATTTTGAAGAGGGAAGTTTTCGTCTTATACAAAATCTGTTCTAAAACATTAGGTGTTTAAAAAAGGGATGTACAGTTGTTTGAAAAAGCGAGTAAGTTATCGCGCAATTTATGCTACTAGTTCATGCAAATTTTAAAAAAGTGTATGAAAACCCGCTCCAAAATTTTTTCTTCCATTTTTTTCACAGATAGAGCAAGGAACGATTAAAAAGAATAATGCAAGTCTCATTTTCGTTGAACTCTCTGAAGTTAAAAAAAAATGCAAATTTAGGCATATTGCGAGGAAGTCCGTGCTGTTGTGTTACCACTTACTTATTAAGGTATTCCTTCGGCATTCGCCTGGAATTTATCATAGAATTCTTTAGCGTAAATTTGCATTGCTTTAACGTAATCATCTGAAGCTGATTAGACCAACCGGATGCTGCATTTCTCGAGCAGACAATTGCATCGGCCCATTCCGACACCATATAATTGGTGTCGGAAAACCGACAGCGTCCGGATTCGCATCTAGGATCTTCTGGCGTATGAAGCTTCAGTCGTTCTCTCGCAAATTCACACGCCAACACTGAGGAACTGGGTCATATTCACGTTCGAAATAAATTCTTTTACTTTGTATCTCAAAACTAGTTATTGACTATCTAGGGTTTTGTCTCATTAGGCAAAGTAACTTGTGAGCTTTATTTTAGCTGATAGTTTGATTTTTACGCAGAAAATTCATTGAACAATTCCTTTGCAATTGAAATAATGACAACGATCCCATGTGTTGAAGATTCATGAGTTTTAAACATCACACAATGGCTATGAATGGTGACATATTTTCAAAGAATAGTTTACTTTATGTTGTATGTTTCATTTCTAAACCTGTAAACTTTTGTAAAGAATAAAGTGAATAGAAATATAACGCTTAAATAAAAAAAATCGTGTACATATGTTGTTAAATTTGAGGCATATGGACGTAGCACACTAACTCAAATTTATTCCTCACACATTTTCATAAGAAATGTAAACAGTTAATACACTTTCATTACATACACATGGACATTGAGTTTAAAATATTTTTTCTACTTTTTAAACATTTTGTAAGATATTATTTTCAACAAGGATATACGGAAAAATTAGAAAGACCAAAATTACGCCAAAGTACTTAAATTCTTGAAAACTTGTACCTGCATTTATTTCAAAATCTATCTTTAAGGAACAGATTTCATTAAGGAAAAAATCTCTATCTTCAAATTCGGTTTCAAATTCAAGGGACCTCGACATCAGTCAGATCGAATGGGAAATATCAATTTTGGAAAAACTCGGTTGAACGGTTAAGTCGCTAGCATCGCTCACACACGGGCGGACAGACAGACGTTTTGCCATCATTTGATTTTTCTGTACCAAGGACCCACAAAGCGTAGAGTCTGGCTACACCGCGTATTAGAGGATTTTTTCTAAAATTAGCATCTGGATTTATTCACATTTTCGTTACCAGGACCCTTTAATAAGTTTTTCTGTTGAAAATTTGCCGTTTTTTCATGCAGCATTACATAACTCTCTCTCTCTACTGAGTAAGCAGTAGTGAGACCGTAAAAATGTATATGGGACACACATGCAGATGATTGCCATCAAAGATATATGCAAAAATGAGAAAGACCAAATCTGCATAGATGAACAAATCGACCATAAAAAATGAGAGGGGGGGAAAGCAGACCTAATTGAGAGTTTTCATCAAGTGATATTAAATTCAGCTTATTGTAGTTCACTCGGTTTAGCTCATTGCAATTGTTTCGCTCACCGACCTCTCCTCCAATGTCCAGTGTTTGAGCCATTCCCCCCACCTCATGGAGAGTGGCGCACGTGATAACCAGCAATTTCATGCCTCCCTCCCTTCCCCTCCCCGCTCCTCTCCCGAGCGTCGGTCGCGACGCGACAACCGCGTCACCCGCCACGCGATTGCCCTCTCCGTCACCTGCCCACGCCAATCACTCATTACATTTTTCCGCGCATATGCTAATGAGATGTAAAAACAGACCACTGTCGCCGTAATTAGTCTCCTGTCGGGGCTCGAACCCACGCCACTTATCACTGCGCCCCGGGCGAATCTAGTGCGTGTTGCTGCGTGGCGGGGCGGGGATGGGCAGGCAGACGCGGTGCGACGCGGAGTGGCGTGGTGGGGCGGGGAGGAGCGTGGCGGGGCGTGGCGGGGCACTGCGTTGCGGCAGCGTCATCTGTTAGCGCCGCCGAGCTCCCGAACGCTATTGGTGTTCAATTATTCACCGCGCCCGGGCCTCGCCGCCTGGCCGATGCTCCGGTCCGGACGCTGTCCTCGCCGGGCACCACGTTCTTGCTTTGCGTGGTGTGGTAACGCCTCTGCACGTTTGTGCCCACGGTTCCATACTTTTTTTGGAGGGTCAATTTTATTTCGTTACTATCCGTATTAGTGTTGAAAAGTTAAGCTTAACATTTTTATTTTTCCATTTTTTTTTTTACTTTTTCATATGTTTCTTACGTAACATAGGGAAAGATATATATTTCTACAGCGAAAAAAAGCAATTATTCATAAGAAAACTTCGTATTGTGATACCTTATACCAAAAAAGTGGATAATTCGTGTTCTTATATGTAGTAATGTACATCCTCCAACATGTTGTGTAGTCAAGAATCTTCGTTTTGTATTTTCTTCATACCGAAAAATTAGTTTACGGCAAAACGTTCGCCTGTCTCTGTCCATCCACCTGTCAGTATGTCTTGTGTGTCTGTCTGTGAAGAACGCTAGCGGTTAAACTAAAGCCAGAATTTTCACCAAAATTGAAATTCCCCGGTTCATCTCACTGATGTTATCACCCACTTGACTTTCAAGGGATAATTGCATTGTTCGAAGTACTTTATTGGCCTTTGAAAATGTCCTATGAAATCTCAAGGACATTTTCAAAATTACTTAAAAATTTGTTCAACATTTTTTCTTTTATTTTTTTTGTAAAAGAGCAAAACATGCTTATAAAATAGCGTAGGTCTGATTTTTGTTGAATACTGAATTTTTGAAAATTGGAAACATTAAGCATGATTTGTCAATTTCCTACAACTATAATATAGAAGATAGTGATTTTTTTCCTTATTGAAATGTATTCTTAAGTTACACCTTTAAATAATGCCATGTTCATTTTTTCAAAATATAAGTAGTTTTCGCGTAATTTTGCTTGAAACAAAGGAACTTTTAAAACAATATTTTCTCAATAACGGCTCCCGTTTTTCCAAATAATGAGAGACAGTATGTGCTGATTTATTAACAGTTGTTTACTTTTGGAGCCCTACAATTCTCACCTCAATAAGCATATCCAAATCCTGGGTGAAATTGTCGAGGGGATAATTGAGTATACAGCGTAGGTAGAGCAGTCCATCGTCGAGCTGAGGGAAACATGGAAAAATTGCGGGAAGGAAGAATTGATTGCCTGATGTCGTTTTTCTTGTATTGTATAAGCAGACAACTAGAATTAATAGTTGGAAAGCAAGAAAACGACTGTTTAGAGGGATTGATTGGTAGTGTTCTTTGACAGATAGATTTGCAGAAAAACATACTCAGCTGATTGACTGTAGTTTTTTACTAAAAGCATACTCAACTGAGCCCAAGTCGCAGCAAAAGCAACATAGCCTGACGGATCTTTGGCATGAGTGCTGACGGTGGAGAATTTTACATTCGAGTCTCGGAGATGTGTTGCAGCCAACCTCTGGTTGAAAAAGAATTGTAAATACAAATTGTGATCGATAGTTTTTGCGCATTTCTCGATCAGTTGGAAGACAATACTTTTTAAAGAACCCTGATGGCATTCATGCTTCCTTTCCCTTTTTAGAATCTATCCAGCCCCATCCGACCGGGAAATAGCTTAATATCCCGTTTCATAATGTTCCGTCCTCCCCTTTATTTCATAGTCCGAGTAAAGTAAAGTCAGACCAGAACCATGAGAATAACAAAAGGCAGAAAAATAGTACAAGTAAAATTCTTAATATTCTACTTCTTGCCATTTTTTCGCAATTTTAACACATCTTAACTTCATCGCTGTCATCAAAACTAATTATATTTACGTACAGCAATGAAGTAATAACTTTCTAAATGTAATAATAACCTTAAAACCTGTGTGAAAAACATGAAGAAAGTACTTGGTCTGAACATACAATATTGCCAACGTAAAGTACAGTGACCTCTTTCCCTGTGAATCAGAATCTTTCTTGTTGTTCTTTTTCACTCAGGATATTCGTTGTCACTGCCAGCGTCACTGGCCTACTAACTGGAACTGCGGAAATCTTGGGCGATGATCTAATTATATGCTGACTGTGCAGAAAATGTCAGTTCTTTTTCCTTCTTTGCAAATGCGTTACCTGGGATAGCCTGTCAGGATAATGGGAAAAGGGTCATGTGAGAAATGATGTGTCAGGGCAAGCATGGCTCTGGAATGAGAATCGATCTTATGGGTCGGCTTAATGGGAGTCATTGAGATCTATACTGCCTTAGTTAAACTAGTTTTATATCCCTTTTTCTCTAAGCGTTTTTAATGTATTTTTTGACATTTAATATTTATAAAGAACGGAAGCGATTTATAATATTTAAATTCATAATAAATATTTTAACTAAAAAATGTATCAAAAATTTGATAGAAAAATGTATCTTTATCCTGGTATAACTTTCTAATTTGTACATATACATTAATAAATCTCCTACAGAACTTTTATCGTTTACTTTAAAATATACAATATTAATTTCAGAATAATTACTGAACTAGACTCTGAAAGTAAGAAACATTTATCCCCAAAAATGTAGTTTTTCAACAAGTATAAAGTTATACGGAATACAAAAACAACCAATAATTCGAATTCACCACTCACCAAAACGCGCAAAAACATCAAAATACAGCAATGACAGTGCATGCAATTTCTGAAATGAAATTTTGTGACAAATATAACTAAATCTATATAATTCTAGATGAGTTATTTATGCTCGTTGAAAACTGCGTAGCACATTCGACACTTATAAAAGTGCAGACATAAATAAATGTTATAGTTTGCACCACAAATTGTGTGTCAAATTGTTCAGCAAACGGTAAGCAGTTTAATGAAATTTTAAAAAAACTACTGAGAATGTGCAGCATACCGAAACATTTAATCTTAGTGTTCTTACTATACTACTTGTGTGCATGACATTATTTGAAGATCTATCTAGTAGTTCTACGTAATGACATATTTTCGCGAACTAGTTATTTTTCTAATTTTTTTGGTTTGGGCTAACTTTTCGGTCTTGCCCTATTTTCTTTCCAGATGCCATATATCGCCTCCCAAAGTACATTTTTGAAAATATTTTCTCAATTTGTCTTTTTCGGAAATGTCATTTAAGCATTACTGTAAATGCGAAATTTGAAGCTCTCTCACAGAAAACTTGTTTCGAGAAAATTCATTGGAAATCATTTGAAGTACTTCTACTCACCAATGAAATAATTTATGCAAAAAGTTAGAAATTCGTGAACTAAAGGCGTGAGAGATATTAAAACTAACGATTCTTTAGAATGGCAGACTTTCTCATGCTAGTTTTCTAATTTCTTTGGTCTGCGCTCGCTTTTCAGTCTTGTCCCGTCCTCTTCGCAGCTACCATATAAAATCACGCAGTATTTGCATGAAAACTATTGAAGTTTCAAAAAACTAATGAAAGAATGAATTAAGGAGAACAAAATTTCGTTGGAAGGAAAAAAAATATTATATTTAAGTTGTAGGAAGACACCGAAAAAAAATGAAAGTTTGGCAATTACCGAAATTCCAGTGAAAATTGAATTCGCCATCTTTAATAGTCTATTTCACTCCATTCTTTGAAGAAATTTAAAGAAAAATAATTTGGAGCCATTTTTGACAAAATTTGGAAAATGTCCAAAAGTATTCATATAAAGCGCCCCCCGAAATTAAAGAATGTTATTGAAAATTGCAAAATCTTCCAGTGAGTCCAGATAGACCTAAGAGCAGTGCCGGAGCTATACAATTTTGGGCCCGAGGCAATGCTGAAACGTAGCCCGTCCACATTTCAAAATGTTATTTTATTTCAACAAATAAGTTATTTTATTTTAACAAGTAACAACTAGTGGTGCAACAGAATGGTACAGACTTTCCCGTATTAGTTTTCTATTTCCTTGAGTCTAGGCTAGCTGTTCGGAATTGCCACATACTCGTCCAGTTTTCATCTATCGCCGCCCAAAGTAAGGTTTTTTGATATTTTCTTAAATTTTCGGTTTCCGAATTGTAGAACGGAAATATTTATTTTAGAATATTAAACAAACTGTAAACTCTCGTCCTGGCAATTTTCACTGAAAAATTTGGAGCTGTTTTGAGAAAGCTGACTTTAAGCGCTACAGAAAATGCCAAATTGGAATCTCTTTCCACAGAAAATTTTTGAGTTTTCGAACCACTTCATTTAAAGTCATTTGAAGCACTTTCACTTACAAATACAATAGTGTTTACAAATGGCAGGTAATGTGCATATTAAAGATGTGAGAGATTTAAAAAAATTACATTTATTTAATATTTGCAAAAACAAAAAAACAACCCAAATTGAACTTAACTCATATTAAAGAGTCCAATTAACACTATCCGTTCAAAACGTTTGAAGAAAAAATTTGGAGCTATCTATGAGAAAATGGCGGTCGAGCTTTTCTGAAAATGCGTAATTTTGAGCTAGTTTTCGACAAAGTTTACTAGACATTATTTAAAGCACATGTACCCATAATATAATAATGTGAACAAATCACCGCCAATGTAAATATTAACCACGTGAGAGACAAGTCAAAAAAATTACATTTTTGTAATTTTTGAAAAAACAAAAGAATAGAGCAATATGGCGTTCGTCATCTTATAGAGTACGTTTTGTAATATCCCTACCAAAAGTTTAAAGAAAAAAATTTGGAGCCGTTTTTGAGAAAACCTTTTAATTTAAATCGCAAATTTTTTAAAATTGCACTTATTGCAGGCAATATTGGGCGAAAACTACTAAAATTTTCAAGAAAATGTACATGACTTTAATGAAAGGACTCACAATGAAAAACGAACTTTATTTGAAGGAAAAATCTCTATCTTCGATTGTGTAGTTGGAGGAAGACGCCGAAAAAAATTCCAACTTCCGCAATTTTTGAAAATTCACTGTTAACCGTGACCTAAGCCACCTTGATAAGTGTATTTTAATCTATTCTTACAAGAAATTTAAAGAAAAAATTTGAAGTCGGTTTTGAGAAAATATTGAAAATGTCCGATGGGCTTCATGTAAATTGCCCCCAAATTTTAAAGAAAGTTTTTCAAAATCTCAAAGTTTCGACTAGAGCCTGATGAACAGAGACTTCTTCAATTTGTAAAACATCCTACGCATGTTTAAGGCGCTAGTAGTGTTCACAGACGGACAGACGGATGTTTTGCTTTCAATTGGTTTTTCATTATCAAGGACCCATAAAACTGGTACTCTGGTTACATCACCGTGTTGTGGGATGTTTTCATAATTTAGCAACTGGTTTTATCCACTTTTTCGTTATCAAGGCCCGGCAATGAATTTTTTTCTGCCGAAAATTTGCCGTTTTTTCGCGCATCATTACATAACAGTCCCTGTACTACGTATAATACTCCGTATATACGTACATATACGGGAAAGTAAAAATTGCAACGTTTAAGCTAGAAAAGTTTATGGAAATATATTTAAAATAAAAGTTTTAAGTAAAATTATGTGGTAATTGAATAATATAATTTTCACAGTGAGCTTAAAACGGTAACAAAATTTTTGTGTGTAGTTAGAGGTTAATAAAATCACTTGTTAAATACATAAAATAATAAATATGAAATTCAGTACATCCTGGTATGTTAATTTTAATAAGCGTCGTTTTATTAATTTCATAGAGTAGTACCTTACAAGTAATTACCATAATTATCTATTTAAGGTAAATGATTAATTGAAAATTAAAGTATGAAATATCAGATTACTGATACGAAAATTATGAAATATCAAACTACTGTACCGCGGCTTATAAAATTACGATGACGATTTTCTGGAGTTCTAATTTTTTTTCAATTTTTTTTATTTCTGCCCTGCGTAGCGTCGGCACTATCTAAGAGCATTCAGTTTGGAAAATAGTACTACGCATAGTTTACGCGCTAATGCTGTTCACAGACGACAAACGGAGAGAACGACGGGCGGACATTTTGGGAAAAAAATCAAACTTTTTTTCGGTTTCAGCGGACAACAAAACCTGTATTTCCGCTGAAATCTTAAAATCGATTTTCCGCAGCTTAACTTTCAGATTTAACTTTCCCCATACCTCGTATATTACTCTGTATATACGTACTAAATGTTTGAGGAGAAAGTAACTAGTGGGGTGCAGAATGACACAGACGTTCCCCTTCTGGTTGGTTTTCTAATATCTTTGGTGTGAGCTAACTTTTCGATCTCGTACCATCCTCTTGCCAGCTGCCATCTATCGCCGCGCTATTACATTTTTGTGAAATTTTCTCGGTTTTTGGTTTTCCAAATGGTATAATTGAAATATTACAGACGGGTAAAACCTCATCCTGCATGGAAATTTGTATTGAAGAATGTAGAACTGTTTATAATAAAATGTGCTACTGTTAAACTTTACTGCAAAAGCGAAATCTGAAACTATTTTTTCAGAAAACGTAAAAGATCCACTCAGAAATGCAATAATGTATACAAATCATTAGTTCGTGTTAACGGTGTGAGCAATATTTAGAAAATACATAGCATAAGGGAAAGAATTTATATAAGTTTTTTAAAATTTTAACTAACACGAACGCTTACATTGTAAAAATTAAAAAAAATATTAAAAACTAATAGAGTTGGAAAGCGTGAATAATCTTAGTCCAAAAGCATTTTGGTTGCGTTTCTTAACACGTTTTTTGAAACTACATCTTGTAACTATAATATTGATATAGATTGACATTGTATTACCAAACCTTTCCGAAAGATAAATTTAAATGTTTTATTTACAATTTATTACAATTTACTAATTTTTTAAAGGTGCGATTTTTAAGTTATCAACTGGGGATAAACATATTGATAATATCTTGATAAGTAAGGAATTCATCCTCTTTTCCTGCCACTTCCTTTCAAGTTCTGGATTCTACAGAAGGTTGCATATCTCAAGAAACGTAATGTAGCAAGTGATTCATTAGTTCCAACGTAATTAGATACTCTTACAAAAATTATGAAAAGTGGCCATGTTCTGATGATGACGATGGCGATAGCGAGGTGCTTATTTTTGCCCCAATTGAGGACGTCTAAGGAGTCTAGCGCGGTCAATTCGCTTTACATAGCGTTTACTTCAGCAATGCTAGGGAAATGAATAGAAGAACCTCATACGGGGTGAAAGGGAGGTGTCAGTATCAAAGCTGAAAGCGGAAGTTACTCGGCAGCAATGGTTTGCTAGAAAAGTAGAAATTGGTGAAGAATAAAAAACAACAGTTTTTATCTCAGCGTGATTCTCATATCTTGTAATTCCATACAGTTTTCCACAGTTTGTTGGTATTGCCTTCTGTCTTTAAAAACAATGCGATTGATCAAACATGGTCATCGAGGAATTAACCCCAGTAATAAGACGGTCCCGTGCATTATCCAGAGGGGGAAGGCTCCGAGATTCCACTCCACTGTTCATATTTTGATTTTATGGACTTTTCTGGAGACTTTGATAATTTAATGAACTGATAAAACTATCTCTATACATGTGTATTAATTTAAACAAACAGTCAATTTCTCTTTACATGAAAAATATCGATTTTTCTCGCATTACACTTTATATCAAAACTTTGAATAGAGACCGTTGATTCTGTACAATATTTCAATGTATTAAACTGCACTATACTACGACTTAAAATACTGTAAATATTTCCAAAAATTGATCTGAATGTTCGATTTTTTAGTGAGTGAATAGTTCTAATGTTTTCAATCTACTGCCAAAGATGTTACAATCCAAATTGTAACCAACGCTTGAAATAAATTCCATCATATTTTGATAGAAAACATATTGACAATACGAATGATTTTAAGCTTCTTAAAAATAAAATCCTTAAAAAAAACTAAAAAGAATCCATGAGCATTTGAGCTCTCCCCCTTTGGTAACACTAGAGATTAATGCAATAATTTTATCCTTAGTACCGCAACCTTACGTTCTAGTAAAAAATTCACAGCGGTCACAGTTCTTTCACGATCTTCCTTCTAAGAGTGTAGTCTTCCTTTCCTTGTGAACATTGATGAAGTGGAAAGCGGCAACTCACATACACAAAGTCTTGACCCTTCAGCAAGAGTTAGACAAAGGCCAAGGGCAAGGGAAAGGGTGAAAACAAGGATGAGGATGAAGAGGGGGACGTGAGGGAAAGTAAAGAGAGCAAGGAATGGAGAGTCGTGGCAAGGGAAACTGTCGTGACATACCCGTGTATACTGACATACTTGCTACATACTCACATACGTGTATTACGTACTGGTATAATTGTATTCTGCCCATTATAAAAGTAGAAAATGATGAATACGATAACCACGCGCGCGTTGGCATGTCGCCACTTATTTATTTTTTTCTTATTCAAGCATGATCTGTTTTTGCTAACTAAGATTGTTTACTTTCCACTATTCAAATCTAATAGATTTTATCAATCATTTTTAAATCTATATAACAGGTATCATTTTCACAGCCTCCTCTGATATTGTACATGGCGTCTCCCAGTGTCTTCATCTTGAAGAGTATGGCATCCTACATACTACTACTACTAACAAATGTGTACTACTTATTGACATAAGTATTCTGCCCGTTGTAAAAGTAGAAAATGATGAATACGATACCTACTGGCACGTAAGCATTTCACCACTTGATGAAGTATTATTCTTATTCAAGCACGATCTTTTCTGCTAAAACTCATTGCCTTCAACTCTTCTAATCTAATAGAAGATTTTATCAATAATTTTTAAACCTATATAACAGGTATAATTTTCACAGCCTGCTCTGATATTGTACATGGCGTCTGTATGTGTCTTCATCCTGAAGAGCATGGCATACTTTTTCTTCCCCATCAGTCCCGAGAGGGCCAACTCACACAGATGTCTCCGGGAGGTTGTGCGAGGACAAGACGACAAGTGAGGACACCGTTTGCGCGGGCGCGAAGGAGGGCGCGGGCACGGCCGGCGGCGAGGACGCGGGCGAAGCTGAGGGCGCGAGCGTCGACTCGAGGGGCGAGGGCGCAAGCCAGGATGCGGACAAGGCCGAGGACGCGGGCACGTGCGAGGAGGGTGAGGGCGGCGGCGAGGGCGAGGGCGCAGGAGAGAGCGAGGGCGGGGTGCAGAGCGCGAGGGAGGTGGAGGACCCGCCGAGCAGCGCCGCCTCGTCGTCCGCGCGCCCGCGTGCCAGGCCGCGCTCCCCGAAGACGCTGGCGTAGGAGGGCGGCGGCGGGTGCGCGGCGCGGGGCGGCGGGCGCGGCATGCGCGTCGCCAGCTCGTACGGCGGCAGCGAGTCCTCGTCGCCGTCCCCGCCCCGCGCCCCGCGCCGCCCGCCCGGCCCGCCCCACCACAACAGCTCCAGCACCACCAGCGACCGGAAGAAGTCCACGCTGCAACAGGAGCATCGATTCATTGATAAGCGATTCCGGGAAAAGCAACCGCTGTGGCCTCTTAACTGTAGTGCACAAAGTCGACGGGAAGAAGACTCAGCTTCGGTGGTGGGGGTATGTACCGAAAATGTCGGCAGCTACTTGAAAAATAAAACATAAATAGACTTCTTGCCCTTCAGCGACATCACGCGGCTAATGAAAGCATGAAGGAACCTATCAAAGTAGTCAGTGGCAGCAAATCCAAGCGTTTCCGCGGGAAGCAATGTTTATTTACGAGTATTAACGGAACACGCTCTTGACAATAATGATGATAATCATAATTAATACATCAATTATTATAAATTTCTCACAGAAATACAGCACAAACTGCGTAAAGACCTGTCAAGAGAGCTGGAATTCACTCCCTTACAATCTTCTAGATGAAGATAACAATGAAACCGATTCGGTTCTAAGTCGGCTAGCACTATAATACTTCGCCGTTACTACTTCTTTTCTATCTTATTGTCTCGGACTGAGACACGCCCAACGACCGCCCCAGCAGTGCCGAGCGCCAACATGCCAAAACGCGCCATTATGCAACTGACTGACGCCTTCGTGAATAAGTTTCTCCACCCACCGCGTGATGTCGCTGAAGTAGGAAGGAGTCTAGTTTTATTTGTTATTTTCCAAGTAGCTGCCGACGTTTTTTCGTACATACCCCCACCATGCCTCCAACACCGGAGCTGAATCTCCTTCCTGTAGACTTCGTGCTGTAGTGTACGTTTTTTTACCGCGGGAGATGGCGGTGATCGTTCTCAGATGGATGACGAGATCCGGCGCCGACCAACACGTCGGATTCTCCCCTACCACGTATCACCCACCGGTGGGGCACCGCCCCCAGCTGGGACAAGCTCTAAGCTCCCGACTGGTCTTCCTGCTTGCTAGTATAATGCAAGTAAGTGTGTGTGTGTGTGTGTGTGTGTGTGTGTGTGTGTGTGTGTGTGTGTGTGTGTGTGTGTGTGTGTGTGTGCAAGTAAGAGGTGAGCATAGGACATGGAAAAGGAAGGAAAGATCGCGCGCAGTCCTTGGCCCATATGTTACGGTACTGTTGTGGCATTCACCTGGTGTTGATCGAAGAACCCACGGAAAACTACAGATCAGAGCAGCCGGCCGTTAGAATTCTCCTCCAGACAGCGGCTGAATTAGACCTCGCTGTCTATACTCCAATTTATACATAGTAGCGTCTCAAGACTACGAGCTGGACGAAGGAGGAGGCACTGTCATCCAATCGGGAGCTTCGTCACGATTTATATTTTTGGTATTCGATCTAACAATTGGATGACTGTCCTCCTCTCCTTACAGCTCGTGACCTTGAGGTGCCACTAAAAAGAAATCATAGTATAACTAGTGTCGAAAATCCTGCCACCGCCAGGACTCAAATCCTAGGACCACCCGGTCCGTGTTACAGTAGTGACATCAATTGATGTCCTGAGCCACCTCAGCCCGAAGTAACTCACCCGAGGGAGATGCTGAGGGTGACCCACTGGCCCAGCAAGAATTGCGCGCTGGCTTCAGGGATGGACGTGGGCGAAGGCGTTGACTGCTGGGACATGCCATTCGCCAGGAACATGCTCATCGAATAGCGGTACGTGAAGTACCAGGCCACCACGTCCAGAGTCACTTCCACCGCACCCGTCGCCATCATTGTCAGGATGTACTTCAAGGCTCTGCTCAAACAATGGAATTCAGTTGCCATCAACGCAGACGAATTTGATGAAAAATAAAACAGAATCAATAGGTTTGCTTTCAATTAAGTAAATCATGTAATTTCATTTGAACAGTTCTGAGCTAAATTTCCAACTAATGAATGGTTACTAGTTAATTGGATTTGCACTGGTATTAAGAACGAAGATTGAAACCATAAACGTAAATAACTGGGAATGTTAATAAACTATCCAATTGATTTAAAATCAGGATTCATTTTATCGTTAACAATGTAGTGTTCTTTTCAATACTGGAAATGATAGTGTCTTTTCTTCTTTCTGATTTTCAAAACACAATATTCCAGGTGTATGACTAAGAAACCATGATAGTTTAATTATCATTCATTCAGAATATATTTTCTATTCCTTCATACCCACGGGGTTTTCTCAAGTCATTATTTACAAGAAAGTTTGTTTAACTAATTAATTTCCTATGTAACAATTATTCAGTCTAATTATATGCTTCCTAAGTGAAGTTATGTCCTCTGAATTACCTCGAAAGATAGCAATTTCCATGGAATATTGTGGAACTTATTTCGGGAATCTACAGCGTGTATGTTCGCCACTAACATACTGGTTCTTCGAGAAACTATTGTTGGTGGGTGGTCGATCTGGCAGCTACATGGTATCCCCCTTAAACCAGTCCATTGCTTACATTTGCTAGCTCTTCCAGCTATTACATCCATGAATCTATCTTACTACTCAAAAGAACAACCCTCGTACTGGCCACTAGCAAACTGAAAAATCTGAAATCTTATCAACTTCTTTATTGTAAAAATTCACACTTTTAAAGAAAAGTTTCAGTTCCAGATTTCAGCAGAGATTTTAAAATTACCCCAATCCGTTGGATACCAACAAACTTGTAGACTGTGAAGATATACACCTCAAGATGTTAGTTTCAGAAATTGTGTTGCCATTGGGTAACTATTAACAATGTTGTAAATGTAAATTAGTTTTTTTTCTGTAATTGTGTATGATGTAATACAATTCACCAAATGATCATGTAGAACTCATTGTGAATGAAGAAGCAAAGAAAAAAAGAAATTTTATGGTACTTACTGAAACTGCCTGGCATTTACATCTGATATGCTATCGGTATCCTCTTGGCATAACACGGCACGCTGTTTTTGGAAACCAGTCTTATATGACAAATACACAAAAAAGCAAGACGATATTAAAATAGTGATTCCTTTTAGTATTGCCAGTTGCAGAGATATGTCTCTTCCTTTTGTCAACAGTGGTGACTCTGAAACATTAAATGTTGATTTTGGTGCTCAGAATTACATACCTATATTACAAGTCAATTTCATTGTCATTGATCATAATTGATATCACGAGTACATTGGAATTGTTTGGTGAGAGTGATATTCACAAGGGATCCTCGGAACTTATCACGTTGAAACCTATTCTGCTGTTTATCGATGGTAATACATATTGAAGACTAGTAAGTAAAATTGTATTTGCAGGATCGCATTGAAAGCAGCTGAGATAAATTGTAGAAATTTACCAAATATTTACCTCAGTAGTACAGAAATGTAATTTTTTGAGTGTGACTCTACGGCCAAAATTAAATTACAAATTTCTATTACTCAGTAATAACTCTAATACATTACTTGTAATCAGAAAGCAGAGTGTGGTTTTATGGTACATTATCAATGAAAGGTTACTTAAGAAGAGTAAGGAAGGGTAATAGTAAGCTAATTTTTGTTGCACATATTCTTACACACAAAAATAGTATATTCTTGAACGAGCGTAGAATGATAGCTACAATTCAAGAGTTGATGTTTATGACACGAGCGACGTAGGAGTGATTGTCGGAATTTGTACGGGTGAATAAGATTCTTTGTATGCGAGTAGAAGACTATGCTTTCTCTTTGACTTTCGAATTGATATTTTAAAAATAGTAAATGAAATCATTTGAAAAGTTTTAATTTTTTTAAAGAATATTACATTCACTGTACTTTTCTGTACATTAATTAAATATTTTATATCAACTAAAAACAAGTAAACCAAACAAATCTTACAAACATAATCTACATTTGCTTTCTGGAAAAATGAATTGTGAAATTAGAGCAATTGGTAATATTTATTATCGAGGAAGTTGTCTCTTGATTTGAGCCAGTTACATTTAAAATAGAATTACTAGTAGAATAAGATATTCCTTGTATAAGAGTATTTTAATGATAGCTGTATTGTGTTCTATCGATTGCGGTAGACTGTTTGCGGGTGACATTTGTTTCATATAGAATCATTCACATAACCTAACAATCACCAACTTGCGTCCTGTTTCGTGGTTTACATATTATTTTATGACAAACGCGACCTGATGCGACACGGCTCTTGCCCTCTGTAGACGACTGCGAGAATCCTCTGTCATGTATATTGAACTAGACGAATCTGATTGATCGACAGCCGTGCGAGAATATTATTCTCGCACGGCTTGTGGAATCGTCATCATTACTCGATCCGAGAACGGGCAGAAAGGCATATATTCTGGAGTAGTCGTAGAGAGAAATATTACATATTTATGAATAATTATTCTTACTCAAGAATAATTTTCTGAAAGAAAAATTTGGACAATATTTCATATTCAATGCAATATGAGAAAATAATGTTTTATTGATACTGGTGTATTAAACTTTATTATGATATATTATTTCGTTAAATTATAATTTTCAATCTTTCTAATTATTTTGTTGTGTATTCTAAAGGCAATTTCATTCAGGCCAGAGTTGTGCTCCCGTCTCCCCATTATTAAACGTGTAATAATTGAATTCTAATATCTTATTGTAATATTATAAACAAGCTTAAGTATCCCGCTTTGACGGGATTTTTATCACAATTGTTTATTATACCGGAAAAGGAATGAGGTGTATCATTATTTCATTTCTGGCCAGATCTGCGCCGCACAGCCCATTTCCACCCTGCTCCGTCCCACCCTCCCAGCTCCATCTTGCCTTTTCTCGCCCTGCCCTTCTCCGTCTCTCCTTGCCCTTCTCCGCCTCGCCCTTCCCTTCTCCGCCTCGCCATTGCCCTTAATCGCCTTGCCGACATTGTTTACGTGGATAACATTAGTGTTAATTATAAAATGACAATATATCACAATCTACTTTGATTATAATTCCATTTTTGAATAAAAAAGAATACAAACACGATATGCAAAGTAAACAATACGATATAATACACTACAAAAATGTATCAGATAATGGTGTTGTGGACCTCTCAACCCGAAATTACTGTTTCTTGATACTTTATTATCTGATATATTAATATAATGTTATATAATATTATTATAAGTTCAACAACTTCCAAAAAAATATTATTAGTTGTATGTGAAATTCATCGAAGAATCCTGAAAACTAGGAAAAATAGAAGTAACTCTGATTTCTATTTATTATATTATTGTCTGCGCTCCTCTGGCTCTGTTAAATAGTCGCGCCTTAACGTCACAATAGTTCTGAAGTCCAGAAGTGTTGTTGATGAATAAATTCCAGGCTAACGCAAGATAATACAGCTAGACATTTCCATAAAATAGACGAAATATTCTTACCATCAAATAAACATGTTTTAATGTCGTAGAAGAGATCTGGTAGCGCTAACCATTTTCCTTCCACGTGACGTTCTAAGGTGACTAGAAGAACCATTGGAGTGCACCACGCGTATGCTAGACCGAAAAGGATGCTGATGTAACTGTCTGTACCATTGTGGTTATTCCTATAATAAGGAAAAAGTTCATCTAATTAATTTCTTGATATTTTCAAGGCCATTCCAACTACGGCTTATAGTACTATTAACGTCATTATGAAATTAATGACACGATCAAAATTCATTTACGTATTTTCATTGAAGGAAATTTAAATAATATTTAGGAGTTAACTCAAATTAAATATTTTCTGAACACATGCATTTTAACTAGAAAGACAACTTTAGCTTTTGTGACACCAGCCACACAGTAGAGAGAAGTACATTCGTATAGTGAAATAATGAGAAACAAAATATATCATAGAGAATCAGGAGAAAATACTTAGAAAGAAATTATAATACTACTACGATTATTATTACTCGTATATTTAAACACTGTGATTTTCTTTTAGAAGTGTGAGCTTTCTACTCCAAATTGTTTGTTGTGTAAGTTGAAATCAGCCAATTAAAAGCAGTCATTGTTTCAAACTATGGTGACAGCAAATGAGTGAGTTTGAGGTTATAGTAACGTTTTCAAAAGCCATGGCAGTGAAATATGCACATTACAAGAGAAAATGAATATGTTATTAATGATATTGATGATTTCCTTTTTGAAATATTGGATACATATTATTAATATTTATCTTTAATATGTCTGGACAATCACACTCGATGATCCGCTTATAGGCTCATTTGTCCCAACACGTATTTTACCATAGACAATGCTTTAAGCTTCAAGCAAGTTGAACAGAACACTCTGCAAGGACCAATTGAAAGAACTTTGAAACCAAAAGAGTTTTTCATTTATCCTAAAAACCGGTTCATTACGTTTGAGGCCAAATAATTGGGTGTTGAAAGACAAGAAAAGTATTTACAATTCTTGAATTACAGAACTGCCTCTTCTTTAGCTATATTCTGAGTGAGTTAACGTCAGTTTTTGACGGTTTCTCACTAATTTTAGTTTTAAAAAAACATAGCCCAAAAACAGTTTTTCAGGAGAGCGAGAAATCGTGGGGTGGTTTTTGGACTTTTGTGTTTTTTTTTCAAAAAATTGATAAATTTATATATGATAAGATCCTGAACTATAGTTCTTTTATAAAAATCACTCAAACTTTCGGGGTTTACATGGTCAGGGGTTGATTTATTTTACAATAACACAATCAGTAAATGGCGGCTATTAATCTCTAGCAATAGTTCAAGTATCTCAAAATATCACTTTTTGGACTAAGGTTGTTTCAAAAACATCAATTTTCAAAAACCTCAATTTTTTATCATTATTATTAATAATAGTATTATTAATATCCTTATTGTGAATGGGATTTAAAAGTATATATATTTTCTCATGAACGGCAAAAAATTATTCAAATTTGGCGCTGTCCGAGTAAATCAAGTATTTATAACAATCTTTGGCATTAATTACCGGCTCAGAACATACATTTTGAACGTCGCGCGTTGGAGATTTCCCCGAATTCCGCGCGCTAATTCTAAACAAAAGAGCAGAGTCACTTCTTTCATGATGTGCTTTGCAAGACAGGCTCTTTGGCGCCAGATTCTCAACTGTTTGTAAATAATGCTTTCAAACACGACCACCAGACTGCAACACCTACTGGTCACCTGGCAAGCCAGAAATATCATTTGTAGTAATTGCCACAATTCACCAGAAGACGCGGCCAAAGCATTGTTCTTAAAATTCAAAACTCCACAACAGTGATTTCATTGCAGTCGTGTTCTCGGCATATGGAAGCATGCATGAGCCGTGTGTCATGTGCCATGAGCCATGAGTCATGTGCCGTGACATTTAGATTTAAAATCGAGACACTTGGCAACGAGTAAAAGTTCAAAGAGCGCACAACGAATTCCCGCATTGAAATGGAGTTGAAATATTAACCCCTGTTTCACTAGCCGAAATTAATGCCAAACTGCTTCTCCCCGCGCCCAATACAGGCAAAGCTTAACTGTTTATTCAGTTATCACTGGTTCTTTCATATAAATTTTCTAACAAGAGGGATCCATTGTATTTTTGCGGAGATTCAGCGAGAGAATTAGAAACAGAATTTCTGTATCACATCCGCAGTTAGCAGCTTTCCCATTACATCATTCGAAGCTCTATTTCACTATCTTTAGACCCATAATTACTCAGTGAATATTTCTCAGATATCGGAGACTATTTGCAACTCAATTGTCATTTCATCGTTTTTAAATAAAGCCATCAGCATTAAATAAATCTAACATAATATTATATTTTTTCTTGTCCTCTACATAAATCCTCTACATATGTGAAGCAAAAGGATCTAATACCATCAGCGTGAAAAATTAAAAATATTATTTCTTTTTAATTAATAAATATGTAGAATCACTGTAACTGTTTAATAATAACATTTTTTATTAATTTGAAGTTTCATAAATAAAGTAAATCTGAATCATTTTTCTAAGGAAAACTAGTAAATGCTTACTTACCGAAAGCTAAGTGCAAAATTTATGCAGATTGTGTGCACCCAACAACAAGCTGAAAGTTCAATGTAGTTCTGTACAGGCACTGAAACATAAACGTTGACATTACACTATGCCATTTATTTCTGAATACAATGATACATAAATGTATACAATACATGTATACATTTCATAACGAATAAAATTAATATCTTCAGTAGATAATGTAAAAAATGGTAACATGTAAAATGGGAACAAATTGTTAATTTCCTTTATAAATGCCAGACATGGTTCATAATTATAATTGGCAAAAATTCAGTATTCCACTGAAAGATGAAGTAAATGTGAATCCAAGATTATATGTCATCGAGAAAATAACTGACGATTAGAAATAATAAAGAAAATAAAATCGAAAAAATCTCAATCCAAATTTGATTTAATTTTCTAATATTTTGATTCGACTGGGTTAATTTGCCTAAAGTTGCATGCCTAAAAAGTTTCGTTTCGAGGAATAAAAGCTATCAGCGTAGAATCTTTCTCAGACAAGAAATGGTCACAATTCTAGTAATTATAGGACCACGTAACATATTAAAAGGAAAGAAATGAAGGATGTGAGAGTGCTTTGTATGAAGACAACGTGACAATTGTATATACCAGTATACCACAAACCATTTCTCACGTGAAGTGGTTTCTTGTTCCAAAGAAATATGAATCAAGCAGTTCTCATGTCCCGCACTTCGTTGGGCTGTCAGCAGAGTTTTACCCAACGCCCGTTTCTGTCAAACGGTCTGTTGGCCTTAAAATTGTTCTCGAATAAATACTTTAGATATTCTTTATGAGATCAGTGCCTAACCTATCTAATGAACTAGAACCTAAAATATACGATTTTGTTCGGCCAATGATGATGGCACGTATGATGAGGAATAAAATGCAGAAAAAACGGAAGGACTCCAAGAAAATCTGCCGAGAACCCACCCAATTCAATACAAATTCTACGAGTCTCTTCCCATCTTTGAATCCGGGTCCCGGCGGTGGAAGACGAAAGGTGTGAAGACTTGATTATTTAATTGTTAGTGATTCCGGGCGCGTTAACTGCTAAGGTCATTAGTCCCGTTAGTGTAGTGCATAATTTTCTCCTCGGGAGGTGGTGGTGATCTTCCCTTGGTTGGATGGAGAGATCCGGTCGGCCTACCCACCGCCGACTAGCGGGGTTTTCCCCAACCAGGTATCTTCCACGAGCGAGGCTCCGCACCAGCCGGGACAAGCTCTAAGCTTCGGATCAGTCTCCCGGCATGTGTGGCAGAGTAGTGCATGTGAGTGTGCGTAAGGGGTTAGGATAGGACAAGGAAGACGAAGAAAAGTTCGCGCGTGGTCCCTGGCCCATTTGTTAGGGAACTTGCTCCGGCATTCGCCTGGTGTTGATCTGAGAAACCTACAGAGCAGTCGGCCACTAGAATTCTCCTCCAGACAGCGACGCGATTGAATTCGATCTAGCTGACAAGCGAGTGTCGAAAATCCTGGACTGTTGGGACTCGAACCTACGACCTCCCGCTCAGATGCAGTTGACGCGCCCGGTGTCACTAACAAGTAAACCTACGTAGACTAAGGATGGTACCGGTACCTACGTAGACTAAGGATGTATATATCTTTATGGTACCTGCGTCGGGGCACGGGATGGCCTGGAAGAGGTACAGCGTGCGCGCCAGCTGCACGAAGAACAGGGTGGCGACGTGCGCGGTGAGGGCGCGTAGGTGTGCGGAGCCCGCGCCGCGCCGGCGGCAGCCCGACACGGAGGCGACCAGCGCGCCGGCCAGCACGCCGCACGCCGGCACGCAGAGGTGCGTGCACACCCGGAACACCGCCTGCGCAGAGCTCGCCATCCTCCCGCGGCAGAGGCACCCTCGCCCAGCAGACGCAGCCTCGTCCGCGAGCTCCTTCGCCCGCGAGCGAGAAGAGCCCGCTCCTTCGCCGCCCCTTCGCTGCTCCTTCGCCCTCGCCGCTCCTTTGCCGCTCCTTCACTGCTCCTTCGTCGCTCCTTCGCCGCTCCTTTGCTGCTACTTCGCTGCACCTTCACTGCTACTTCGCCCGCGCCTTCTCCGCTTCTTCGCTGCTCTTTCGTCGCTCCTTCGCCGCTCCTTCTCCCGCGCCTTTGCCTTGCTCTTTCGCCCGCGAACTCGCTCGGCCGCTCCTTGGCCTCGTTCCTTCACCAGCGAGCTCACTCACCCGCTGCTTCGCCTGCGAACTCACTCGGCCGATCCTTCGAATTTCTTCTTCACCAGCGAGCTCACTTACCCGCTCCTTCACCCGCGCCTTTGCCTTGCTCCTTCGCCCACGAACTCACTTGTCCGATCCTTCGTATTTTTCCTTCGCCAGCGAGCTCACTTGCTCGCTCTTTCGCCCGCGCCTTCGCCTTGCGCCTTCGCCCGCGAGCTCGCTCGCCCGCTCGCCCGGCCGTTGTGGCGAGGCCGGCTTCCGCGCGGGCCCCGGCGGAGGCGATGACGGTAGCGCAGGCGGATGTGGTGGTGACGGTTGTCGCCTTTCGTTGGCGCGCGCGGGAGGTGGGGAAGGCTACGGAGACTGCATGCGCACTGGCGGCGCTGATAGCGTTGCTGAGGCAACGGCAGTACACTAAAGCTTGGGCAGCTGTTACGAGGCTGCGTTTGGCGCTGTAAATGGCAGCGTGGCGTTGATGGAGACGGAGGTCGTCGTGAAGACGATGGTGGCAATGCCAGTGATGGAGGCGGTGGGGGTGATAGAGCTTGGCGTTGGAAATGGCAAGCTTGGTGTTGGTCGAGACGGAATCGGTGGTGGCAATGGCGGTGGTGGAGGCGGTGGGGGTGATAGCAACGTTTGACATTGAAAATGGCAGCGTGGCATGGTTGGAAAAGGAGGCGGTCGTGAAGATGGTAGCGGAGGGTGGCATGGTGGTAGTGTTTAGCAACGGTAGCGGCCATGGAGGCAGTAGGGACGGGATCGGTGGGGACGGCGATGGTGATGAGCGAAGTGCAGGCGGATATGGTGGTGTTGATTGTGCCATTTGTTGTCGACGCGGTAGGGGAAGGCCGTGCACACTGGTGGCGGTTGAGATAGCGTAGGAGCAGGCTAGGGCAATTCCATGAAACCAGGGTTTACTTTGTGGCTGAAAATGGAAGCACGATGCTGGGTACGGTGGAGGGAATAGTGGGCTGGTGGAGGCGATGGTATTAGTGGCATAGGCTAGACTATCGAGAGCAGTAATAAGCGGCAGATAGATGTAAGCAAGCTACAGATAGCTGTAATAAGCAGCAGATGCAATATTTGGAATAAAATCTTAGGAGCAAGGTTTTGCTGACATTCTCACAAGCTAGGGGCATCCTAGACCCAAACTAGATATTTATATAACTAAATATTCATGAGAGTAATGGCAAAGACTACGGTAGCAGTGATGACAACGATGACGGCAGTGGTGGGGGGAGTATGCTGGCGGCGGCTTGTGGCAGTGGCGGTGAAGATAGTGGCGCTGCTGATTGTCAATGGAGGCGATAGTGACAGTGCAGAGACGGGACGTTAAGCGACGTTGGTAGTGGTAATGAAATTAGAGAGTTTGTTCCAGCCTTAAAGGACATCACTATCGACCGTCTGCGCATGCACAGATGCACTAAAGTGATGCGAACTGCGCATGAGCATAAGATCGATAGTGCTTTGACTTTCGAGGTTGCACAAACTTCCTATTGCAGTGATGGCAGTTGAAGTATCAGTAACCATGGTCCGATTAAAAGAAGTTGGTGATTGACAGTTGCGATGTTGACAAGTGGCGTACCACTAAGCACGTGTTCTCCGAACACGAAAATAAACACTTTAAATAAATACTTATAAAAGTAACCATATCATATTTCATGTTGTATCAAGTAACTTCAGAAGCACAACTGTCAATCACCAACGTATTTTAATCGGACCATAGCTGAATCCGTGTGAATACATCGCACAGAAGGAAGGGCTATAGAAAAGTTACGACAGAAAATACTGCATACCCATGAATATACATTATGTTTTATATTTACCAAATCCTACCTTCTATCGTACATTAATGTATGTAACAAGATGTATGAAATACAATTTCCAAATAATAATCAGAACTTCCTCATCTCTTTGGTGTTTTCCGTAGATATCACAAAAATGTTGTATTTAAGAAAGTACATTGAATATTTACGTCACAAACAATCGTTTAACCGATCACACAACACGATGTTCTCTAAGCAAAATCAACCGCTGTTCTATTTCTCATGATGTTGCCAAGTTCCGCATGACGCCATCTTCCTGTTTCCATTCTGGCCGCACATTTCAAACAGCAAGGAGGCTTTTGAAGCTTTTTATTAATAAAGAGAAGCTTCTAAGCCGGCGCCATGGCCGAGATCACTATATAGCAGTAATGCAGTGGCGATCTCCAACTGCAGGGTCGGGGTTCGAGTCCCGCCTCGGACATGAGTGTATTTGTGTATGTCTGTATGTGTGTGCCATCCTTTCACCCCTTACTATCATCATTCCACCTTCCATAACCCCAGGGCTAACAACCCTGGGGGATAAAAGTAGGATCTACTGTAATGCTGATCCCCTGATGATGATGCTGTTCCCTCTGAATGCGTGGTCCGAAACGACCTGTTCGAAAAAAAATCTGTTATATATTCAATACACACTGAACTCCATTTCTAATTTTTACTTTCTCTTTTTTGGTTCCTCATTTGTTTAAAAGCGTTCTCTGGAAGGAGAGGAGGACACAAGTCGTCCTCTTTACAGCTTTAATGTACATGATGGCGATGACAGAGGGTTCGTGCCAGCGTACGAATCAGTCTGTAGCTCTTATCTTCTTAAAACGGTGTTTTCCAAGGGTCTACTGAAGTTACACTAGCCAGAAGATGTAATACTGGCGGGATAGTTGAATTTGGCGTCGCCGAAACTGAAAACCGTTTTAAAAGTATTTTCATGTGTTGAAAATGTCTTTCGTTCTTCATTTCTTTCATATCTAGCTTTGTTCAAATATGTTCTTACATTATTTGGCATTGGACTTACCAATGAATCGTAGCAGCTGTTAGTGTTATACTCCCGTTAAAATATTCCCAAAACTCAATGGCCTTGAATAATACCTCTATACGGGATACGAACTTGTGATAAAGCAATTTCAAAATTATAAACGCCGAAAAAAATTTGCGGACACGAATGATGTGAACTGTTAGAATTTAGTATAGCAGTATTTTTTACGTTTTGTTTTCTAATATGAACATAAATGATCACCTGTAAGCTGTTCTGCATTATTATCTTATGATAATACAAGATCATTCTCAATTAGTTTGGAAAATTCTAGCACAAAATTTTCTACAACTGGCTTTTGATACCCCCGAGTTGCTTAACACTTCTATATTTTTCTCACCTACATTTTTAAAACCCACAAACTCAATTTGTGTTCTGAAGGCAAATGTATCAGCATTAAAACGTTATTATTTTGTATGTTTATGTCAATAAGTTGTAAGTTATATTAAACTGAAAATCGATGTTTCCACGTGTAAGAAATGTATTCTCTAATTTACTTACAGTTCATGTTTTCTTCGTATTCACGTGATGTTATTCAAATTTAATATTAATTACAAAGTAATTTGCAAATTTATTACAAAAATACGCATGAAATACTTCACTCTAACGAATTCGCAACAAATTCTGCCGGGCGATATTCATTTAATATTGCTCGATTTTCAAAACTCAGTGTTGCCATCCTCACGGAAGAAAATTATGGTGTCGTGGACTGAATATAACCACGGGGTAATAAGGTTCAATTAACGCGCCACCTACATAGATCTATTTACGTGGCATTGGTTTAATTCCCGGCATACTCACAAGGTCGCAGAGCCAAAACACGAAAAAACACGTTTTTAGAAATTTCTTTTAATTTTATGGCCGAATCTGAAAACAAAGTATCTGTCCCTCATCAGGAGACCTTGGAATGACACCTCATATGTCTCGATTGATGTTCGGGAAGTGATCTAACCGTGAGTGACGGGACCGCACTCATGCACACTCACAGTTAGTCAAATTCTTCTTCTAATTTTTGTAATATTCCAAAATTCAGAGTTTAACGAAAATGAGACGTTTTAAAGCATTGTTTCAGTGGAAAAAAAATAGAAAAAAGTAGCACCCTTTTCTATATTATCTTAATAAATTGTATTAACTTCAAATAGAAATTACGCGAAAACTAATAGTTTAAAAGAAATTGTACGTATGTTTTTTTAAAGATCTATTTTTTTAGTTTTTATTTAAGAAAACATTTCTTTAATGAACATTGTACTTTTTCAAAGTTAAGTTTTTGCAATTTTCGGAAAAGGGACCAGCACCAATTTTTTGTCTTTATCTTTGATGCATGTAAGGGAAAATAAGGGAAAAATAGCAGGTATTATAGTGACAATAATTGTTTTTAACTTGCCTATGTTTTACCCAAAAATTACAGGAAAACTTCTTGTTTTTCAAAAAATCTGAAGTACATAATCTTATTTCAAAACCTATCGTTGAAGAATGGATTTCATTAGAGAAAAAATATCTTATATTCGTTATTGTAATTGTAGAAAAAAGCAAGAAAAATTCTCGATTTCTGCCAATGCATTATAATGTAAGAAATGTAAGAAAATGAATGTTAACGCGCACACAATATACTTTTCCTCAAGTACGTCACTCACCGTTTTTAACTGTTTTTTTTACGATAAATAAATGAACAAAACAATACTTTCTCTTTACGACGTAGGTATGTAAGTAAAGGGTAGAGGCAGATGTAATGCCTTTACAAAAAATCCGCATCTCATCACCGCAATGAAAACACATTTCCCGTAACAACGAGTATCTGTTGTTGAATGTTAAAGTTTATTGGCAAAAGGATGGAGATAGGTAATTATTCAGGAAGGGACGATCGAAGAATGTACAGTGAAATGAGAATCAATTTCGCTTATGCAAATCAATTTGAATGAAAATTAATAATGTTCTCCAGAATGTTTTCTTATCCATTTGCCGACATTTGGTTTCCTTCACTGGAACACTTCAGAATGTGAAAAACATAAAGAGGAACCTTGTACGAGTTATCTGAATCTCTGGCAAAGAGAAAATTAAAGTTCTCCGGCAGAGGACACTCAGCTGTCTAGGGAATGATCTTCGACATCCTCTGAGTCGCTCGCCGGCGTCGTTAGCCGAATTGCTTAACTATGCTCCGTGAAGCGACGGAAGTTGAACATTTCGAGACACCATGGAGGGCCGGATGGGTGACCGTCTGGGAACCCCGGTTACTAACGGTGCCGAATCCCTGACCGAAGGGATAGAAGGCACCGACTGACTGCGAGACAAACGACGAATTTCCTAAACAGAAGGATACTCCATTGTATGGACATCCAATCCTCCAAAAGGGCTAAAGAAACGTGTTACGTAAAAGTTACAAACGGATTTTTTTAAAGAAAGAAAAAAGAAAAAATAGTGTTAAAACTTCACGTACTTTCTCGCCCGTTCTTTCACGCATAATTTCGAGAAGTGTGCTCAAAGTTTCAAAACATTGTCACCTTATTTCAAAATCTATTAATTGCTATCATAATTGCAGTTGTAAAAAGACGCCGAAACATTTTTTGCAATTTTCGAAAAATCAGAGTTTTCAACGAAACTGAGAATTGTACCGCTCTCTTAAACATCCTTCACACTATCCAACTACAAAATTTAATGAAAAAATTATAGACTTTTTTTTTAATTTGAAAAATGTCGCAGGTCCTACATGCAAAGTACCCTCCAAAACTAAAATATGGATTTCAAATTGAAGAGGCCGCGACATGGATTGGGGAATATCAATTTTGGAGAAAATTGGCTATACCGTTTAGCCGTAAGCGTTGTTCACAGACATTTTGCTGTCATTCGATTTCTCGCTTTCAGGAACCCACAAAATAAAGAATCTGACTACACGATGTGTTAGAGGATTTTTTTCTAAATTTAGCAATTGGATTTATCCACTTTTTCGTTACCAGGGCCCTGTAATAAAAAAGGTTTCCTACCGAAAATTCGCTGTTTCTTCGCGCAGCATTACATAACTTTCTCTACTTAAGCTCTTTTTAAGCACGAGAAATTAAAAAAAAGACACCCTGATTGGCAGTGGTATCGCTGCTGTGGCAGCGATTATGGATGCGGCGATGGTAATGGAGGCGGCGATGGTAATGGAGGCGGCGATGGTAATGGAGGCGGCGATGGTAATGGATGCGGCGATGGTAATGGAGGCGGCGATGGTAATGGAGGCGGCGATGGTAATGGAGGCGGCGATGGTAATGGAGGCGGCGATGGTAATGGAGGCGGCGATGGTAATGGAGGCGGCGATGGTAATAGAGGCGGCGATGGTAATGCAGGCGGCGATGGTAATGGAGGCGGCGATGGTAATGGAGGCGGCGATGGTAATGGAGGCGGCGATGGTAATGGAGGCGGCGATGGTAATGGATGCGGCGATGGTAATGGAGGCGGCGATGGTAATGGAGGCGGCGATGGTAATGGAGGCGGCGATGGTAATGGAGGCGGCGATGGTAATGGAGGCGGCGATGGTAATAGAGGCGGCGATGGTAATGCAGGCGGCGATGGTAATGGAGGCGGCGATGGTAATGGAGGCGGCGATGGTAATGGAGGCGGCGATGGTAATGGAGGCGGCGATGGTAATGGAGGCGGCGATGGTAATGCAGGCGGCGATGGTAATGCAGGCGGCGATGGTAATGGAGGCGGCGATGGTAATGGAGGCGGCGATGGTAATGCAGGCGGCGATGGTAATGGAGGCGGCGATGGTAATGGAGGCGGCGATGGTAATGGAGGCGGCGATGGTAATGGAGGCGGCGATGGTAATGGAGGCGGCGATGGTAATGGAGGCGGCGATGGTAATGGAGGCGGCGATGGTAATGGAGGCGGCGATGGTAATGGAGGCGGCGATGGTAATGGTGGCGGCGGCCATGGTGTCGCCGAGGGTTTCCGGCGCTGGCGACCGCGCTGATAGCGCGGCCGCAGATACGCCGCTTTCCTCGCCGCTCTGCATCCGCTTGTTGGGCCGCACTGACGCAACGCGACGTCATGCCCCTTGTTCCCTCTCTCCCTCCTGGCATTTCACTTCGACGTTTTTCTCGGACGTCTCCGAGCTCATGATTTCACTAAACAAACACTCCATTCGTGGCCATATGTAGAAAATTCGGGCGAATGAAATTCTCCGAAAAAGTAGTGTTAGTCCCTACGATTCGAAAACATAATATTTCTATTTCGAGCACGGGCGCTCTCACTCATGGCCGTTTACTTCATGAGGAATTATTCTGACTGACGACAAGTAGACAATAATGATGTGATCACCAATGCGGACAGACGGTAGGAGCGACGAACGAGCAGACGAACGAACCGTAAGACGAACGGACAGACGGGCAGAGATGAGAACAGATTCAAGGGCATTAAGGCGAAAGAACGTACAGATAGGAAGACGGACAGACAGGCGGAAATACGAACTGGTAGACGGAAGTATGGACGGTCAAACGGAAGGAGAAACAGAACAATTCACACAGTAGTGGAGAAAGTAAACGTAGTACTTACAGGACTCAGACTTTCTAATGTTTCGTCTTTTAAATGTTTCTGAAAAAGTACTTTTTGAAACTTATTTCCTCTCAAGAACTTTCTTGATTTCAAGGAACTACATTTTTTGTCATTTTCTTTATTGTTCGGTTTCCTAAAACGTTTGGTTCAACGTTTGGTTCGGTTTGGTAAAACGAAAATATTAAGTTTAGAATATTAAAGGACACAAAAACCTAATCCTAAATGACAATTTTCTTTTAAAAATTATGTACCGTTTTAGAGAAAATTGCGTTTTAGCGCTACTAAAAATGCGAAATTTGAAGCTCATTTTCACAGAAAAGTTTTGAGTTTTCAAAATACTTTATTTGAAGTCATTTGAAGCACATACACTCACAAATATAATAATCTTTACAAATTGCTGGTTATGTGCATATTAAAGATGTGAGAGATCTTTTAAAAAAATCACATTTGTATAATTTTTGAAAAAAAACAAAACAAAATAAACATTACACCATATGAAAGAGTGTATTTAGCACTATCCGGTACAAAAGTTTCAAGAAAAAATTTGCAGCCATATATGAAAAAATGGCGTTTGAGCGTTTTTGAAAGTGCGAAATTTCAGCTACTCTTCACAGAAAACGGTTGTGTTTTCGAAAAACTTTATTGGCCATTTTTTCGCGCAGCATTACATAACTTTCCTTATACTACGTATATCACTCCGTGTATACGTACGTATACGGGAAAGTAAAAAGTAGGAACTTCAAGTAATCGTTATAATGAAAGGTTCTCTCAAAAATACTACGATCTCAAAAGAAGCGAAACAGATCGAAAAGTTCCTATTGAGGTAAGCATTTAACGAACTATTTCCGGACGGATGGGCGAGCGGGCGGGCGGACAAGCAAAGAAGCAGACAGACTGGCTGACCTGACTGACGGACACGCGTATGTTTTGACGCATAATAAGACTTTTTCAGCACCAGGGAATCTCAAAACGTGTCAAAATCAAAATCTGGAGACCATCAAACTCTTGAGTCAGTCGAAATTTGGAGTTCGATTTTTAGCATTAAGGCGATCTTTTAAACGTACACGCGAACGGTCGGAACGACATGTGAACAGTCAGGAAGGAAGAGGTTCAGACTGCGAATTGGAAGGGAGCCGCCACGATACAAACGAATCTAACGCCGCTCTAGACCGTAGAATGGCGTTCCATGGGAGAAGTTTGGCACAAGCAGGATAAAAAATGTTTGAATTACTGAAGGCACATGATAGGTAGAACTAAGAACATTGAACATATCATTTACTAAAAAAGAATTAATACAGAAGCCCCTCGTGTGGCTTGTAGACAGAATGGTAGTTTTTCGTGGTGTGAGCCCAAGCTCGATTCTCGGCAAAATTGCGAGTTGTAGCCTTGAGCGTGAATTGAATCCGGGGTCACACCACAGGAAGCTAGAAAAGTAGGATTAATCCGACCCTAAAATGTGAAATACATACTTTAATACAGAAATTGAATATGAACTTTATACTCAGGAACCATGATGTTTGAAATTTTCACTCACATTGCATAATGTCACTTCTCACTCATTAACTGTTCGGAAATAATTCGTAGTTCTGGTAGATGATGTAGTAAGTCAGTTATTTTCTCCCTCGGCATGAAATGCTTAGAAATACCTTATCTGTAGAATGCGCACGCCTGGTGCAAGGACCCCTGCTTTTGCATAGCCGAGTCAATTTCGGGATTGCAGGCATTTCGCACAGTTCAGTTATGTCGAGGCGCGTAACAGAACTAATGACCCTAAAGAAGTGTTTACTCTCGATGGAATGACACAGGCAGCAGTAGTGTGTAGGCCAGGGTTGTCCAAATGACGGCCCGCGGTGCCCTTTATTGTTGCCCGCGAAAGGGTATTAGTCAAAAGGGAAAGTTCCTTTCCTCCCTGTCGGGAGTGAACATTGCCCGCCTAGCTCACGCGTCGTGTCGGAACAACACCCCCTTAATGTAAAAATGGGTTCAGTTTAGATTTAAGAATTTTTTTCTATTAATTCAGAAACTCAAAATCAACCCTAAGTTTTTCCTTGTGTTATGCATGGTACGGCCTGATATCACGCATGAATCCATTCCTCCTCGTCCTCCCGTTTCAGAGCCGCCGGACAAACCGCCGAAATCAACAGTAGGGAAATTCAGGTCTGGATCGTCCGAGTACTGTAAATATGGCAACTGTAATATAACCGTACAATATGTAAAATACCGCATCCATATTAAAGTTATTTTGTGGCCCTTGCGATCTTGCAAGTTGTAGGCAGTGGCTCACGAGGTCAGCGTGTGGCAGGTGAATGAGTAGGCGAATGTCATACCACTCGTACAGAAATGCAGTTCACCTGCCTAAGCCAAATTCCTGTTCTTTGAATTTTGCACTTCGACGCACTTGCGATGATTGTAGTTTGACTAATAGTCAAATGAGTGCACTGTTGAAAAATGATTACGAATTTCGAAGGCAATATGAAGTTAAGTGTCTTCTTGTCGAAGACAAGGCAGCGCGCATGGTGTAAAGATTGTAAAAGACGAGCTGACCTGACGACAGCAGCGTTGTAACGAAGAGAAAACAATGAAAAAGAGGGAGCCCGGGTAGTGGGAAAAACGCTTACATGTGCTCTAGGGCAATGTCTTACATTAGATAAGACATTCGAGAGCTTGGGGGAAGGTGCAAGGATATGCTTTGGGAAAGAGATCACCCACAACGTTCCCCCGAGCTAGAGACTTCCTGTGGTCGAGAGTTTTGACCTATGATGAGGGTGGAGGGAGGAGCGGCGCAGGCTAAATGAAGGGAAGAGAAATTACCCGACTGCATCTTGCGATCCTTTTACCCCAACCCTTGCCACCAGAAAAGGCATTGTCCGACTGCATCCCGTTTCGTTTATCCGGTGTTTCAGGAATAAACATTTTTGCTGAGTTTCCATTCAGAAGTAGCGCAAATAGATCTTCTCGAACCAGTTCAGGGAAAACCTGGAACACAGGTGAACATGGTGGAATCATCGGAATTGTGTACGTTAATTTAGCGGGAGAAGAAAATACTCATGATGAATGGTTTCAACAAAATGTTATTTCCACAAACTTTTAAGTGTCGTTTCAACATTGGCAGTTCACATGCCGAGTGCGGAGTTCATATGCAACGACGCTAACACACGCGTTAAGGGTGAAGAAACGTCAGTCACGCGGTTCAAGTCCGCGTCTGAAGAGTCGAACACAAGACGAAACAGCCATCTAAAGCTAGCAACGCCCAGAAACCAATCTCAATCAAACAAAATCCAAAATTTTAGGCTAATTAAATGCTCTATTCCCGAATTTTAGGCTCCTCTGGATTTCCGAAAATCGTGGGCGCTGCTAGCTTTAGACTAAAGCTAGCAGCGCCCACCCAGAATCAATCTCAAAATCAATTGTAAAATCTGAAACCCATCCCAAAATTTTAAAATAATTTTAGGCTCTTGGAAAAAAAATCCCCGCCTTCAAATTCCAAAAATCAGGACTGTACAAAGCGAAACAATTAACATTGGTTCTTACGGGCGAATAAACACCACTCACTATGGAGAAGTCATTATGAAGAAAAAATTATATTTGAAGGAAAAATCTCCCTCTGCAATTTTGTAGTTGGAGGAAGACGTCGAATAAAATTAAAAATTTTGCAATTTTCGAAAATTTAGAGTTAACCGTGAACATCGTACATATGTCACCTTAATAAGTGCATTTTACTCTGTTCTTACAAGAAATTTAACGAAACATTTGGAGCCGTTTTTGAGAAAAGTTTATAAACGTCCGGGGAGCTTCATGTAAAGTACCCCAAAATTTTATGGAATCTTTTTCCAAATCTCAAAGCTTTCAGTCAAACTAGATCGTGCGGGGAATATCCATTTTGGAAGAAATCGTACGTATTGTTTAGGTGCTAGCAGTGTTGACGGACGGACGGGCACGGACAGATGGACGTTTTCCTTTCAGTTGGTTTTTGGGAATCAAGGATCAACAAAAAACGGGTTCTGGCTACACCACGTGTTAAGGGATTTTTTTTTCTTAATTTAGCAACTGGATTTATCCACTTTTTCGTCATCACGACCAGGCAACTAATTTTTTGCTGGCGAAAATTTGCCATTTTCCCCGTAGCATTATATAACTTTCCCTATACTACGTATATTACTCTGTTTTTAAGTAGCGTTTATTGTCGACAGAACAATTTTTATACATGGTGGTAGTTTTGCACTACATAGCGTGCATATATTGGATGGTTGGAGAGTTCAAGATTGCTTTGACCTTTCTTGCGTTATTTATAATAGTCTGAGGATTTTCCTCTCTTGTGTAACTGACGCACCTCTTTTGTATTATTTACACTACCATTACTTCAACAACCTACATCTAATTACAATTACTTCACTAGCGACTCTGCCGCGTCCTTATTGCTTTTATCTTAGCGAAATTCTCTTATTCTGAAATGACCTAACACTAAGCACATGTGTCACTGTCACGTCCTTGTTGTGCACTGATTACTATTTACACTATTTACATTTTAACTGCTCCATCACTGCACCATCTTCTTTGACAGGGTGTAGGGGCATCGAGGGGCTCCGGGTGGTGGCGCGGGAGTTTTTAGTTGCGGATTGGCCTCCGCCAGACGAGCGGGCATCGGCCGAAGCGGCCCCCGCCGGGCACCGCTTTATTTATTTACACACACGGCGGTACTCGGCAGGGACCAGGTCTACTTGGGCGGCGTGCTTGTAATAGCAGGCGCCACTACGTCGGTAAAGCTAGCACCCCCACTTTCTCAAAACTCAAAAATTCTTGCGCCATAATTTTGGGCTAATTTCAGCCCCCTTCCAAAAATTTTGGGCTACCTCCCAACACCCCGAAATTACGATTTCAAATTTTGGCCGGTAAAGCTAGCACCCCCACTTACTTAAAATTCAATTTTTTTGCACGGTCAAAACAAGTGAATTTTGGGCTTCTAGGTGCCACTTTTCAAAATTTCGAATCTAACCCCTAAATACAAAAACAAAAAATCAAAACCGCCCCTCATTCTCAAATTTCAAAAATTCTTCCGCCACACGTTTAGGCGAATTTTGGGCTCCTCAGTGACACCAAGAACATTATTTTTTGTACCCCACATCTCGAAATTAAGGTTTCAAAAATAGGGGTGGTAAAGCTAGCACCCCCACTTCCTCAAAACTCAGTTTTTTTGTACGGTCAAAACAAGTGAATTTTGGGCTCCTCGGGGCCACTTTTCAAAATTTCGAAACACACCCCTAAAAGCAAAAACAAAAAAATCAAAACCACCCCTAATTCTCAAATTTCAAAATTTCTCCTACCATAAGTTTGGGATATTTTTGGGCTCTTCAGTGACACCAGAAACATTATTATTTGGTACCCTACAATCTCCGAAATTAAGGTTAAAAAATTGCGGGTTGTTAATTTAACACTCACTCGTACTGAAAATTCGAAAATATTTGTGTGGTAAACATGCGAAATTTTTGTTCCTTTTCAAAATTTCGAAACTCACCCCTACGTACGATAACAAATATTTAAAACCATCCCAATAGCAACTCAACTCAAAAAATCTTGGGCCATAATTTTGGGTTCTTTAGTGTGATAAAAAAAACGCTCCGAACTCAACTTAGCAAAAACGAGGATGGAGAAGCTAGAATCTCACTATCTCAAAACTAGGAAATCCGGAGAAACTTCGCACATATTCTGGGAGAATTATACCGTACACATCCGTACATTTCCAACATTAAAAAAGAAAAAATGTATTTGTTGAGAGTTTTACCATTTATTCCGACAGGATCAATATCAAGCCTTAAAATAATTACTTTGATTCATTCCAATGTAAACATCCAATATGGACTTGTTAAATATTTCATGCAAGAAAAATTCTCTGCAAAAAGCAGCGATGAATTAAAAGATAAAATAGTTATTTAACTATACATCTACAATTCTAAAATCACAATCAATAATAGAGAAATCCAAAAATGGGAAAAGAATAATGCCTAGTATAAAAGGCAAACTACATTTTTTCTCAATATGCCATTCGTCAAAGAAAAAAGAAAACAAACTTAACTAACAAATGTAAATATGGAGTTTACTAACAATTGAACACATACCAGCAAATAAGATGCGATCTTGAAATAATTTGGGCATTGTCATGTTTTTCATGAAAAAGAAAAGCAAAGTAAAAAAAACTGTCCGAAATACTTACCGATCTCAAATATTTGTTGTTTTTTTTCAAAACTAAACTACAGGTATTTCGCTTCAAGCAATCCAATGTTCTACAAATAACATGCACATTATGGCAAAAAATCGGGACACGCATATCATTTGGGGGTAGATGCATTCTTATTGAAAAGAATTGAATATTAATCAAAACACCCTATTTTCCTGCAAAATTCAATATTTGTGTTGTTGTAAACCCTAAACTACAAGGATTTCGTTCCTGGCAATTTAATGTCATATACAACACATAATAGGGAATACGGCTATACTCTCTAATAATTTTGGACTACTCACTTTGTTTTAAAAAGATTGGAAAATTAGTATGAAAACTATTATATAAATTTTGATCATATTTTGGTTTATCACTAAATAAACTCCAAAATACTGTACTAATTCAAAAGAGGAATTTATTTAGAATTGCTCATACATTGGCCATCAATATGTCAACTTCAAATAATTTTGGACTCGATCCGTTCTTATTGAAAACTAGCTGAATAACCCCGCGTTGCTGGGGTATTTATCATAATTTTGTATTAAACAGAAAGAGGAATTCCATCTATTCTCACCCTACGGCAGAGCCTACTTGTATCTACTCTGCTGTATATTCCCTCCGCACTATCCCGCCTCTCTCTGCCTTGCTCCAATATGGAAATACCTGGTCTTCCGTAAACAGTAAAACACTTCTCACTAAAAAATATTTAAATTTTAGGGCTATTGGGGTTCCCACCCCCAAACTCCTTTCTCTTTATAACTGAAAATAATGAACAAATCTAAAATAAAAATTAAAATGCATATACTTACGTATATTCTGTTTGTGGAATTTTATGTATTATATAAATTCTTTCAATCAATTGCCACGTTATAAATTTTACCCATTTTCATATTTTTTCTTCTGGCGTATTTATAACGGAAAGTTTGGAATTTATCTTACCGCATCATCGACATTTAGAAATAATTAAAATAATTTTAATTGAATTCTAGTACCTGTTTTAGGATCCTTGATAAGTTGTGGCTGACCGAAAGGAGCCACTGAGCACTTATGCGATTATAATATCTCCAAAAAACCGAGATCACAGTTGCTTCCGGCTTGACCAAACTTTTTCTATTATTTAAAATAACAACCTTAAAAAACAGCGTTGTCACACATTCAATTCCTCCAAATACCCATTTACCAATACCTTTTTACTTTAATTGTACTGCGGCTTTACTAAAAATTCTATTATTGCCGAACTATCATCAATTGAATTATTCCTTCAACACCCAAAGGTACTCACTACTATCCCACTCTTTCCACTATATTAAAACACTTATCTAAAACATGCATCCCTCCGTCAGTTTCAGAATAACACGTAAATCGCACTGTCACTCGCCCAACCTGCAAATAGGTAATACTTATGCTTAGTTTACTACAACTAAACATGTGTGCACTCAAACCTTTTTACGGCAATGTTAACCCATTCATTAGAAAATGATATCTTCCAAACATTTAGTCTCTTGTACACTTAATGCACTCACGCCTACACGCAATTAAAATTAATATTCAAGTTACTTTTATAAATAAAGCGGAAAAAGTTCAAAATTATTTCGGGTTAGACAAATGACTGTGAAAAATAAACAAAGAGTCCTCTAAATATAAATATAAATACGCAATTCTGTACATTGATGAAATCAATAGTAGATCTGAGACGTAGTCTTCTGGTGGCGCGCAGCTAAACTATTGACATTGATGCACTCTTGAATCTATAATGTAACGCTAGGCTAAAAATGTTCAGAAAAGTATTTATTTTGTAAATATATTAAGGTTTGTGGTTATAAACCATAGCCTATAGTGCTCCAGATTGTTAAAGAAAACTATCACAAAAGTTTCATCGGTATTGGTTCAGTAGATTCAGAGATTATCGCGTTGTAAGTCAGTGCAGTTCTGTCTTTATATATTAGTATAGATATAGATATAGATATAGATATAGAATATAGATGAAAGGAATATTAATCAAAACAGTCCCAACTTTTTTCCGATATTCAATATTTGCGTTACCTGAACTACAGGTATTTCGCGTTTGATAATGTCATTTTCAAACACATGATAAGGAATACGGCTGTACTCAGAAAAAAATTTAGGCTCTTCTCTTTGTTTACCAAAATATGGAAAATTCTCGTGAAAACTACAATATACTTCTTGACCAATTTCTCATTCCTCACAAAATAAACTCCAAAATACTTTACTAATTCAAAAAGAGAATTTATTTACATTTGCACATACATTGCTTCTCAATTTGCTAATCTCAAATAATTTCGGGCTAGACACGTTCTTATTGAAAAATAAAGGAATAATAATCAATAGAATAACTTTTGTTTTTGCTATCCAATATTTGCGATCTTATAAACCCTGAACTACAAGGATTTCGTTCCTGGCAATAAAGCGCCATATACAACACATGATAGGGAATACGGCTATACTCCAGAATTTTTTTTAACTTCGCGGTTTCTTCTCCAAGAAAAGAAAAATTCGCGTGAGAACTACAATATACATTTGACCACGTTTCCACTTCTGAAAAAGTAAACCCCAAAATTCTGTACCAATTCAAATAAAGAATTTATTAACAATTGCACATAAATTAGCTAATAATATTCAAATTTCAAATAATTTTGGGCTGTATTAGTTCGTATTAAAAAAGGGATATTAGTCAAAACCAGTCCATATTTTTTTTCCGATATTCAACATTTCCGTTCTTATAAAAGCAGAAGTACTAGGATATGGCTCATGGCAGTGGCGTGTGACATACAACACATACTAAGGAATACGGTTATACCAACAAATAATTTTGGGCTTCTATTTCTTTTCCAAAAAGTGGAAAATTCTCGTGCGAAATACAGTATAACTTTTAACTAATTTTTCATTCCTCACAAAATTATTTCTGAAATACTTTAATAATTCAAATGAGGAACTGATTCACAATTGCTCATGCATTACCTATCAATATGCCAATCTCAAATAATTTTGGGCTAGCACCGTTATTGGAAAAAATTGGAATATTCATCAAAACACACCCAATTTTTTTTCGATATTCAACATTTGCGTTCTTATAACGCATGAATTACAACGATTTGGCTCCTGGAAATTGAAGGCCATATACAACACATGATACGGAATACAGATATACTAACAAATGATTTTGGGCTTCTCTTTTTCTTTTCCAAGAAAATGGAAAAATTCTCGTGAGAACTAGAATATACCTTTTTACTAATTTTTCATTCCTCACAAAAAATCGCTGAAATACTTTACTAATTTAAATGAGAAATTTATTAACGATTGCTCATACATTACCTACTAATATCACAATTTCAAAAAATTTTGGGCTAGAGCCGTTCTTATTGGAAAAAATTAATATTACTAAAAACTTTCCCAATTCTTTTCCAACATTTAATATTTCCGTTGTTATAAAACCTGAACTACAAGGATTTGGCTCCTTGAAAAGGCGTGTGACATACAACACATAATAAGAAATATGGTTATGCCCACAAATAATTTTGGGCTTCTCTCTTTCATTTCCAAAAAATGGGAAATTCTCGTGAGAACTACAACATACCTTTCGATTAATTTTTCATTCCTCACAAAATAATCTCTGAAATACTTTACTAATTCAAATGATAAATTTGTTAACAATTGCCCATACATTACCTATTAATATGTCAACTTTAAATAATTTTGGGCTAGCACCGCTCTGATTGAAAAAAAAATAGAATATTAATCAAAACACACCCACTTTTTTCAATATTCAATATTTTAGTTCTTATAACACCTGAATTACAACGACTTAGTTTCTGAAAATTGAACGTCATATTCCACACAATATAGGGAATAGTATTACCCACAAATAAGTTTGGGCTTCTCTCTTTCTTTTCCAAAAAATGGGAAATTCTCGTGAGAGCTACAACATACCTTTCAATTAATTTTTAATTTCTCACAAAATAATCTCAGAACTACTTTACTAATTCAAATGAGAAATTTATTAACAATTGCCCATACATTACCTATTAATATGCGAACCTCAAATAATTTTGGGCTAGCACCGTTCTAATTTTAAAAAAATACAATATTAATGGAAACACACCCACTTTTTTTCGATATTCAATATTTGAGTTCTTATAACACCTGAACTACAACGACATAGCTTCTGAAATTTGAACTTCATATTTCACACATTAAAGGAAACACTATTATACCCACAAATAAGTTTGGGCTTCTCTCTTTCCTTTCCAAAAAATGGAAAATTTCGTGAGGACTACAACATACCTTTCGATTAATTTTTCATTTCTCACAAAATAATCTCTGAACTACTTTACTAATTCAAATGGGGAATTTATTAGCAATTGCTCATACATTACATATCAATATGCGAATCTCAAATAATTTTGGACTAGCATCGTTCTGATTGAAAAACAATAGAATATTAATCAAAACACACCCACTTTTTTCGATATTAAATATTTTAGTTCTTATAACACCTGAACTACAACGACTTAGCTTCTGAAAATTGAACTTCATATTCCACACATTATTGGGAATATTATTATACCCACAAATAATTTTAGGCTCCTCTCTTTCCTTTCCAAAAAATGGAAAATTCCCGTTAGGACAACAGCATAACTTATTCACCAGTAAGAACCAATGTTAATTGTTTCGCTTTGTACAGCCCTGATTTTTGGAAGTTGAAGGCGGGGATAATTTTTTTCCAAGAGCCTAAAATTATTCTTAACTTTTGGGAGGGGTTTCAGATTTTTCCTAAGGTTTTTTGATTTTGGTGTTTATTAACCCGTAAAAACCAATGTTAACTGTTTGGCTTTGTACAGCCCTGATTTTTGGAACTTGAAGGCGGGGATAATTTTTTTTCAAGAGCATAAAATTATTATTAAATTTTGGGATAGCTTTCAGATTTTACAATTGATTTTGAGATTGATTCTGGGTGGGCGCTGCTAGCTTTAGTCTAAAGCTAGCAGCGCCCACAATTTTCGGAAATCCAGAGGAGCCTAAAATTCGGGAATAGAGCATTTAATTAGCCAAAAACTAGCCTAAAATTTTGGATATGGGTTGGTTGTAATTGGTTTCTGGGCGCTGCTAGCTTTAGATGGCTAGACGAAACTGACCCGGAAAGTCGGCCTCCTGGCCTACGCTCACTCGGTCAACGATCTGTGGATGTAGAAGTGGGGTGTTACTTTCAACTGCTCTCATATTTTCTCATTTGAGAAAAAGGGTGTAGCGGCGTAGTGCCGTATCCACCTACCGCACAAGTGTGCGCGCAGGATGACCCTAACTCAGAGGCGCAAAGGATGAGCTGTTAGGGTAGTAAAAGCGTTTCGTCCTACTTCAGGACTCAGCCGACAGGCTTTCAGCCTGTGTCGCTGTATGAATAAACCTCCATTAAAGACACCACAATGTAAATGCAATGGAAATCGATTACAGAGTGCACCATTTACTGTGAAACATCACGATAAAAAGTGAATGTAGATTCAAAGTTTCGTCTTGTCTTTTATTTCATTCTGTACGTTCTAGCGATGATAGAGTCATATTTTCCCAATTTTATCACCATTTTAATTATTTTACATTGTTTTACATGTGATGCTGTGCTTCGGCCGCCTGTTTTAACTCGTACTCAAAATATTAATCTGGAAGATTTGATTTCAGTTGAGCAGGAAATTGTAAAATTTGGAATGTTGCCGGCCATGACCGACTGTCCCAGTTGGAAACGCATAGGCTTTGACTCTGAAATGATGTTTATTCTTGCCTCTCACACTAATAATTTGGCCGGATGTGTCTATGTGAGAATTCATGAAATGGAACCAAATGCCACTTTTGGATTTAGTGATATTATAAGCAAAAGAATTGATATATTTGGAAAAACAATAATTAACAGACAGGGACTAGTAAACAATGTCGATTATTTATACCCACATTATCAACGAAATATTTGCTTGTTAGTGCAGCAGCAAGTCTTGAAAAACCTCATTACTCTCCCTACTATTTCACCTGCTTTATGCATAATAACTATCTTCAGTCTATTAATCTTCAGTATTATATTTCACTGGATTTACAATTGCAAATTGCAAGAAATGATGTTCGACGTCATCAGCACATTTATCAGAGGTTCGTTTGATTCGCAAGGTTACCGGTTCTTGGTATGTATGAGCTTCATGAACTTAATGGTGATGCATATCATTGCCGGATACTTTTTGGGATCTTTAGTGGGACTGACTGACATAAGTGATCTAGAAACAATACAGCAAGTGATTGATAAATTTGACGTCGTGTACACAAGAGAATCGAATTTTCAAGTAATTGAAGCCATTGAGCTATCCGACGATCCCATTCTCTCCGCCTTACGAAAAATAATTAAAGTAGTGCCAGGAAACGACGATGCAATCAGTTTTTTGTTGAGTGAGCACGACAAGGGGAGGTTAGTTGTACTCGAAGATGACTATCTTCTGCGCATGATACAACGTTATCCTGATATTGCTCCGGATGGTTATCCTTCTATGAAGAAAGTCAAGGAGTGTGTTATTTCTCCGTCGTATCATGCATATGCAGTTCGAAAGAACTGGAAATTACGAGATTACTTCAGTTTTCTCGTTCAGAAAATAATAGAAGGCGGATTAAATGTAGTCATGGAGAGGGAATCAGAAAATTTGTTTACTGAGATTCTGGGTTTGAATCGTTTGAATCAGATACATTCTCATCCTGAGTTAAGACCAATTTCATTCGTTCATGCTCAACTCGTGTTTTCGTCATGGGCAGCCGGCCTAGCGATTGCTTCGATGATATTCCTTATGGAGCTTTTGGGGAGACGATTCTGTAAGCCAAAATGGGGCATTTGTCTTGGGAAGAAAGTCATGCCTGTACGTACTACAAAGATCAGATTCTAATCGTGGAGATATTCAAACATATTTGTGTTCTCTTTTAAAGTTTTTCTTTGATTTATTTTGAAGTGGTATATTACATTATTCAGTCACCGTTTAAATAATAGATATCCTATTCCATATTTTATATTTTGCAATTCTGCTCTTCGAATCCCTCTAACTGCCAATTTTTGACATCTTTTTGTGCATTACTTTACTTATTTGTAATTGAAATTTATTTCTTATCTCGTATAACGTGCAGTCAAAACACCGTGTGTCAATATTTTTTTCAAATTCACCGAATGTGTATATTTATGTTTTCAAAAAGAAACTTCACTTGTTTGAGCGCATTTTCAAGTACCTAGAATTCCACATCAGATGTGTATTTGTGTATTCGAAACAATTAATATAAACGAAGGTTTTCAACTATAGAATTTTTCTTCTTTTATTAATTTTTTCCACTTTTCTTTCAAATGCTCTCATTAATTACCTATTGAAAATTGGTTTTTTATTTACATTCGTTCTCGTAATGTCTTCATAACGGTATGTTACAGTCCTGCGGATTTCATAGTGACTAAAATTGCTTAGAAGCAATTAAATTTGGTACTCAAATCCAAATGTGTATTTAGAATGTATTGTATGGCCAAGGTATAAACAGTCGAATAAAATTAAGCTACGACAACTTGCTTTATAGAGGAATTATAGATGGTGCAAACGAAATCTCAGAAATAAGATAGTTTCGTACAACAGCTGTGCGTGAAATGATAATATGTAGTTACTTAACGCAGTTCTATACCAACAATTTTAATGTGTCCGGGTCATGTTCCCATCGATCACCTCAGGCATCTGTACTTTGATTAATTAGCACAATATATTTTATATTTAGCGTAAAAATTCCGTTTTAATTTAAATAATGCATCTTGAACCCATTATGACGCGACCCTTTAAGCAAAACCAAAGACACTTCTCTCAAATTAAATACCGTCTACAGTCCTTCATCAACATATACGCTGCTGAAGAAAGCCACACAATACGGTGTTGAAAACTTACACACGGATCAAAAGCATCAAATAAAATACTGCCCTACAATGTTGCAATAAATTAAATATTTTAATAAATATAATCTTCAGGAATACAACAATAATTTCTTATAGGATACATGCAGTACAACAGTTCTTTACCTTCCATTACTTCAAACAAAATAGCTGCTCCATAAACATCATAACTAGTGGTGCTGCAGTGTTAGCAGATTTTGGTCGGCGCGGACAAGTTCCTGCGACTTCCGCCCACCTGGGCACTCTTTGTGGTACTCCCGCCAAATTATGGGAGTTCCATGCTACACCAGTGTGTTATGGGGGCGCCAACTCCAAAGTTCGCGCGTCCCACTTAAAAAAAATTAATTAATTAATTAAGAAATTAATTAATCATTGTTTCCTCGCGCCTCTACGCATGGGGCGGTTTCTACCGCCGCCCGGCCAGGTTGCAACCAGTTACCCTCGCCGCCGACACCGAAGACGTCACGTCGACATCACCACCGTCACCGCCGCTGCCACCACCACCACCGCCGTCGCCGCCCGTATCTCCCCCGCCTCCGTCCGCCCCTCCCCCGGCTGGCCGGCTAGCCGCCCTCTGCGCCCCGCCCGGTGTAATACTCGGGGCGGGCCAGAGCGGGGCGGTTGGCGGGAGTGAATGCTGGTGGAGTTGGGCCAAGGCGGAAGGGGCTGTGCGGGACTTGAGCGTGAAGCATTCACGTCGGTGAAAGGCATTTCTTTCTATCTGCATTAAGACCCTCTACTAGACAGCTGTGTCATTAGGAGGAGCTGTGGTGCTGTGAGAGTGGTCTGGTTTGGAAAATCCAGCCATGTGTGCCTCGTAACCTTCAATACATTCTACAATGTTTACATTAATTTGGTTTTTCTTGCTGTGTTAGTCAGGTAGCATCGCTTAGTCAGTGAGTGCCTTTCATTTTATGTTTGCATTGATTGCAAGAGTTTTGTGAAATTGTTAAAGTTTTTTTTGTATTCTTTGACATGCAGAATGGCACAGACTTTACCGTATTAGTTTTCTATTTCCTTGGGCTTAGGCTATCTATTAGGAATTGCCACTTACTCTTGCCAGGTGCCATTTAACGCCGCCCAAAGTACTTTTTTCTGACAATTTTTTTAACGGTAGAACTCAAATATTAATTTTAGAATTTTAAAGAAAACAAATACCTTGTCCAAAATGGCATTTTCTTTTAAAAACTTGCAGCTGTTTTTAAGAAAATGGCGTTTAAGCACTACTAAAAATGCTAAATTTGAAGCTCTATCTCACAGACAATTTTTGAGTTTTCAAATACGTGCATTTGAAGTCATTTGAAAGCACTTACACTCACAAATACAATAATATTTACAAATTGGTAGTAATGTGCATAATAAAGGTGTGAGAGATCTTTCAAAAAAATTACATTTGTGTAATTTTTGAAAACAAAATTCAAAATAAACTTTACGGTATATTAAAGAGTATAATTAGCACTATCCGTTCCAAAAGTTTGAAGAAAAAAATTGGAGCCATTTATGAGGAAATGGAACTTGAACGTTTCTGAAAACGTGGAATTTTGAGATAGTTTTCACAGAAAACGGTTGCGTTTTCAAGAAACTTTACTTGACATTATTTAAATCATATGAACTCGTAAATATAATAATGTAAACAAATCATCACTAATGTAAATATTACCGACGTGAGAGAAAAGCAAAGAAAAAAACATTTTTGTAATTTTTGAAGAAAATAACAACAAAAGCATAAGAGCAATATGGCGATTATGTCATTTCATAGAGTACATTTAGCACTATCCTTACCAAAAGTTTAAAGAAAAAATGGGATCGTTTTTGAGAAAATCTTGTTTTTTGTATTTTTTAAAATTGCACAGATTCCACGCAATATTGCGCAAAAACTACTAAAATTTTCGGAAACATTTACATGCCCTTAAAGAAAGAGCCAACTCTGGAGAAAAAATTGTATTTGAAGGAAAAATTTCTATCTGCAATTTTGTAGTTGGAGGAATCTGCCGAATAAAATGCAAACTTTTGCATTTTTCGAAAATTTAGAGTTAACCGTGAAAATCAGACCTATGCCACCTTAATAAATGTATTTTAATCTATTCTTACAAGAAATTTAAAGAAAAAATTTGGAGCCATTTTTGAGAAAATTTTTAAAATGTCCGAGGGACTTCATGTTAAGTATCCCCAAAATTGATGAATGTTTTTCAAAATCTGAGAGCTTCGACTCAGGCCACATGGACAGGGGTTGACACACGGACGGACAGACAGACGGACAGACAGACGGACAGACGGACAGACAGACGGACAGACAGACAGACGGACATACAGACGGACAGACAGATGGACAGACAGACGGACAGACAGACGGACGGACAGACAGACAGACGGACAGACGGACAGACAGACGGACAGACAGACGGACAGACAGACAGACGGACAGACAGACAGACGGACGGACGGACGGACGGACGGACAGACAGGCGGACAGACGGACGGACAGACAGACAGACGTTTTGCTTTCAATTGTTTTTTCGGTATCAAGGACACACAAAACAGTGATTCAGGCTACACCACGTGTTAGGAGATTTTTTCTTGATTTAGCAACAGACTTTGTCCATTTTTTCATTATCATGGCCCGGCAACGAGTTTTTTCTGCCGAAAATTTGCAATTTGTTCGCATCATTACATAACTTTCCCTATACTACTTTTACTCCGACATTGCATAACGTTCCCCATACTTTGACATTTTGGGGTCGTAAGTAATGTTGGTTATGTACTTTATTAAATATTGGTAAAGATTATGTTACTATACCATTTAAAATATGTGGAAATTTCTGGATTCTTTGTCTGCCTACCAAAAGGATCAAAAAAGCGAAATACTCCCCTACTTCCAAATCCCTATATAGTACTTGAGTATCTGCGAGTGTGCATGTGTACGTTCCGTCACACACGGTTAGACCATTTCTTCCATGTTAGAGCGCTGCGATCTTAATGGGTAGACCGGGAATTAAACCAACGCCATCAGGTATATCTATGTAGGTGGCACACATCATTTAAAGATCTATAATTTAATGAAGTTATGCAGAGAAAATCCAAGCCACAAGAATCATTATAGTTGAGAAATGGCTAGGAAAGTTTGGATTTATCTTAAACTTTCGTGCAGCAAGAATGCACACTGAAAAATAGATATGTTTTGGATAATTTCTTTAGAAAAATTAGAAAAGTTTTCCATGTTGAAACAGCTCGGTAGGGTGAGTAATTTTAATATCTTCAATATTTAATTAATGGATAAATAAACAAAGACACACTTCGCCTTACGTTGGCGTGACACTGAAACTCTTCCGGTTTTCTTACTTCAGCAATATTATACAACAAAGATAAACAATACGGCTCCTTCCGTTTTAATACTAATTTGAATATTAATTATTTATGAATGCATGAGCATGTGACCTACTACCCTGAACTATTGCAGAAAATGTTTAGGATCATGGTGTGAGAAGCCGCCTGTATAGTACACTGTAATGGGACGGTCGGGCACGTAACGATTTCGGCGTGTGCGAAAAAATATTTTATTTAACTGCGAGTGCTGGAAA